>JALIGW010000006.1:37283762-37796262 GCA_023053685.1 Diadophis punctatus similis | reverse complement strand
GATGAAGTGGAGTGTCCGGGGAGCCTGCGCCGCGCTCTCCAGCTACCTCCTGCTCGCCTGTGCGCTGAGCGCCGCCCCGGTGGGTCTCAAGTGCTTTTCGCTGGGCTCCGAACTCAAGGGGGAGCCGTTCCGCCTGGGCACAGCGGCCAGCGCTTTCTACTCGGGGCTCCTGCTGACCGCTGGGATCTCGCTCTTCTGCTGCCCCTTCTGCCGCCACCTCGGTCGCTCGCTCGCCTCGCCGCCCCGCCCCATCCTTCGCCCCAAAGCTCCAAACTCCGCAGAACCGCGAAACGCACCACTTACTGGAGTTTGACAGCTCTGGGGTTTCCCTCCACGGCAGCCCATTCTGAAAGAGAACGCCTCGCGAGGCTTTCAAAGTTCTCCAACTCGTGAGGCGTTCTCTTTCAGAATGGGCTGCCGTGGAGAGAAGATCGAAGAACGCGATCGAGGTAGGAGGGTGTCCCTTCAAAATGCTTCAAAGTCCATCGAAGCATTTTAAAGGGATCCGTTTTGCCTGCCATGAAGGGAACCAATGCTTGCCTCCTTTTCTTCGGGGAACATTGGTTCCCTTCATGGCAGGCAAAACGGATCCCTTTAAAATGCTTTGAAGGACTTTGACCACCGGGCGGGGGATGGGGCGGGGCGCGACGTGAGTGAGGAAGGCGGTGACAGGGAAGCCGCGAACTTCCAGACGCTGGTAAAGTGAGCGCCTCGCAGCCCGGCCCTCCCCTGCATTCCCCCCCAAATTGATTATCTTACCAGCGTCTGGAAGTTCGTGGCTTCTCTTTTCAGCAGGTCTTTGCAGGGAAACTCCTTCAATGTAAAGGAGAAGTTCTCGCGAGTGCAACCAATTAACAACTTTTCGCACTCGCGAGAACTTCTCCTTTACATTGAAGGAGTTTCCCTGCAAAGACCTGCTGAAAAGAGAAGCCGCGAACTTCCAGACGCTGGTAAGATAATCAATTTGGGGGGGAATGCAGGGGAGGGCCGGGCTGCGAGGCGCTCACTTTACCAGCGTCTGGAAGTTCGCGGCTTCTCTTTTCAGCAGGTCTTTGCAGGGAAACTTCTTGAGAGATCTCTCTCTCTCTCTCTTTCGGGGCCAAAAGAGTGCCGCCGCAAAAAGAGCGGCTCCCGGCATGTCCCCCCCCCTTTCCCCCGGAAGTAGTGGGGGAGCTTATTTTTGGGGGGGGGGCTTATTTAAAGGCATGTCCCGAAAAACCCCTGTGGGGCTTAGTTTCGGGACAGGTCTTATTTTCGGGGAAACACGATATATATATATATATATATATATATATATATATATATATATATATATATATATATATATATATATATATATATATATATATATATATATATATATATGGGGTATATATGGGGTATATATGGGGTATATATGGGGTATATATGCCCAGGAGTGCAAGGACCTGTACTTGTACTATATATATAATCATTTGATCAGTGAAACAAATGCCATTTTCTATATATAAAGGCCCAGGAGTGCAAGGACCTTTTCCCCTACCAAGGAGAAACAGACTATAGTTTTACCTGGTTCCTCTTTAACACAAATTGTGTTCTCCCCACCCCCCTCCTCAAAAGGAAAGTCCTTCACAGAAAGAAAAGGAAAGCAAGCTTGCTTCCCCCGGGCAGGCAAAGGGCTTCAGAAGCAGGGAAATCTACCACTTCTTAAGGCCTTGTCAGCAGCTATTCAGACAGAACAGCTGATCATCACCATAGCCCAGGGGAAGGAAGAGGCCGAAATCGGGAAAAGGATTTCTTCAGTTGGCTTCCCTTCCTGCCCCGGGGCAAGTAGCTGCTGGCTGCCACCTGGAAGAGCTCTTCACCTTCTTGCTCACCCAGATGAGATAGGCAAACTACAGCTCTTCGAGGACCTGTGGACTTCAACTCCCAGAATTCCTGAGCCAGCCATGCATGCATGGCTGGCTCAGGAATTCTGGGAGTTGAAGTCCACAGGTCCTCAAAGACTGTAGTTTGCCCACCCCAACCGGATCGAAGTCGGAGTGAAGAGCCGCAACATTGTTAGCTGCTTAACTCTGCCCTCCACCCACACACACACAGCCCCTTCCCCCTGCCAACCCAAGAGCTCAGTAAGGCTCTCGGGTTGGTTGCCATTTCTCTGCCCGGTAAGCGAGAAATCCCCGAGCAGCAGCTATTCCGTCCCGTCCCGTCTGCTCTGCCTTGCCCGACCATCTTCCTCTGGGCGACAAGGGAAGGATTTCGACCGCATCCACACCCGCTCCCAATCCTTGTATTTTGTCGCCCCCCCCCCCCACGGTAATATATCGGGGAAACTAGAGGCGGCTCATTTTCTTCTTCCCAAACCCAGCCCTCTGGGGAAGCAGAGAAGCGGTCGAGGCAGATGCCTCTCCTGTCAGTAGAGGGAGGGGCAGCGCGGAGTGTCAATCAGCAACATCTGCCGCTCCTCGGACTCCGCCCTACATGAACCCCCCCCCCCCACACACACACACATGCACCCTTCGCCCAGTAAGGTGGGGGAGGAGTTGGGCAGAATTGGGACGGAGGTTTTCCAAAGGAGCGCGCCAAATATCTCCCGCGAACTGAATCGGCTTTAATAAATCAATTACCTGCCCAGCTTTAGTTCCCTTGTGAAAGTTGGAAACCGCGGTTTGATCGAGAGAAACTACAAATCCGCCTCCCACAAGGGCCCTAATCTCTTTGCTAAGGAGGCGCCCTCGGTTACATTCCGAGCGATCAATGGTTTCTACGCTGCTGCCCCGGACTGAAATGTCTTCTGCTGAGCATGCTCGGTAGCATCTGAAGCTTTTTGCCCGTATTCTGCCCTTACTTCAGCGAAAAGAAAGATGAAAGAGTGAGCAAAATATAAAGTCTGTTGAGACCATGGGAAGCTTTTTGAACAGGATGATAAGCATTAATACAATTCGACTGCAACTTAAGTTGCAAAGAACTAAATAAAAGCAGGGAGTGGGTTTTGAGTAAGGAGGATCATAATGACTGCATTAGGTTGCACTGCTCTTTTCTATTGTTTTGAAAATTACTTTTGAAGTCTACAATATTACTTAAATACATTCTGCTCACGCGCTCAGAAAAAGGTGTATTTTTGGTTACATTTTAAATGTTAGTTTTAATATTGTGTGTACTTTTAATATTTGCTTCAAAAAAGTATTGATATATTCAGATCAGTTATTAAAGCTCATTGAAAACCGTAAATTGTGTGATCTATCAATAACCGACAGGAAGTTCACGAATCACTTTTATCCTGTGATCCTCTTAAATTTATACTTTTGCTTCATTTGTCTGTTATTTCATCTAGGAACTCATTCATGTCAATAATTATCTTTGCTTTCCGTTCAGATATTTGCTCGAGCTTTTTATAATTTCCGATAGTCCTTCAGTTTAATACGATCCTTATAGAAAAGTGTAAAAAAAAACCACACCAAGAGGCTTTACAACTCTTAAGCAATGATTCGGAAGGATTTTATGAAAGGCTTGAGCCAAAAAAAAAACTTTTAGAAATAAGTCGCAATAGTTTCCAATACTAGTGTTCTGATCCTGTTGAGACCTTGATAAACTTTATCTTCACTGCTTGCTTCTGTGGTAAGTAAATGGCTAGACACCAAGAACCCTGCGTGGTTACACTTCAGGGTTTGTTTGGTGTTCCTGCTGGACCAATGTGGCTACCTTGCTGTTTCGTTAATGAAAATGGTCAAAAGCCAACGCCTTATTCCGAATCTCCCTACCGCAATAATCTCAGCACAGACTGAACCCACCCTGCCACCACTTGGCTTATTGCAAAATCATTTGTCAACCAGCAGCTGTCCATGGAAACCAACGCTCAACCTCCTCGCGAGCGGGTCTCGTTACTAGGACGCCAGCGACTCGTTTGTTGTGTATCCAGCGGAAACTGCAACACGAGCTTTAAATGGCGTCACAAAGCCCGGCCGTCACTCGCGTTTCTGGATTGGCCTTGGTGCAAACGAACAGAGGCGAGTTTTCGCGGGAATCTTTTCTGTCATTGGACAATCCGGGCACGTTAGAGAAGGAACGTCATCGATTTTTGCAGGTGGTTTGTTTTGTGTGGTTTCTTCAACAAGTGAAGCCAGCTTCTGTAAGATAATGGTGAGTGTTTCTTTCCCCAGGTTTTGGTAAAGGAAATAATATCTGATAATCTTTTTGTAGCCTTTCTCACGCATTCCCCTCTCTCTGGATCTGGTTAACTGAATTAAGTTACAGCGTCATTAAATCTCCAGCGATCACAGTTGCAATTCATCCTGAACCAGTGGCTTTCGGATTACTTTTCGCGCCAAATCCAGCCTGATTGGCTGTAGTAAATCTACATTTTACTAAAAATCCCTATTTTACTCGCAGATGTTTTTAGAACCCGAGCAAAGTAAAAACCGATCAGATTTTAAAAAAACAAGTGGTGAATCTCGATCTTCTGAATTTCTGCTGAGAAGGGGGAAAAAGTTTTCCTATTTATTCCTCGATAAGTATGCAGAGAACTGGTGCCTTTTTTGCCAGTGAATATACCTGAGTCCTAAGTACCGTAAATCAAGAAATGCTTCACGAGGAACCATGGGGCGATTTAAATAATATTTATTGTATTAATACAGTGGATTTTCTTTCCTCTTTGCTGTGTTAATACTTGTAGTAAAAAGGCACCGCATGCGTGGTTTTCAGCCATAACTTGCTGACTAAACTCCAGCGGGCTGAAAATCATAGTTTATAAAAGGACTGTATTTCCACAACACACTCAAAAGTAAACATGGCTTAGTGCCATATATGACTCCAGCTTCCCAGACTTACTACAAATTGTGAGTTTTTGCAGTTTATTCCCATCCTTCAAGTGTTTCTGGTTGTTCCCCTTGAGAGAGCATCCAAATTACACCTCCGTGTGTAGACAAAGTACATGTAATTGAAATATGGTTTTAAGGAGGAAAATTTTGTTTTCTACCAACTAATATTTTTGATATCTGCTTATATCTAAGTGCAGTACAAATGAACAATATATACCACATATAGTGAACATATACACTTGAAAGCAACATGTACCAATAAAAGAGAATATTTATAGCTCAGGGTTGAAATGAGGGGTCCTTGGTACTCTCTGAGCTTGATTGTTTTCTTTCATTATCCAAACTAGGTAATATCATCAGTGCTAGTAAGGAGTGGGGTTTGGTATCAGTTTATATTCTAGTAGCTTGCTCTGTCAGTGTTGGCGAGGGTGGTCTTAGAGGTTCTTTGGTTGGGCTGTTTACTATTGGCTTGTTTGGAGATGTGGAAAATAAGTTCAGTGAAATAGACATTTCAAATACTATTTTAACTTGCATTTATTGAAGGCATCTGGATTCAAAAAACCAGCTTTGAGTGGCTCCCATCGTCGGAGAGTTGGTGGGTTAAAACATGAGCTTTCTGAAGATCAGAAGCAGGAGATCAGAGAAGCTTTTGATTTGTTTGATACTGAGGGGTGCGGTAGCATTGATGTCAAAGAACTGAAGGTATATATTAATTTTCCTTGTCTTTAACAATTTGGTTTTATTTGGATTTTTTTATGCTGCAATATTGTCTTACAACCCTATGATATTGCCCAAAGTGGTCTATTAAGGGCTACAGCAGGATTAGCTTGCAAAATCCAACTTTGCCATATCTGTTCATCATGCCCATGGAAGCCCAACTTACAGGTTGCCTTATTTCACTTTTCTGTTTCATTGCTTAAATAAACTTTTGTGTTAACCGTAATAAGAAAATAGTGCAAAATTAGAGTTTTTATAGAATGTTGTACGCCGCCCTGAGTCCTGAGGGGGTAGGGCGGCATAGAAAAACTGCCAAATAAATAAATAAATATAGGTACCATAGTACAGTACTTCAGTAAAAACCTGATGATACCAAACCCCAAACAGTCAGATAATTTCACTCAGTGGTTTCATGTAGATGTTGAAAAGGAGGGGATAGAGCAGTGGTGGCGAACCTTTTTCGGCTCGCGCGTGCTCGCGTGCCCACACCCATTCCCTCCCCCCCACGCATGCGCACAACACCCCCCCATGCTGCCCCCTGCGCATACGCACACACCCCCACCCCCGCGCAAAGGCTTACCGGAGCCTGGGACGACGAAACCGGCAAACCGGAAGTGCGAAAAAACGCACTTCCGGTTTGCCGGTATGCTGTTTTTTGCACTCCGGAGGGTTCAGGGAAGCTCCCTGAAGCTCCGGAATGCAAAAAACTACAAAACAGACAAACCGGAAGTGCAGAAAAGTGCACTTCCAGTTTGTCCGTTTTGTAGTTTTTTGCATTCCGGAGCTTCAGGGAGCTTCCCTGAACCCTCCGGAGTGCAAAAAACAACACACCGGCAAACCAGAAGTGCGTTTTTTCGCACTTCCGGTTTGCCGGTGGGCAACCCTCACGTGCCGGCTTCTATGGCTCCGTGTGCCACCTCTGGCACGCGTGCCATAGGTTCGCCACCACGGGGATAGAGGAACCCTGCAGCATCTCACAGAGGAGTCCAGGAGACAATCTCCCAACCAACTAGCACCAACTGGAACAGGCTTTGGAAAAAGGAATAGAATTGCCATAAAATGGTGTCCTCAATCCCCAACCCAGAACCAGCTCAGAAAGATACTGTGGTCAGTAGTATTGAAAGCTTCTAACAGATCAAGGAGCAGAAGGATGGATGCACTATCCACCAAAAGTTATCAACAAATGCAACAAAGGCTGTCTCAGTACTAAATCCCAGCCTGAAATCTGACTGAAATGGGTCTAGATAATCTGTTTCTTCCAGGGTTTTAATCAGTTGCCAAACTGACAATCTTCCCGAAAAGGGAAGGATGGAGATTGGTCAGTAGTTGTCAAAAACAGTTGGCTCCAAAGATGGCCTCTTGAGGAGGGACCATTCCATTTTGTGCTTTACGGATCAACTCTTGTTTCTGATTTGAAACTTGAGTTCTACCAGGTACAATACATTCAGGAGTAATAGGTATTGTTGTTTCAGAGATTAACAGTTTTTAATCTTAATCTGGTGGTGCATGTTGGAACATAGAACTCTTTATAAAACAGCAAATGGCAAGCGTGTGCTTAGAAAAAGCATCTGCTATAGATGAGAAAATGGGAATCCCTCCTGGACAAGGCTCCAAACCACTACTTTCATTAGCAGGCATCTTTAACCTATCGTTTTATGAACAGAAACATATACACGTTGATAACATTTAGCACAGGATGTTTCTCCAGCCTTTATGCAGCTATCTTATTGTTGGAGAGAAAGGGAGAGTGAGACAGCAGTCTCAGGGAAACAACAGCAAATTGTAAATTAGAGTTAGATAGTAAAAATATATGGAAATGAAATTGCATGTAAATTGTTAAACCAACAAGATATGAAATGTAAGAACAATAGGACAATTTCCATGGATTAAACAGAAAACAAGCTAATTGCAGATCCCTATTAAGTCCTACAGTGAGACTGGAGGATGTAAAAGCAGTGAAAGATCGAAGACTTAATTATTTATGACTGTATGTTCCTTTAATAGGACGTACTTTGTAAAAACTGTATAAAAGAAACAGATGACATGCTTGAGTTGGAATCTACTCCCAAGCATAATTAAGATGTTTAGAGTAGCCTAGAGTAAACAAAATAGACAACAAATAAAGTTTAACAAATAAATAAATGAATACATTATTCTGTACGGAATAAAGCTTTGCAAAGATCTCTCTGTCTGGTGAAACTCAATTTGGCGGAGCCCACCACATTAAGAATCTGTAGCATACCTGGGACAACAATGGGACTAATGTTTCTTTAATCAGGAACAACTCTTTTAGGCAGAAAAGTGTGTAGGTAATTTTCAAGTATGTATTGGATGTGTACAAGTTATTAGCTTTTATATTGCAGGTTGCAATGCGTGCTCTTGGTTTTGAGCCAAAGAAAGAAGAAATTAAAAAGATGATAGCAGACAGTGGGAAAGATGAAAGCAGCACCATAAACTTTGAAGACTTTTTAGCAATGATGACCACAAAAATGGTAACATGACTTTACTGTCATTATAGAGAGATGTAGGTTGCTTGGGGGTGTTTTTGTTTATTTTACTATCTTACCTTTGTTTTTGTAAGAATGAAAAAGATTCTAAAGAAGAAATTCTGAAAGCTTTCCGACTTTTTGATGATGATGGTACAGGCAAGATTTCCTTTAAAAACCTAAAGCGAGTTTCCAAGGAACTTGGGGAAAATTTAACAGATGAAGAACTGCAGGTAACTGTTCAGCTTTGCATAGCATATTGGACTTTTATAGAATAGAATAGAATTGAATTCTTTATTGGCCAAGTGTGATTAGACACACAAGGAATTTGTCTTTGGTGCATATACTCTCAGTGTACATAAAAGAAAATATACATTTGTCAAGAATCATGAGGTACAACACTTAATGATTGTCATGGGGCAGTGCTCCCCAACCGGTGTGCCGTGAGGCCATGCCAAGCGTGCCGCAGCAAAAGCTTGTGTCATTCAGGGGTGGCCAAACCATGGCGCATGCGCCAAATGTGGCGCATTGGATGATTGCAAGTGGCGCATTGCAATCATCCGATGGCTGACGCCTCTCCCGCCCGCGTGACTTGCTGTCTTCTAAAACTCAACCCGCCTCGGCTTGAGTTTTAAAAGACAGCAAGACGCGGGCGGGAGAGGCAGGTCTGGTCATTAAGCCTGCTGGCCGTTGCAGCGAGGCTTAATGAGCAGACCTGCTGCCCTGGACACAATAGCGAGGAACGCGAGGAGGAGGTACCGGGGCATGTCCCAGGTAGGACACGCGTCTCGTGCTGGGGGTTGGCAGGACGGGTGGGGCAGGACTGGCGGGCGGAACCGGGCGCGTGTCCTACCTGGGACTTTTCCCGGTAGCTCCAGTCGCGTTCCTTGCTAATAGCGTCCAGAACAGAGCAGTCCCTTCCAAAAGATAACGTCTCGCAAGACGTTATCTTTTGGAAGGGGCTGCTCTGCTCTGGACGCTATTACGGTAGCAAGGACTGGAGCTACCAGGAAAAGTCCCAGGTAGGACACACGGTTCGCGCTGGGGGTTGGCAGGGCGGGCGGGGCAGGACTGGCGGGAGGGATGGGGTGCGCGTCCTACCTGGGACTTTTCCCGGTAACTCCAGTCGCGGGCTGGCTTGATTTGAGGCTTGGCAGGGGGGCGTAGCGTGGCGTGGTGCGAGTCCTCCTCCCTGCCGCTTCTGTTTGTGGAAGCCGAAGAGCCTTACTGGTAGATTGGGAGAAAGAAAGAAAGTTTTTTGCTGCTTTCCTTCAGTGCACTCAAAAGCAGAAGCAGCAAAAAACTTTCTTTCTCCCAAACTACCGGTAAGGCTCTTCAGCTTCCACATACAGCCTGGAAAGCAGTCTCACACGTCTCGCGCTAGGGCTGGCTTGATTTGGGGCTTGGCAGGGCGTGAGTGAGGAATGCGTCGGCAAGAGGCGGAGCCGAAAGGGAGGGCGACAGGGATGTCTGCTTCTTAAGCCAGCAAACTTCCTTGTTGCCAAGCTCTGCCTCTTGCCGACGCCTCCTCACTTGCTGGATTGACTCGCCTGCTCTGGGCTGCCTTGGGCGGCTTGAGTTATAAAAGACAGCTAAACGCAGGCGGGAGAGGCAGGTCTTGCTCATTAAGCCTCGCTGGCCGCTGCAGTGAGGCTTAATGAGCAAGACCTGCCTCTCCCGCCCACGTTTTGCTTTCTTTTAAAACTCAAGCTGAAGAAGCAGGTGGGGGAAGCGGCCCCCGGCCGCTTCCCCCGCCCACCTGGACACCGCCATTTACGGACTTTTGCCCTCTGCGCATGCGCACAGCGTTCTGCACATGCACAGAGGGCAAAACTCAAATGGCGGCATCCAGGCGGGCCCGCCCACCCGGGACACCTGGGCCAATTGGCGCATGGTATCATTAAGGTTGGCCACCACTCTACCTAATTATCAAATAAAATAATAAATCAAGTAATTCTGTTATGCCCAGTTTGACATTCCTATACTATTATACTCTTCAAAATGATATTTTGAAGATTATATTTGTTTTTTATCCAATTTTTGTATGTGGTGTGCCGTGGAATTTTGGGAGAGGCTATGGTGTGCCGAGGGTGACAAAAGGTTGGGGAGCACTATCATAGGGTACAAATAAGCAATCAGGAAACAATCAATATTAATATAAATTGTAAGGATACAAGCAACAAGTTACAGTCATACAGTCATAAGTGGGAGGAGATGGGTGATAGGAATGATGAGAAGACTAATAGTAATAGTAGTGCAGACTTAGGTAATAGTTTGACAGTGGTGAGGGAATCATTTAGCAGAATGATGGCATTCGGGGAAAAACTGTTCTAGTGTCTAGTTGTCTTGGTGTGCAGTGCTCTATAGCGTCGTTTTGAGGGTAGGAGTTGAAACAATTTATGTCCAGGATGCGAGGGGTCAGTAAATATTTTCATGGCCCTCTTTTTGACCCGTGCAGTATACAGGTCCTCAATGGAATGCAGGTTGGCAGTAATTGTTTTTTCTGCAGTTCTGATTATCCTCTGAAAACTCTGTCTGTCTGGTTGGGTTGCAGAACCGAACCAGACAGTTATAGAGGTGCAGATGACAGACTCAATAATTCCTCTGTAGAACTGTATCAGCAGCTCCTTGGGCAGTTTGAGCTTCCTGAGTTGGCGCAGAAAGAACATTCTTTGTTGTGCTTTTTCGATGACGTTTTTGATGTTAGGTGATCATTTTAGGTCTTGAGATATGATAGAATCGAGAAATTAGAAGGTCTTTACTGTTGATACTGTGTTGTCTAGTATTGTAAGAGGTGGTAGAATGGGAGGGTTTCTTCTAAAATCTACCACCATTTCTAGGGTTTTGAGTGTGTTCAGTTCCAGATTGTTCCGGTTGCACCACGAGGCTAGTTGTTCAACCTCCCGTCTGTATGCAGTTTCATCGTTGTCTTGAATGAGACCAATTCTGTTGTATCATCTGCAAACTTCAGTAGTTTAACAGATGGATCGTTTGAGATGCAGTCATTGGTATATAGAGAGAAGAGAAGTGGTGAGAGCACACAGCCTTGGGGGGGCCCTGTGCTAATTGTACAGGTATCTGATGTGATTTTGCCTAGCTTCACCTGCTGCTTCCTGTCTGCTAGGAAGCTTGTGATCCATTTACAAGTGTGTTAAGGTACTGCTAGCAGATTTAGTTTAGTTAGAAGAATGTCCGGTATGATGGTATTGAATGCTGAACTAAAGTCTACAAAGAGGACCCTTGCGTAGGTCTTTGGAGAGTCAAGATGTTGTAGGATGTAGTGCAGAGCCATATTAACAGCATCATCTGTCGATCTATTTGCTCGGTATGCAAATTGCAAGGGGTCTAACAGTGGATCCGTGATGGTTTTCAAGTGGGACATCACTAGCCTTTCAAAGGTTTTCATAACTACAGATGTTAGAGCAACTGGTCTGTAGTCATTCAGTTCCTTGATGGAGAGCTTCTTCAGCACTGGGATGATAGTGGAGTGTTTGAAGCAAGAAGGAACATGGCATATCTCTAGTGATTTGTTGAAGATTTGGGTGAAGATGGGGGCCAATTGGTCAGCACAGACTTTTAAGCAAGAAGGAGTTATCTTGTCTGGGCCTGGTGCTTTTCCTGGCTTCTGTCTGTGAAATAGATCTTGCACTTCCTTTTCTGTGATCACCAGGGGTTGTGAACCCAATGGGATGGGGTCAGTTGTAGGAGGTTTGGCTGTTGTTGGTGTGTCTGGGATGGAGGTTGTGGAGATAGGTGGCTGTACTTTCCTTTCAAACCTGCAGTAGAACACGTTCAGGTCATCTGCCAGTTGCTGATTTCCTTCAGCTTGGGAAGGAGGTTTGCCACAACCGGTGGATTTTTAAAGAGTTTTCCACATGTTTGCTGGTTCATTTGTTGAGAACTGATTCCTTGGCTTTTCAGAGTAGCTTCTTTTTGCTGCTATGATCTTCCTTGTTAATACATTTCTGGCCTGATTGTACAGCATTCTATCACCTTTTCTGTAGGCTTCCTCTTTGGAACGACGTAACTGCTTAAGTTTAGCTGTGAACCAAGGTTTATTGTTACTGTATATTCACAAGTTCCTGGTCAGTACACATAGGTCTTCACAGAAGCTGACATATGATGTTACAGTATCTGTGAGTTCATCCAGGTCTGCAGAGGTATCTTCAAAAATATTCCAGTCCGTGCAGTTAAAGCAAGCCTGTAGCTTTAATTTTGCCTCTTCAGTCCAAGTCCTCACTGATTTAATTGTTGGTTTCGTGGCTTTAAATCTTTGTCTGTAAGCAGGTACAAGGTGAATCATGCAATGATCATAGTGGCCCACAGCTGCTCGTGATAAGGACCAATAAACATCTTTTAGTGTTGCGTAGCAGTGATTAAAAGTATTCTTGCCTCTGGTGGGACAATTGACATGCTGAAAATATTTTGGAAGCTCTTTCCTTGTTACTTTTGTTAAAATCACCTAGAATAATGGCCAGTGAATCTGGGTATGTAACTTCAGCCTCCATAATCTGATCAGCTAGAGTTCGTAAAGCCTTATTTACACAGGCTTGTGGCGGAATATACACTGCAATTAGTAGAAATGATGTGAACTCACGAGAAAAAGGTTTGCAGTTGATAAGTAAAGACTCTTTAAGTTTTCATCACAGAATTTGTGTATTATAGTTATGTCCTGAGACCAGCTGTTGTTGATATATATACATAAGCCTCCTCCCTTCCCCCCCCCCCCCCCCCCCCCGATAGTTCTACAATCCTGTCTGCTTGAAGTATCTGAAACCCTGGTATATGCATGCTATTGTCAGCAATTTCCTCGTTTAGCCAGGATTCAATAAAGCATAGAGCAGATGTGTTGTAAAAATCAGAATTGTATCTGTTTAAAAGGAGTATTTCATCCATCTTATTAGCAAGTGAACGTAAATTGGTAAGAAAGATTGAAGGGAGCGGTTTTTTTAAATTCCCTTATTCCTGAGTCTATTTAAAATTCCTTCCCTTTTACCTCTTCATATCTGCCGGCTGCGTTTGCTTTTGGTGATCCATAGTTCCGGGGACTTAGCTTCCTCCTATGTTAGAATCTCCTCTGCGTTTGTAAAGACAGGTGGGGGTGAGGTTACAGAGAGCTGCTCCTTAAAGAAACGTTCCTTAATTCTTAGCAGATGGTCTCGTGAGTATGAAATCCGTAGAGAATCGCAGAGAATAATGGAAAATAAAGAAACCATTTGAGAGCATTTCACCGAGGCAGCCTTTGTCGGCGCCATCTTGGATCAGTATATCATGTCACCTAAGAGTTGTAATTCCTGCTCTTTATTGGTTTCTAATAAAAGTTTATCTTCTCTTCAGGCTTTGATTCATTTTTACTGATTGGTCTTTCTGGTGTTGTTTTTCTGTGTGGTTAAACTATTGAGTCTGTTTTATTTACTTTTTCAGTACACTTCACCTTAAGTTCTGAATTAGCTGCTAATATACAATTTGTGATATTTTTTTTACTGAAATTTTATTATTTTTAATGCTTCGGTTTACAAAGTGGAAGACAATTCAATACATGATCAGAATTTTAAAAGTGAGTAAAAGCAAAACAAAGAAATGAAATAATTAAAAAGATCTAAACCAGTTTTATATTTATTTATTAAATTTAAATGCCATCTATCTTACTATCAAGCAACTCTGGATTGGTTATAATGCCACAAATATCAGAATAAAAACACTTAAAGAAGATTAAAAACATTAAAACATTGGGCATTAAATTAAAATATTGAATTTAATAATAAAGTGGATAAAAGGAACTCATGCATGGATGGGGTAGAGGTGGAATCTTCTTGATATCTTTTTGATACACAGTGTTTCTAACCCACTTTTTGTTGGTTCTGAGTCTGAAATTAGGTAGAGGCACCTCATTAAGGAGCTAATAAAATTATTTTAATAGGTTTTTAATATGTTAATTACAGAAGCTTATAACCTGCTTAAATGTTGTTCAGTTATGCTTTTCCAGTTTATCAGAGTTTATAGAATAATAAAGAGCCTTATACAAAATGAGCATGTTCAGTGTGCATTTAGTGGTGACACACTGTTACAGAATACACAATCCGTCTGGACAGTTTTCTATTTGTTTCTTTTTTCCCCCTGCCTGGTATTCAACATTACAAGGTCATTGTATATATTCTGTGAAAAGTAGCTGTATTTGTCCCCCCTCCTTAGATACTTTTTTCCTGAATAATATGAGTATTTCTACAGACCAGAGGATTTTTCTTAAGCCTAATCTCTCTGTCACTGGTAGAAGGGTGGTGCCATTTTTATATGTTTAAGACGGGGTCTCCAACCTCGGCAACTTTAAGAGACCCCTGGTTTAAGAGATACGAATACTTATAAATTTGTTCTTACATATAACTTTACATATAATTATAACTTCTTACAGTACATATATAAAACTCCTTCTATAATATTTGAAGTTTAAGCATTATAAAAGTTATAAGTTAACGCTGAGGATGTATTCTATGAAAGTAGTGTCAGATGCTTCTAGAACAGTGCCTAATTGTCAGTGGTGTTCTCCTCCCCTTGCTTCCCAGGAAATGATAGATGAAGCTGATCGTGATGGAGATGGAGAAATAAATGAGGAAGAATTCTTGAGAATCATGAAGAAGACCAATCTATATTAATGGTTCTTTACCTTTAAAAATGACTTGAAAATTATAAACACGCTTACTGTTTTATAATGTACAAAAAGAGTATCTGGTTGGGGATGGGATTTTTTAAATCAGAAACTTATTGTTTATATCATTGTGATGAAGTTATGATTCATGCATGCTAGAAAGCTTGTTGCACCTAAGAAAACAGGGTTATTTTCTGAATTTAAGGGAGATGATAACTAAACTGTTTTTGAGAATAAAGTTATACCTTAATAAGCATGCATGCATTGCATCGTATTTGGCACATACAGTTAAACACAAATTTGTTTTACCTGGCCACAAAAGGTTTAAATAATGACTAAGCTACAGGTAGTCCTCAATTTACAACAGTTCATTTAGTGACCGTTCAAAGTTACAATGGCACTGAAAAAAGTGACTTGTGACCATTTTTCACACTTACAAACTGTGTAGCAGGCCTATGATTATGTGACCAAAATTCAGATGCTTGGCAACTGGTTCATACTTATGACAGTTGCAGTGTCCAGGGGTCATGTGATCACCTTTTGTGATCTTTTGATAAGCAAAATCAATGAGGAAGCCAGATTTCACTTAACCACAGCACTAACTTACCAACTGCAGTGATTCACTTACACTTGTGGCAAAAATGGTGTACAATGGGGTAAAACTCACTTAACAAATGTCTCACTTAACAACAGAATTTTTAAGCTCAATTGTCATAAGCCGAGGACTACCTGCAGTAGTTTTTCTGCTCTGTATTGCTATAAGCATCGAAGTCAGAAGTCTAATTTTATGAAAAAGAATAGTGAGGGGAAGTTAAGAAACATTAGGTGAATAAGACATCGGTGTGAATGTCTATGTGTCTGTGCCTGTCTGTCTATGTCTGAGTCTGAACCCCTTTAAGTCAGTGTTGATTCCTGGTGACTGCTTGAACAAAATGCATCCCTTCAAAACGCTTCAAAAGACTTTGGGGGTTTCGGGCGGGGGATGGGGCGTGGCGCGGCGCGAGTGAGGAAGGCAGCGGGAACAGGGACGCCCCGCCCCAAACCCCCAAAGTCCTTTGTAGCATTTTGAAGGGATGCGTTTTGCCTGTGATGAAGGGAACCGATGCTTGCTTCCTGTTCTTCGCAGGCAGAAGCATGTTTTAAAACGCTACCGAAGCCGAAAGGGACGGCTAAAAGGAAGTTTGCTTTTCAAGCCCTGCGCTCATCTGGCCTCTGCCTACGTGAGTTTGAAACGTCCAGATGAGCGCAGGGCTTGAGAAGCAAACTTCCTTTTAGCCGTCCCTTTCGGCTCCGCATCTTGCCGACGCCTCCCTCACTTGCTGGACTGGCTCGGCTGCTCTGGGCTGCCTTCGGCAGCATTTTGAAACGCGGTCCTGCCTGCGCGGAGGCAGGGATCGATGCTCGCCCCCTCTTCCTCGTGGGCAGAAGCGTGTTTTAAAGTGCCGTAGGCAGAGCCCAGAGGAGCCGAGCTAAGTAGGCGCAAGGATGCAATGCGCCACTTGTAAGCATCCAATACGCCACGTTTGGCGCATGCGCCACGGTTTGGCCACCCCTGGTCTAAGGTTAAAGTTTTGGGGGTTTGGGGAAGAAACCACAGAGTCCGGTAGTACATTCCAGGCATTGACCACTCTGTTGCTGAAGTCGTATTTTCTGCAATCGAGTTTGGAGCGGTTTACCTTAAGTTTGTATCTATTGTGTGCTCGTGTATTGTTGCGGTTGAAGCTGAAGTAGTCATTGACAGGTAGGGCATTGTAGCAGATAATTTTATGTGCTACACTTAGGTCAGACCGAAGACAACATAGTTCTAAATTGTCTAAGCCCAAAATTTCAAGTCCGGTTGCATAAGGTATTCTGTTGCGAACAGAGGAGTGGAGGACTCTTCTCGTGAAATATCTCTGTACATTCTCAATTGTAGTACAAAAAGATAGTACAATGTTTTAATATGAAAAGAATTTTAAAGAATCCCACTGTTCTGACTACTGATATCTACTTTTCATTTGCTATATTTGATGCCAAATTTTGCTTAGTTCTCTCCATTTGATTTAAGCCACTTCTGGGACTTGCATGCCACTCCATACGGAAATGTGTATATGCAAAACTATTACAGCATTTGAATTTTTGTATCGTCTTTCAACTTGGATTAAAAAAATTAAACATCTTTGTAGGAGGCATGTTCACATTTCTGATTTTTTTTAAATGTTAGATGTTAAGAGAATTCAATACATTTATTATCCAAGATCTTTATTTCTACAAATATCTCTTAATCTTTTTACAGATGACCAAAATTAATATATAATGGCAAACATCAAAGGGTGACTTTGATATTTTTTCTGCATTTCAAACATGCTGTTATGTCCCTAAATTTGTCTTTTAACATAACAGATCCATATGGCCAAGAAACTGCTTTATAACAATTCTTCTATTGACAAGTCAAAAAGAATGCTATACCACCAGATAACAGATATTTAGTAACCCATTCATAAATCTTGATACTTCAGGAGTTCAGAAATTCTAATCAATGAAGATATGAATGTAATATTAAAAGAAATTAATCTGGCAGCCTATCCAAATACTTGGCAATAATGCAATCATGATATCGAAAACAGATGGAATCTGCAATTTGGTGATTCAATTAATGTGTTTTTTATTTCCAAATAGTATAATAGATACCGACAGTGCTTATTGTGCAGAAAACAAACTCAGAACTAAGATCGTATGAATCATTTATTCCATCCGATGTGATCTGTGTGCTGTATTCATAATGTCCAACGAATTCGTAATTCTTTTGGCTGCCTATGTCTATGTATGTTTAACAAAGACTAAACTATTTTAACTTTTGTTATGTTTCTCTCTACTATTTTGTTTCTAATCTATCATTAAGGCAGACACCGATTTTTCTCTTCTTGAAATGGCCATCAAAGTACTAAAATCATGATCCAGATTGCCAGAAATTAGACCCATCTAGGGGAGACTGAAAATTAGATAAGTAGAGATGAAAATATGGAGAAGATTGCGCATCAGAACGCATCATGTGGAGTCATAATAACCAGATGCTCCAGGGAAGGAAGCATAGTGCAAGATACGGACTCTGCCCAAGACAAAAGGGGATTTCTGCTAATATAGTGCAGTCACATAAGATTAAAGGATAACTTCGGAAAGATGATTCCCACCTACATTTTTTTCTTTAGGTTTACAGTAACAATACAGAACATTTTTTGAAGTTCCATTTCGCAATTCATAGCGAAACTGACCTTGATTAAAAGTTACTTTATGCGCAACTCTGGATTATTTTTCTAAATCTTTATTTACATTTACAGCATAAAATTATCAGCTTACACACACACACACACACACACACACACACACACACACACACTTCCCAGACTCCTCCTGTTAAAATTAAGCCATGAAATACAAAATGCAGAAAAACAATATGAAATAGAAAGTAACAGAAATGGAAGGCAAGCAATAAGGAAAAAGGATACCAACTTTGTTTATAACAACTCCATTCACTTTCCGTATCTTTCTACCCTTAGAAATTCTTTTCCTATATTATTTCCCATGTAATGTTTTTGTTCTCACCTCTTGAGTTCATGAGTAACATCTGGCAATGTCTTCCCCATTCTCTTGTCAGATATTTTGATCTCATTTGATCATTCCCTAAATGGGCAAACCACCTCAAAGTTTTTTCATACTAGTCCTATCTTTTGCCTTCACGTTTATTCAGTATCCATTCATTTTCATTGCATCTTTTCTTGAATTGCCAACACAGTCAACTAAACTTTCTCACTGTCTTCAACTGCTTCATTTCTCTTGACATGCTCAACCTGTATGCAGAATACAGACAGAAATGCACTCTTACACAATTGTTTTCACATCCTTTGACAAAGATGTATTCCTTTTAACAAACTACAGTACACACTATTCATCACTGCTTCTAGAATTTGCACATCTTCACATTTCTTAACATGTTTTCCACAATTAACATGCTAAAAATACACATTTATACACATTGCTTTTGTTTGTTGCCATTTACTTTTATCCTGCCTCATTAGCAACTCAAGGTGGCAAACATACCTAATACGCCTTTCTCCTATTTTCCCCACAACAATAACACTGTAAGGTGAGTTGAGCTGACTCTTACTGGCCCAAAGCCTCCCAGCCAGCTTTTATGCCTATGGAAGGATTAGAACACGTAGTCTCCTGGTTTGTAAATCAGCACCTTAATCATTACTCCATACTGACTCTGTATAATATATAGTCATTTGCTTTTTCTGTCAAACACAGTTATCTTAGTCTTTTGATACATTTTTTTCAGATTGATAATCCTTGCTGCATCAAACAATCTAATATTCACTGTCAACATTTGCTCAGGTGCATTTAACATTAATCATTTCTATTTTTTTCATACATTGCTATTACCTTTCACTTTGCAAATGGAATAAATGTGGATGTGGTATTCTTCCAATTACCAAGCACAGACGCTGACGTCTCATCTATGTCCTACAAGTTGTCACTATAAGCAAACCACATCAACAAACATTTCTCCATTTTTGCACTAATTACATGTGCAGATCTTTTTTTATTTTTTAGGACTTTTTTTTCATGGACATTGACACAATGGAATTTATTTTAACCTACTCTTGGACATAATGGTATGATTCCTATACTTAATCTTTAAAATACCCCTTCTAGTATTCCCTTGTTTCAGTTTCATTCCCCCCAAAACCATCACTTTTATTCTTAATACCCTTCATTCTGCAGAAGGTCTTTGTTTACCTCCATTTCCCAAACAATTCTTTATTTCCATCAAAATTGCTTTTTATTTTTTTTCCTTTTTGTTTAATCTTAACCATGCTTTGATAAAGCAAAACAAAAAAGTCTCTTTTTTGGTCATTGGCCAGTATTTTGTATAAATGAATATTATAAAACACAAAGATTCAAAGGAAGAGAAAGATGAAATTATGAATCAGTTCATAAAAGTGCAAAACTATACAAAAACAATACAGATATTGAAATAGAAAGAAAAAAATAAACAATAGGAAATGTCTAGAATTTCATAAAATTACCAAAAATCTAATAAAGGAAAATGAATTCACTCATCAAATAATTTGTGCTCTTTCACACAGCAGCACTTTATCCAAAAAACTGGCAACAAAGCAACATAGCTCTTTATTATTTTTATAGCCAAAACCCAATCAAATATCAAACTTTAGCAAACAATACTATGAAATTAATACATTATTGAATTGATTATGACCATGCACAAAATACCATATGAGAATCAAATTATGATCAGCTGTTAGTCATTAGCCAACAATCTAAACATTGTCTCCTGGCAAAACCTATGTGGTTACCCAAAATTTGCTATGTTGTGCTTAAAATTTAGAAATTTAGTTTGTTCCATTTCATGTACGTGTGGTGGCAGAAATCATTATCTTGGTCTCGCTAATTTATTTGCAAGTACTCTGTTGCAAAACTGGACAACGACTTCTGAGACCTTCAAAGATCAATTAAATTTTTATGACAAAAGCACAATTGAGTTAGCATAAATTAACATGCTCCTCTTTGAGGGCTCCTTGGTACTCTCTGAACTTGTTTGTTTTCTTGTGGATGTTTCATTACCAAAACTAAGAAACATCATCAGTGCTAGTTGGGCAAGGGTTTTTCTAATGCTGGGGGAACTAAGGCTAGTGTTTAGTGAGGAAAGGAGAACTGAGAGCTTCACCACATTATTATTTGCTCAGAAAAAGATGTCTACTTGTGGAATTCTGCCACGTGGCCCAGCAACAGAGTGGCCTGTTCTCCTTCCCTACCCCAACCTCCTGAAAGGTAAGTGAGCAATCAGTGACGAGGTTGGGGAGAAGGATGTGGAACAGCTGGGATGGCAAAGCAGGACCAGTGTCTGTGGGAACCCGGTGGGACAGGATGGACGGGAAATAGGCAGGGGGCACACACAGCAAGTCTGCAGTAGGTTGCAAGTGCGAACAAATACAAGGATGCTGCAGTGGACATAATTTCAGGCATGGATCATAAGTACTTTTGAGGGGGGGATCTGTTGTAATTTGAATGGTTGCTATGTGGCCAGTCATAACTGAAGGGCTACCGATAAAGAAGGCCATGCTAATCACTAACCACAATTAGATATTTAGCAGTAAAAGCAGACTAAGTGTCCAAGGGAAAAAAGGCATACATCAAAGTCCAAGCTTGGTATAGGAGATACCAAACAGCTGTCATCTTGAATGGACAAAGAAAGAAAATCACTATATGCTAAATCTTTTCATATCAGAAATTCCTCCTAGAGTTATCATTTTCGTTGCATTTTATACCAAAAGAGGAAATTGCTGTATAAATTTAGGAACAACCCTATAAGCAATGCTTTCAGAGTAATAAATCCCACTCAACTTTATGGGATTATTTCAGAGTAAATTAAATTAGGTTTTAATGGCAAGAATAGCTTGGTTCTCTATGTTTTTATTCGGAAGAAAATCTTGGTAAGTTCAGGGGAATTCACTGGATAAAAAGTTCTGATTGGAATTTTTGCTCATACTCATTTGAATGTAAGAACTCTGAATTGGAGAAATCAGAGTGAGTGACCCTATTGTCACTTTTATTCATACTTAATACATCTTGTATGGCAGAGGAAAATGAGACTCTGAGGTGGCCATTTTCTGCATATACTCTGTTTGACAGAAAAGTTTGACATGCAATAGGTTTATACTGCAGCTGCAATTAAAGTGATTAAATCAATTGAACTAATTTTTTAACAGAAATATATATGTAATTAACTAAAAATTAAATCCTAATATCACTGGCTTTCTATGTTTTACACATTTGTTTTCTTTAAAAATGTTTCCTACTCTCTGTTACCTACAACAGCTTACAAAATTAAGTTAAAACACTACTGAACATACTTGGCAGCAATGTAATTGGAAATATTACTTTTCTAATTAATGAAATTAATATCCTGCATTTTACTGCTTTTGACAATGCTAAATCAGGGCTACAATTTAATTGAGAATTTTTAAAAAGGATTTCTTAATAAGTTTAATTACAATTAATCAAGAATAATTCACTAAAGCCTGTATATTTTCATTCGACCTGCCCCTTAAAACTTTACTGATTGATTCATTAATGGATTTCCTTAAATTTATATCTAATTTTTACCTACTGCTCCATCCTCTACCAGCAATTTTGTGAAGTAAGCTGGGCTGAGAAAAGCTGGCCCCAAGAAGAGTTTTGACAGGGGAAATGTTTACCTTTATACCTAAGACATCCTTTTTAAAAAAAGTCAACAACTTATTCTTCTGCATCAGTAGTTGAAGAATAAATTTGGATAACTGGCATATTAACAAGTTGTCTGCAAAGTCTAACTGCAGTATTAGACTGCAGTATTCAGTCACTGATTGCATTGTAGCCTGCTATTAGCTTTTCAGCAGAATTCATGATAAATTACACTCTCTTTAAGAGAACCTGACAAGTTAAGACTCCACTGTCATCAACCATTCAGCAAATATTAGATAATCATGAATAGAATAGGAATTATGTTATGGTGACTTTCTGAAATGTTCCACATGTCATAGGTGATTTCAAAGCATTGTATGTTTCCATGTGTAATAAAACAATGCCTATCAAGTTGTTTTTATTTCTTCTTTGCTGCATTAAAATTTGGTTAATAATGTAATTTTCTAATATTTTATAAATTTTCCACTGAAAATGCTGTATTTTGTTTCTAGTAATTTATTGCCTAGTAATTTATTTATTGTTTGACCTTATTATTATAAAAACAAAACTTCCTTATGTAGTTTTTAAATTTTCCTTATATATTATGATTAATTACATTTAGAATATTTATCAGAATTCTATCATTTTACATTCCTACCATATCTGAAAATGTTACTTCATTTGTCCATATTCTTATCTTTGTGTATATATGTGTGTACATATGTGTGGGTTTAGAACTTAATAGGGTAAAATTATCTGTATATATTTTTCATTATATATGTCTTTTTGGTTAATAATAATTTGGGGGGGGGAAAACATTTCAAATATTTTTCCATTCCTTCCCAGCATCAATTAATCCAATATGTTCCAGAGTAATAGGAACGTTTTAAAACATTGTTTTGTTTTCCAGCTGATTTTACCATGTTGAAATAAATCCGTCAAATAATATTTTAAGTAAAATGGTGTAAAAATTGTGAATAAATTAACTGCATGATTACAAGATTTGTTCTAAAATGTTTCATCTGGGAGAACTGTGCTCTTCTATCCTAATAGACGTCTGTCTATTAATTGTTTTCCTATCTTTTTATTATGATTATATATGAATCTTATTGTCTAAGTTAAGTCTTTAGATCCAATATTATATAATATTATTTGCCTGGATCATAAAAATTATCATAAGAAAGGAATAGGAATGATAGCATAAAGAATTATTTTTATAATATCCTCTTCTAAGCAAATACTGAGAGATGTAGAAAGAAAATTTTGGTCATACCTATTCATTAGAAAATGAATATTTTCTATTTTTTTATTTTAATTTTTTATTTGTATTGTTATTGTATTTAATTGTTCTTTTTACTGTTGTACGCCGCCCTGAGTCCTATGGGATTGGGCAGCCTATAAGAACAATAAATTAAATTAAATTAAATTAAATATATTGTTGTGACTTTGTGTATCCCATTCAATTCCAGTTTTTCAAATCTTGTTCTGTTCAACTCCTGTTCAAATCTCACCGGCTCAAGGTTGACTCAGCCTTCCACCCTTCTGAGGTGGGTAAAATGAGGACCCAGATTGTTGGGGGCAATATGCTGAACTCTGTAAACCGCTTAGAGAGGGCTGTAAAGCACTATGAAGCGGTATATAAGTGTAAGTGCTATTGCTAATTCCAGTTTTTCTTTACTTACTTACTTGTTTGTTTGTTTAACAATTTTATGCTGCCCATCTCACTGATACAATGACTCTGGGCAGCTTACAATGTAAGTTAAAATTGAATAGAGAAGTTAAAAATTAAAAACCAAGGTGATGGGCAGCCTGAGGATGAGAATGTTCTTGCCCCATAGGACACCCCCAATGTTGCAGGCCCCTGTCAGGACCCCAGGCCAAGTAGCAGAGCCAATTTTTTAGGCCCTTCTGGAAGACCAGGGGTAGGGGGATGGACTTCACCTCTGATGGGAGAATATTCCGGAGGGCGGAGCCATAGCAGAAAAGAATCTTCTATTGTCTTTATTACAGTGTTTTAACAGATTAGCCGTTTAATATCATAGTTCATATGGAATGTCTCCTAGTCTCTCTTTCCTATTATAGTTGTTAAGTTATAGCTTTATTGTAATTAAATCATAATAACATTAAGTATGATTAAGTTTTGCCAATTATTTATGTTTTCTCTGGTATGTGGATTTCTTGAAAATAAAACATTTGACTACGTTACTTTTTGACAATTATGTAAATTTTATTTCATTTTTTAATTTAATAATAAAATTGCAGAATTCACAACATGGTGATCTAAAAAGTAAATGGGATGATTGCTTCTTATAGTTTTTCATTTGAGGCAGCAAATGGTAATATTTCCAATTGTGAAAGATGGTGCTACATTGTTTGCTGGGAAATTTCTCTTATTTTTAAATGTTTCAGAACATTTGATTTTATAAAGACAAAATTTCTTCCTTTGCCTATAGTGAGGTTCTTATCTTCCATTTTTGGTAGATTTTTGACAATACAGTAGGGAAACTGAATTTTCACCAGCTTGGCTAGTTTGGGTATTCTATATTGCAGTATAATGTGGAAACCAGGGAGTCAAATTAAATCACTCTATGGTTATTGTATTTGGACATTGCATGTTACATGAATGCTGAACTGTTTTGTTAATCTGAGTTTATGGTTTAGTGTGCTGTGTAAATCCAACTGATGGATCATTATAGTGTATGGTGAATGCTTGTATAATATGATCTGAAAACAGGCTCCTGAATAGTACAGGATCTTAGCCTTCAGATGAACTGTTACTCAGGCTATCAAATAACCAGAGGCACCCCATCCCTTTAGTTCAGATTTCACTGGTCACACCAATTCACCCTTGGAAAGGGAAGGAGAAATATATATCAGAAGAGGAAAAAGTCGAATCCATTTGGTAATTGCAGAGGGCAATGACAAAAAGGAAAATTGAGAGGCATATTTGATTCAGATCTAGATACAATATGATTCAGTAAAATCTTATTTTATTCTTTAAAATGAGATTCTTTCAGCCTTCCAAACTTCCTTCTGACTCTGAATCGCTCAGCACCCTAACTGAGTCACATTCACATCCCAAGCAGACATTCCATTGCCTTTCCAGTTTAAGCCAAATTAAGCTTAATTAATTCACAGGTGACAAGCAAGGGAACAAGAGGGAATAATTAGAAATTCACTATTGCTTAAAATCATGTTGTGATTGTCAAGACTGCTTTGCTTCTTTCAAACCTATTGCTTTTTAACTTGCCAAGGAAGTGCGAGGAGGGAGATGGAATGTGGAGAATGTATGCAGAGATCATGAGAACTTGGAGCCAGCAAACTCACTGCTGTAGGTGCTTGAGAAAGAGATGGACTCTTGTCATAACAAAAGACCATCTCATAATTGGACAATGTGATCAACCAGGGGTGGGGAGAATAAGAAGGGTTGTTTAACTGTGCAAGCATTTGTGTGGGAAACCAGAACTGATTTCATTTTTTCAGTACCAACATGATGTATTCAATAAATTACTTTTGGAAATTCAATTCTCCCAAGTGTTTTCTTGTTTAGGGTTTGCTAATTGGACAGTTGACATTAAACCAGCTCTCCTAACTCAACTCAGCCTACTTGGGGGAAACCCAAGAAAGCTGTGACCTAACAGTGTCCAGAACAGAGCAAAAAGCTGATGCCACAATGAAGCCTGGATTGCTCCCCGCTCGGGAGGCACCAGTAGTCGTTCAAGTGGATGCCGGAGTGCAGACAGTGGTAACCCGATCCAAAGTGAGAGTGGAGAAGATGGAGCAACCACCTGTGCATGAGAAGGGGATTGTGGCTGGATTCATTTGGCCTAATCCAAAGACACGATGACCAAGTAGAGTGGGGAAGGCAGTCAAGTTGGAGTTTCCCTTGGTTCCATCTAGAGCGGCCATGACTCAAGAGAGCAAATGGAAGGCATGGAGGGCTGCAGATTGGGAAGAGCCAGGGGAGTGGAAATTCCTAACAGCATGCCGTAGCCCATCTGTGGAGCAACTGCATGAAATATTGTCAGAATGGAGATGCAGGGAGACGCCGGTGAATCAGTCCTGGGAATGGGGCTTAGGAAGGGCCAAGTGTCAGTAGCCCCTTCCTCTTCTCCACCACAGAGTGAGACTGGGGAGTATTGTCCAAGGAGTTGGGGCTCCCCCAGCAGCGGCTGACATTGCCCTTGACACAGCTATGGGACAAGCCCAGGGAATCCCTGCAGCAGCAGGAGCCCAGGGACAAGCAATCCCCCTGGGCGGAGGGCTACCACCTTATATATGTGCTAGTTTGGGATGATCAGGAGCTCCTGCCTCTAAAAGCCATGTTTGATGGGTGGCCGGAGAAACTAGCCTACTTCTTGAACCAAGCATGGAATTATCTGGAGCGGTATGGGGCAATGCACCCAGATGAAGCTGCCTGTGTGAATGCCATCACATCCAACCTAGAGGATGAGGCAGCAAAGTGGGTGATGTACCTCCACAATGAAGGAGCATCCAAGCTAGGGAAAGCAGATGTCCTCCTGGAAGTACTTCGAGGCAGGCTTGGAGACCCTACCCAGGTCCGCTAAGCAAAATCCAGGGATCTGTGCCATAAGGCAGCGGAGTCAGCCAGTAGCCAAATATATTCAGGAGTTTCACAGCCTGGCTGGGAAGCTGAGAAGGTGGCCGGATGCTCACTAGTCTACCACTTCTGAAATGGACTAAATAAGGAGCTATACCAAAATTGCCTGCTCCAAGGCATTCCAGACAACCTCGGGGCATGGTACCAGCTGGCGATCACAGTGGAGCTGGACCTGTTGGAGTACCAGCAGCACATAGCACATGAGAGTTGCTTCCGATGAGGCCAGGAGAGATGCTCGCCAATGCTCAAGGGATCAACAGCCCCTCCTGCCACCCCTAGGGAGAACCCATGGCACCTGCCTGGAGCCTGCTTCCAATGTGAAAAAGAGGGCCATCGAGCAGCCAACTGTCCAGCTCCACAACCCATGTCAGCAATGAAGGACCTGGGCCAGTCAAAGGCCAAGAAGGCACAGAGGAATGGAAAAGAGAAGACACGGGTGGCATCGCAGAGAGATCTCGTCTCCCTCTAGCAAGGGGGAGAGAACTGCGACCTCCAGCAACCCCAACTTGGTCTTCTATGAAAGCAACAGTGAGGGAGATGATGATCCAATGGTAAGTGGAACCATCCTCCCTATGACCGCCCGGATGGAGATGCTAATGCCCCTCTCAGGGGTGAGGGGGGTCTTTACGGCCCTGGTAGACTCAGGTTGCATCCACTACTTGGTCAACCTGAGAACTGTGGAAAAGATGGGACTAAGATTTTAAAAATTAAGACAAACTGTGAAGTTTGAGCAAGTCAATGGTTCCCTTACTGGGGGCCTACAAGCCAAATGTCTAACTGAACCATTAATCCTGAGATCAGGAAACCATGAGGAAACTATACATTTCACAGTAGCCCCGAAAATGGCAGAGACAATGATATTGGCATGGCTGAAAAAGTGGAACCCTGCGGTTGACTGGAAAGATAACAACTGGTGCTGGAGGAGTAGAGCAGATGGACTGCAATGTATAGGGACAAAGTGCAGAGGCAGTGAAAGCCCACTGATGGGAAGGGGAGATATAGAGCCTATCAACTCACTAACCGAGGGCAACTCATTAACCCCCCTTGGCCAACCATCCCTAAGCAATGCCAAGACCTAGCGGAAGCATTCAGCAAGCAGGAGTCAAACATACTCCTTCCTCATTGCCCCACTGACTATGCCTTGAGATACTGCTGGAAACAAAATTACCTAAGCCAAAGATGTACTCAATGACCCCAAGAGAGATGGAGGAGCTCAGGAATTTCATGGATAAAAATCTAACTAGGAGTTTCATCCAACTGGCAAAGTCTAGAATGGCAGCCATGGTGCTCTTTAAAGAGAAGAAAGATGGGTCTTTAAGATTATGCATGGATTTTCATGGGATCAATATTGTCTGTGTGGAAAACATGTACCCCTCCCCCTCATGAAGGGCATCTGGGTTGCATGGCCAAGGGAAAGGTATTCACAAAGATGGACCTGAGTGAAGCATATTACCGAGTAAGAATAAAAGAAGGCAATGAATGGGAAACTGCTTTTGATTGTCCTTTAGGGTTTTTCCAATTCTGAGTGGTGCCTTTTGGGCTGCAGGGAGCACCTGCGGTGTTCATGCAACTAATCAACGAAGTGCTGCAGGAGCACCTATGTAAGGGGGTGTTGGTGTACCTGAATGATATCCTCATTTAATCTGAGACAATGATAACCCACGTGAAGCTAGTGTGGAGGGTGTTAAGAAAAAACTAACACAATGGTGGAGCAATACCTACATTGCTATGTAAACTATCAGCAAACCAATTGGGCAGAGCTCCTACTTTTTGCAGAAGTGGCTCCTACTTTTGCAGAACTCAGAGCATAGCACTACTGAATTCACCGCTTTTAAAGTAACCACAGGGGTTGAATTTGTACCAATGCCAGAGTTTCCGAGAGAACCTCCTCCTTCAGTGACAATAGCTGAATGGATGGAGATACTGAAAGCTGCTTGGGGGAAGGTGCAGAAAGCCGTGAATAAGGCCAGGGAGTCACAAAACAGACAGGCAGATCAGAAGAGAGCCTCTCCGAAGAAGAGGGCGAGAGTTTGTGTATGAACCAACCTTGTAAGAAACTGGGTCCTTAGTACATAGGTCCATTCTCAATTATTCGAATCATAAACTCAGTTACTGTGGATTTTTCAGGAGGCAACTGGACTTTCTTGTTTTTTCTTTTGAAGACATTTTGCTTCTCATCCAAGAAGCTTCTTCAGCTCTGACAGGATAGTGGAGAATAGAAGATTTCGTTCCACTATATCCCACTATCCTGTCAGAGCTGAAGAAGCTTCTTGGATAAGAAGCAAAATGTCTTCAAAAGAAAAAACAAGAAAGTCCAGTTGCCTCCTTTGGGACAACATGACCTGGATGACTGAGAATCTCTACAGACAGTTATTGTGGAGTTATAGTTGCCTAAGATGCTCAGGCGAATCCACCCAGTGATCCACTGTAGAAGAGAATGAGCAGGGTTGTTTAATTGGGCAAGTATTTGCACGGGAAACCAGAGCTGGTTTCATTTCTTCAGTACCAACATGGTGCATCCAATACAGTTTTACTTTTGGAAATTCAATTCTCCCAAGAGTGTTTCCTTGTTTTGGTTTTGCTAATTGTACAGTTGTCAGTGGCATTTAATATATTTATTAATATTAAACATACTTATTTTGTATGTTTTACTTTTATTGAAAATATTCCCACACTACTGAATTGATGGAATAACCTGCAATGTCTTTTTTTTAATGTACAGTACTTAACAGTTTCGAAAGGTAACTACCAGTATTTCCTTGGAGAAAATATGTTTTCATCTTTGGCACAAATTTATCCAGATGTTTATACTGATTAGTGTTCCCATTTAAATGTATGTGCCCCAGATATCTGATCTAAAATACTGATAGGAAATAACATGAATGTAAAAATAATATTGAATAGATTTTTTTTATGTTTTCGTTTTAACTGCAGGATGTCATTTTTTAAAAAGTCTTAGCATATTCTGTGGAAAATGTTTACTAAGAAAAACAGCTTAGCTTTCATTGATGTCATGAGAACTGAGGTAACCAGCAAAAGACAAAAAGAAAAAAAAAGTCCCTAAAGGCAGCAGACCAGTTTCAAGTAAAATGCAACCACATTGCCAGAATAGTAACATCAGAATTGCAATGCTTATGATCATGCAAATAGGGAGGGAACAATGACAATTTCAACAATGAGATAGTTAATCATACCTGTTTAGTTTTTAGTGGTCTGGGGAGAATGGGTGAATCATCTATTTCTAAAGCATTTCTCTTCGGCACTTAGATAATTCATGAGCACAAGATATGCACAGGCTAAACTCTCAAATAAAACCTCCAACTATCTCTTGAGATCTACAGTCCACAATTATAATGTACCTGGTTTCACAGGGTAATTGAAATTTCACAAGCTAATTTTGTCACATTCTTTGAAAGCAGTTCTTCCCCTCAGTCATTTTTAAGAGATGAACTCTATCTAACCCAGTAATGACTAAACTATGGGAAAATAATTTCTTAACATTAAAAATAGTGGGTGGGGAAACTTAGATATTATAATGTAAGACAGTAAGATAACTGGGAAGTAAGAGACAGAGAGTAAATGGGCGGAGTGAAGTAAAATTGCCTGAGCTTTCCAGAGTGGAAATAAACTTCAAAGCATGAAAATTGTTGATTCAGCATGTTTCCAAGATACAGGTAAGAAAAAGCATTTTATGTTACCAGATGAGTAGGGTGCCCAAATACCTTTGATCCAAAATCAGGACAGTTTTTTTAAAAATAGCACTTCTCAAGATAACGTTTATTACTCCAACAAAGCCAATAAAACATCATATTCACACGTATTTACTATTATATGATATCTTATTCAGCAAATTTTCATCGCCCAAAATCTTTTATACATTTTGCCACACGATGAAGAATTAAAATGATTTATTTTAATTTGAAGCAAGCATTTCACGGTTTTAACATCCAATCGATTTCGATCATCTGTCCACTGCTTCTTGCACAGGGAAAATACTCTTTCCACAGCCACGTTTGACGTAGGAATTGAAAAAAATATGCTAACTAGAATTTTCAGATCAAAGAATTTGTTGCTTCGAAACAAAGTGGACCATTTTTTATCAATCGGCAAATTATTAAATTCGTCTGAAGAGGCTTCTAGCAATGAGTTCAACTCACTAGTTTCATCAATGAATCTTTCATGGCAATATCTGGCAATAAATATTCAGCTGACTTTTGAACTTCATCATATTTAATACTAGCTTTTAACATCAGCCAATCAGTTGAGCAAAGATAATTGTCCAAGCTGAACCACTTGTCAATATAATTAATAGCTGTTGTATAAAAGTCAATGAATTCGCCTTTAAGTTGATTGGCCAAATCCGGATCGTCTAAACCTAGTAGCTTAGAAGCTGTAATGGCACCAAACGTGCTTTCATTTAACGTTCATCTTGATTATCCTAAAATTTTACAAAAGTTCAGGACAAATCAGGACGGGAACTTGAATTTCAGGACAAAATCAGGACATTTTCAGAATCGGGACAAGCTTCTAAAAATCAGGACAATCCTGATAAAATCAGGACATCTGGATACCCTACAGATGAGATGTATATCAGGCCTCAGAAAGAATGACACAGGGGACTACGGAGAATTGTACCACTTTAAACCAATAGTGACATCCCCCCCCCCCGGGAGCCCACTTCCTTTGCTAACATCACCCATTACAAGCCTAGCACCTGATGAATAAAGGAATAAGTTTGTTTATTCAGAGTTTTAAATCTATTTCTACTTTATCTGAATATCTATTGAGTGATTTTGGTTATCTTCTGTGTGCTCATAACTGATGTTTAGACTTTGTTTTAAAATAAAAATATTTTTATTATTTTTTTATTATCATTAAATTTATATGCTGCCCATCTTGCCAAGAGGGATGTTTGGATATTGCCCTGGAAATGCCAAAGAAGGCTATGCAGTACAAAAGTAAAATTATTTCAGAAGTATTTAATTCACATACATCATAAATACGTATGTTTATATGTATAAAGTTTATAGAAATTGATACAAGTAAGTACATACAGTATGTGTTATGCATGCATGAATTAAGAATTGTGACTGAATTTCTGCATATGGGTTAGTGCCGTGATGGCGAACCTATGGCATGCGTGCCACAGGTGGCACATGGAGCCATATCTGAGGGCACGCAAGGCGTTGCCCTATGTTAGCTCCAGTGCACATGTGTGCGCTGGCCAGCTGATTTTCGGCCTTCCGGAGGGTGGGGGAGGCCGTTTTTGCCCTTCCTAGGCTTCAGGAAAGCCTCCGGAGCCTGTGGATGGCAAAAAACGGACCCAACGTGAACTTCCGGTAGGCCCGTTGGGCCCGTTTTTTGCCATCCACAGACTCTGGAGGCTTTCCTGAAGTCTGGGGAGGGTGAAAAATGGCCCAACGGGCCTACTGGACGTCTGGAGGCTTCAGTGAGGCCTGCATGCATGCGTGGGGGGCAGCACGGGGGAGTTGTGTGCACATGCGCTGGGGCAGGGCATTACATTATGGGTGTGGGCAAGTGCACATGCGCTATCGCAGGCACAAGCGCCCTTTTGGCACCCGAGCAAAAAAAGGTTCGCCATCACTGAGTTAGTGATTTGGCTTAGTATACTCTTAGAACCTAGCTCCCTTATGATTTGTAAGCCAAAAGTTATGACTTCACAGAATATGCAAACGTAGCCAACACTGACCTCTTCAACAAACTATGAGTAAATGAAGTACATTCGGAGCTTTTGAAATACTTGACCCAGTAATTGTGTGTATGATGGTGTTTCCACATTGGGCTTACAAAAACTGGGAAACCTTTAGACAAAAGCAAAGAGATACCAAAAGCTCTAATGGTTTGGTGCTATCTAAAGATTGCCAGGAGTTCTGCAGCCTAGATATGGTAAGCCTGGTATGTATATTTTCAGTATGCCTACATGAGAGTAGCATGTGTAAGACAAAATGATGGCTATGCTTATTTTATAATAAAGGTGTCACAATTCTGAAAGGTCTTAATTCCAACACATTAATAAGTCTTAACTTTTGCAAGTCACTTTGGGAATCTGTAGGATGTCTAGAAATGCTGACACATATAAGACTGTGACCACAACATCACTTTAAACAAAAGAGTCAGAAAAATTGTCAGTGAAATCTGTTTCATAGAACTGAAAATGAAGCCAAAGTTAAGCAGTTCAATGAAAGAAATCCAGGAGGTTATTAGTAGGCAGAGTTATCCTAAATTTTTCTCAATTCATTCCTTAGTCTTATTTACTACTAAGGCTGTAAAGGCAGGATGTGTGGGCATAGCTTTTTTTTTTCAACTTTTTAAAATGGCTGCCTCCTTTCCTGGAATTCTCTGGCTCTCTTCTGTAGCTACCACATGATCTTAGGAAAAGATGTCACTGCTTTAAAGAATTGCAAACATGTGCTAGTTTATGTCCCATTCTTGCTTTCTAAGGCACTTGTTTGGAACTTTGAAATTCTGAATAAATATAAATACTGATACTTGAATGGGCATGTAACTGACTTCTGACCTGATCTTGAGAGCCATCTTGCCACCACCAAGTCACCTCTGCCAATTTACTGCAGCCAAGTCACTGCAGGACAACTCCACATGGCCAACTTGTCACAGGGCCAACTTGCTGCATGGCCAACTTGCCAGGATCAGCCAGAGGGAGAGCCAGATGGTGGGAAAGGAAGCAGGTGGGCAGAGCACAGAGTGGCAGCAACTGCCTCAGGTTTCCTATATTCACATCACTTTCCCTGAGCTGAGTTCCCAGAGCTTGGAGCGGCAATGGTAGCAGTGGCGGGTTGTGTGAAAATAGAACTGCTATCTCCATTCGCTTGCCATGCCCACTGCCACCACTGCCGAACAGCCCAAATAATGTCACCGCTGCCAACCACACCAATCACCATTGCTGCTGCAAAAGTGTGTGCGAAAATGGGATGCCACCTCCTCCCTGCTGTCCACCACTGCTGAACCCCTGAATATCACCGCTGCCGCTGAATGGCCCGAAATCCAAACGGCCTGGAGTTCAGTGTGATGGCAGTGGCGGCAACAGCAGGGTGTGTAAAAATTGGAATCCCTGGCTACTGCCACCCTGAGTTTACCCACCCACTTGCTTATCTGCCCACCTGATTCTCCTTCTAGTAAGAAGCCCCCCCCCGCACCAGCTGCCACCACTTCTCTGTGCTCTGCCCACTCGTTTGCTTGCCTGCTTACCTGCCTGACTTTCCCTCCAGCCACCCGGTGTTGTCCCTGTGGTGAGTTGGTCGTGTGGCATTGTCCTGTGACAACTTGGCTGATGTGAGTTGGCAGAGCCAACTTTACGGGTGGCAAGCTGGTGTCAGTGAGCTGGCCACACCATGTTGTCCTAGACCAGTGATGGCGAACCTTTTTTTGCTCTGGTGCCAAAAGGGCATGCCCACACCCATAATGCAATGCCCTCCCCCACACACATGCACGCACAACCTCCCTGCGCTGCCCCCCTGCGCCTCCAGACTTCTGGTAGGCCTGTTGGGCCGTTTTCACTCTCCCCAGGCTTCAGGAAAGCCTCCTGAAGCCTGGGGAGGGCGAAAAATGGCCTAATTGGCCTACCAAAAACAAACTTCCAGTAGGCCTGTTGGGTCCATTTTTCACCATCCACAGGCTCCGGAGGCTTTCCTGAAGCCCGAGGAGGGCGAAAACTGCCTCCCCCACTCTTCGTAAGGTTGAAAATCAGCTGGCCAGCACGCACATGCAACATAGGGCAACACCACGCATGCCCTGAGATATGGCTCCATGTGCCACCTGTGACACGCGTGCCATAGGTTCGCCATCACGGTCCTAGATCCTCTTGAGATTGCCTTGCTTCTTCTAGTGCAGGGGTCGGCAACCTTAAAAAGTCAAAGAGCCATTTGGACCCTTTTCCCAGAGAAAACAAAACACCCGGAGCCACAAAACCTGGGTGGGCGTGGCCAACTCGACGTCACTCCCGAGTCACGTGACCCTGCCCCAGCTACTTCTCTCCTGTCCTAAGGATCTGGCCATCGCCTTGCTGTGCCCCCCACCCCACATGAGAGGAGAAGGAGGGAGAGGAGGGTCGCCGGAGCGAAGGCAGCCTTCGCTTCCTGCCACTTCAGGCTGGAGCTCACGTCTTCCCTGCTCAGCTGAAGAGCTGTGGGGGACGGGACGGGACGGGATGGGACATGGCAAGGCAATGGCCGGATCCTTAGGGCAGGACAGAAGCTGCATCCAAAAACCCTCCTTAAGCGAGAAACCGCCCGCGGCTTCTCACTTCCAGAAGGAAGGTTCTCGCTTCTCCGTGGCTTCCAGAAGGAGGGTCTCCCCGTGCATGCACACCCTCCTGGCACTACTACAGCCAGTCAGGGAGTCACAAGAGGGGGAGAAGTGTCGCCTGAAGAGAAGTCTCTGCCGGGAGTGGCTATGTTCCTCAACCAGCGCCAGAGAATCAGCCCCGGCCGCTTCTCTATTCCATTAGAAATAGGATTACTGTTCTAATCTTTCTTAGACAAGATCTTACAGAAATCTTCAAACATTCATCTTGTTTTCCATGCTGTTCAATATCTACAACTGATGGCTGAAATTATTTGACTGCCCTACCCCCACATGCAATTTCTTTTCAATCCAGACTGCTCACACTGAAGTTCAAGTCCACCTACGTTGGACACAACGGGGCCTGTCACAATACCTCAGTTTAATCTGCTTTACAGGATTATTGGGCGAGTAGAATAATAAATGACCACATTTGCCACCTTTTTGATTGGAAGAAAACATTCAGGAAACACAAGCAAATAGCTTACTGTACTTCTCTCTGATCTATAAAAGTTTGACATGATACAGAATTATGACAGGGGACCATTTCAAATCTATATTTATTTTAAAATAAAATAATCTGACACAGTTGCAGAAGATTCCTTTTCAATATCTTAGGTAATTTAAACCAACCCTTAAAATATGAATGATCAGTTTGTAGTTATGAGTGAGTAATATTGGAATATCCCATCTCTATCGTGGTTCCTTCCATGCCAATTTAAATGTTCATAAGTAGCAGAAAAAAATCCCAAAACCATTTACCCACCTTCAGGTTTAGAAGTTTGTTTTGCTAGTAGATTTGTTACATCAAGATATGTGTACAGATATGTTGTGTTGTAGTGTCTGACTCATACTGAAAATGGGAATTACCCTCTCACTTTTTTTTCCTTTTTAATGTGCAAATGGGACACATTTTCACTAGCTTCATAAATCCTGGCTCCTACGCACAAACTCACTTACCTATATTCATCAGGCCAATGGAAAAGAAAAAGGGTTACTCATTGATCCATGAAATAAAGCTTTCCAAACTGAAATGCGTGGTTTTCTTCTTATCTGTCCATAAAATGTTAATAAATAGGTAGTGTACTTGAGGACAGCTAAATTAATTCAACTCATCAGAGAACACTTAAACTCCTGCAGATATGAAACTGTTGATTGCTTGCTTTTTGGTTTGTGCCTTTTCATTCAGTTTGATAAACACTACACCCATTACGGGTGCTGTTTTGTGTGGAGAAATCATTAAGAGTATAGACATTCTGAATAAAAATATAAAAGTGGTAAGTACAATATGTATTATATTTTTGATTATAAATTACTACACATAATTAATTATTATGTGAAAAGTCACATTTCTAGAATACTGAAAACTGAAATACTATGTGAAATTGTGAACAATAATATGTGTTTACTTTTGCATTTATTTAGGGTTTGCAAAGTCTACATTCACCCAGAAATACCCTGGTAAGACTTTATCAAAATTTGCTATAACTTGTTTTATTATAGGCACATATAAAAGATTTTGAACAGTGTGTATCACAAAATATAAGATTCTGATGTGATAGATATCTACAACATATCTTGCTAAGTCATCATTGTATGGTTGTGTTTTATCAGACAAATGGCCCTGGTAGAAACTCCTAATTAACTAGCACTGTGGCATTAGCTCATAAAGTTTGCTTTTGTGCAGTAAATAATTCCATGTAACAAGAATTCTGAACCAGATAAAAACGTTTACTAGATGTTTTGAACATGTTTCATAGATAATTAAATGTAGCAGAATAACATTGCTCCATAAATCTTCAAATTTCCAGTTAACATCAACAGAAATGTTAAAAGAAAGGATATTTCTGAAATCTGAAATATGCAAAATCATTGGTTCCATTCATTGACATTTCAATAGTACATGGCAATTGCTTTATATTCAGAATTGTAATCTAATTGCAAGTTAAAGAAACAAGATAAACAACTTCCACTCACCTGTTCCTTCTCTTTTAGTACATTCAACATTACAGACGTTATTTTTGGTGCTAATATGAGCAAAATATATATTCCACTTCTTTGCTCGATGTGCTTCTTTTTTTTAACGTAAGAATCTCTAATTGTAACCAAATTCTCTGACTGCTCCGATATTTGCATTCAAATAGTCTTGTTTATCACTTCTTTAAAATTGCTAGTGTTCCACAGACAAAACAACTCTAATTGCTTAATCATAACTTCTCAACAAATATGTCTGCCAAGTTCAGGAAATTAGTGGTTTCACACACATGCAAGCATCTTTTAAAGACCTGACCAACTTTTCTTCAGCACAGTAGAAACTTCCTGGAGTATTATTTTAATATGTGTGCACTTTTTACATTGCTAAATAATCTGGCATTTTATTTATGTTATGTTATGTTATGTTATGTTATGTTATGTTATGTTACGTTACGTTACGTTACGTTACGTTACGTTACGTTACGTTACGTTACGTTACGTTACGTTACGTTACGTTACGTTACGTTACATTTTGTTATATATACCGTAGCTGGGGAATGCTTTTGCACATATTTTTCCTTGAAGGCTTAGGTGAAGCAATGGCCAGGGCTGCTTTTTGTTATCCTTGGCTAATGTGGCTGCACTCTTTTCAACAGCTCAACAATTATGGCAATAGCAAACAAGTTCATATCATTGCCAAAAAAACCTACATGGACACAGCATGTCTGTGAAGTCACAAAACTTGAGCTCAACCTTTGAGAGACTTTAGTTTTATTTTTATACAGATGTAATGACTTCCAAATTAGATTATTTCAATATTGCCCACGTGGAGCTATTTTTAAAGACAGTATGAAAAATGCAATTGGTTCAAAATGTGGAATATTTATATGAAGATATTCTCATTGTGCATTGATGATGTTACCTAGTTTGGGTAATGAAATTCGGTTTCATCAGAGTTCCCCCCTCCCTCCATTCAATTTAAAGCCAAAAATAATATGATCTTTTATCTTTTTGGCATTGCTTAGCATCAGTAAACATGATTTGCTAGAGTAAGCAAAATGAAACTATTTGCTTAAGTATTATGCTACTACCCCCACCTAAGTTTTAAAATAGGTTTCCTTCAGAGGTTTTTCAGAAAAGGTTTTGTTAAGGAAATGATATTGTAAAAAGGATAATTTGTGAAAATCAAAATATTATTGAGATAATATCCCTAAATGCTGATCACAACCTTTATATAACTCATCTATGTACATTTACAGTGCAGTGACATAACAGCTTAGTCAGTTTTTAGCCCATCTAAATCTAATTGATGAAGCTTATGTAGGTGAAGTTTTACATGATAAATATACAACTGTCTCTGAAGTAATTAAAATATCCTCAGTTTATCTGTAAGATGGAAAGTTTGGAACTAATTTTTCTTTTCACCAAATAAATTAAATTGATTATACCAGGTGACAGAAAAATAAATTTAAGCACTGATATACTGCCCCTAGAGTTCTTAAAAATGTATTAAGGTAGAATTTCTTAACTTTCTTTTCCTAGCTTAAAATAGAAAATGGAAATAGATACTCTTACTTCACATTACTAATCTAAATAATTACTATAGACAAATAGGGCTACTTATGCAATCCCTGGAGAATTCCTGGATGCTTTAAAGAGCAACACATAATTACTATATTTGTGGTCTTTTGAACTCTGGACATCTTTTCTCAATTTCCAAAGCACTGCACATCCCTACTAGATATCAAACTTTATATTTTTAGAATATTCAGTGATAATAAAGCAAGTTTGGGATCCTGTGCCTTACGAACTGCCTGCTTCTTCTTGGGAATAATGTTTTAATTTTTATTCAAATGCTAAATGCTTTTCCCTTAGAGTACCATAATACTGTCTATTAAATGTAAACACCATGTAATAAAAAATATGAGTATGCCAGCCAAAGCATTGGGAAGAAGTCTCATAGATGCCATCTTGGAGCACTGCAAAACAGAATACAAGTTTTAAAGAGTGATAGTAGTGGAAAATACTTTTTGACTTTTGTGATGCTGATTATGAAGACATTCAGTAGAACCCTTATTTATTTTGAACTATTTCTTTCAAATATAGTTGATCATAGACAAATCTGTTAAAGTTAAAATTTAACCTATAATGTAAACATCAATAGTAGAAAAAATAATATCTTTGAATCAGCGGTGAAACCTACTTACCCTCCCTACTGGTTCGGAAGCGCGCAATTTGCGTGCGCGCCACTGTTGCACACACTTTTTTACCCTCTGCGCAGAAGGCTTTGCGCATGCGCAGAGGGTTAAAAACAGAAAATGGCGACATCCGGGCAGGTGGGCGGAGCTTCACGCTGCCGCTGCTACCAGTTCTCCGAACCACCGGCGGGCGCTGCTACCGATACGCCCGAACCGGGCCAAAACAGTAGCATTTCAACCCTACTTTGAATGTTGAAAAATCACTTCTTACTATGCACAGTAATAATCACATTTCCTCAAAAAAAATTGAAAGCTGTCTATATGGTGGCCCAGAACATCTGTGAAGTTGCTTATTCTATTATTGAAAATTTATTGTTCAGAAAGATCATGCAACACTGATTTATGTGGTTTTTTGTTCCAGAAGCCTTGTTGGTGGTCTGCATTTAAATGCTTTGTAAATGAAACCTTACTTTTAAAGCCAGCAGATAGTCAAAATGAGAAACTTTTCAACACCACTCTTTCTCGCATCCATTCTTCTCTGCGTAATGTTCAGCTCCTACTTTGTAATTCTGAGTCTGATTGTGACAAGGTATGGTTTATATTTACTATATTTTTATAATAAATTGGTTAACAGTTTCAGATATATTCTTCTTAAATCCACTATATTATAAAAAAAAGTTTCTTTGAATTTAAGTTCAATTCCTGTCAATACAGGTTTTTTGGCACCAATATGGAAAAGGTTTTTCCTTGCTTGTGGTTAGTGTGTTTTTGGCTATTGGATAGCCACAATATCAGCAAAGATGGAAGCAACCATGAGATCACTATTAACACATGGTTACTACTAATTTGTGAATATATTTCAAAAGAGTTCTTAATTAATTAGCCCTATTTCGCGTGGCACAAGTGGTCATAATAAGAAACCTTCAAAACATGAGACTTTTTATGGATACAGAAAGCCTAGCCTTAGGCAAATTAGTAATGCTGAAGCTAAAGCAATATAGCATTTTTATGCAAAAGAATAATCTTATGAAAGTGCTGAGAACTATATTATAATTTTATAAGCATCTCTGGTATTAAGCATATTTTCAGCATACTGTACAAGTTCTATTAACTGGTGTGATTTTTCATTAAAAAACCCCTTTTGTATGCTAAAATTCAATAGCAATGCTGGTATTATGAGAAATTTTACTTTCTAAAAATATCCCAGACATGATATTTTATTGCTGAGCACTGTACCTAAGCTAATGAATTGACATTATGCATCATGTTTTCATTCTCAAAACTTGGTAGTAGAATCTATTCCAATTCTTCTCATTTATTTTAGTTTTTAAAGCAAGCATCTGATTTAATGTAAAAGAAAAGGGGATTTGCTGTAAATCTTTGACATACTATATATACCGTAGTCATACTTTCATTTGTCCTAGAAATTGGCCATTGTTTCTGTTTTTAATGTCTGGTTTGATTCTGGATCTTCTAATAGCCATTAGATTCTCTGACAGAGCAGGTTTTCTACATCAAAGGCTGATAGCTACAGAAAGATACTGTAATATTTCTAAAGATGAACACTGGGGCAAGGATATCACACAGTTGATGTTAGAAAACAATGAATGAATGATATTGGAACACAGACATTTATTTATGGTTGTATTTGCCAATTGTAATACAAAAGTGTTATTTTCTTAAATCTGCAAAAATGTTGTGTTCCAATGAGTTATATTCATTTATGTTACCCAATACTGTTAATAAGATGACATTTTATTTGTCTTCCAGAGTTGTTATCCTTGCATGGATTATCCAAAGCAACCAGAAACAGTATTTTTTACAGACTTTAAAGCACTGCTACAAATGGTAATGATGTATTTTTATTCTTATTGACATTTTCTCTTACAATTTCTATGTGAATAATTTTGTCATAGTGATTTAACATTTTAAATCATTTTTATTTTTTACAGCTCTATCGAAGTATGATACATAAAGGCAACAGAAGATCTACTCCTTAAATTTTCATTATCTAACGGAACCTTTGTTGTTTCAAGTTGAGGGCATAGTTGTTTTTTTAATTACATGAATAGAATTTTTTCAGGGTTTTTCACATCTGTGTGAAAAAAATCTGCAGCTGCTTAATAAGAAGAGAGATACTTCGTGCATATGCTTCATGAAGCACCCCTTTAATATGTACATGAAAATATGTACATGAAGCACCCCTCTAATATGTACATGAAAATTATCATAAAAACTGAATATTTGAATTCATTGAAAAGAAATTCAGTTTCACATATATTTTAAAACTTGAATTAATTTATCATTCTACGGAGATATCCAATTCCTTTTTTTAGTGTATTGAATGTACCGTGTTTACCCAAAAATACAACCTACTTAAAAAGTAAGTCCTAGCTTGATTTTTACATGTGCACCCAATATAAGCCCTACCCACCCCCAAATAAGCCCTAATTAAGACCCCTGCCCACTGCAGGATGCACAGGCAAAAATTAAGCTAGAGTGGGGATGTGTGGGGTGGAGCTGCCCTACTACTTACCTTCAGATAGTTGCAGCCAGGTCTCGCACACGTTGGCCCATTTCTTTTGCTGCAGCCGGCAAGGCTTTCCTGAAGGCCACTATAGCCGATAACAGAGTCCCGGATCGATCCGGAGCTCTGTTATCGGCTGAAGAGGCCTTCAGGAAAGCCTTGCTGGGCTTGCCAACAAACAAGTTCCTGAAGGTGAAAGCTCCTCTGATAGTGAAAAAGTTCCTCTGATAGTGAAAAAGAGGCTGGGGGTGACACGCGCAAGTGAGGTGAGTCAGTGGACAACATCCCCACTGAAAATAAGACCCGGTGCCTTTTTTGGTGGCAAACAAATTATAAAACAGGGTCTTATTTTTGGGGAAACACAGTATCTATTCAATACCTTGAACAATAAGCTATGCAAATATTGTCTAACTGAAGAAGAAATATTGTGTCTTGTATTGGAATTCACCTATAAAATTCATCAAATTTTTTGTACAAAGCATTGCTTAAGTTTCTATTAATAATATTAATAGTGAAGAAATGTGAAGAATAGTTCAAATTTAGTCTTCTCTTTCTTCTGGATTAGCTATCCACCTTGAATAGGTATACTGGGCACTTTTGTGCCTGTTCACATTGCAGTTTTTAATGTATACGTTTAGATTAAAAAATCACTATAGATTTTCATCTGTAATCACTAACATTAATTAGATATCCACAATGACATATATTGCATATTCAGCTGTTTTTTTCTCATTTTAAAAGTAGCATAAACTAAATGCCATCTAGATGAAAATCCTTTCTATCTTACTTTTCCCTTGTTGCCCTTCCTGAGGCTAATATGTTTTCCCATTAAAATAAAATAATAGACTATATTAGTTTTTAATAGAGCAGATTTTTATTCTTAAAGAATATTAATGTTTTTCCATGTTATAGACCACATTAATAATAAAGCAATAGTCCTGCATCCCAGTACTTATTTTCTACAGAGCAAGACTTGATAGAAAGTCTGATTAAACGAGGCTATGTTCTAAGTCAGGATTTATGCACAGCTTTCTTCCCAAGTGTATGCCATTATGACCATATATTCAGATTAATGCTATGACTTTTTTTTATGAGTCCATTTTGCAAAACCTGTGCATATGTCAATGGGATGCCTAAATCAAATTGTTGAAAGAATCTATCAAAATGTAGAGTTTCAATCTATCAAGTAAATTAATATAAATGTAGACTTATCGGTTTGGACATTTTGCAGCCATAGAGAAAGTCATTCTTATTTCAACTTTTGGTAATGCTATGTATGTGAGGCACAAATGGAAGCTAGCCAGACAACTAGAATGGACTTGATCAAATTCAATTCACTTTACATTGTCTTTTAATATCATTTGCTGAGAACCGGTTGCAAAAGACAGGAAGCCAATGAAAATTTTGTACTGTGGCAAAAAATGGAAAATAATTTATTCCTAAGGAAGATTAAATATTTGTTTATGATAACAATAATAACTTATCAGCAGGTATTTCAATATAGGTTAGCATGCGCTGGATGCTGCCTGCACTCTTGTGTTCTTCTAACTATTTAATTTAATATTTATTATGCTTGTATAATTCTAAAATATGGTTTATTTATATGCTAGTTGAACGAATGTATTTAAAATTTGAAAATATGAAATAAATTCAAATATACAATTTATTCTTGTAGTGTGTATTCTTTTACAAAACTACAACTTTGAAGCAACTTGTTTATCATAAACCATGGAATTCCTCCGGTATTCTGTAAATTATATTACATTCAGAAACTGTTATTTTGCAGTGTTTTGTTTAAAGCTAAAGAAGTCAAAGTTTCCTTTGAGCTGGTATTGACTCCTGGTATTTCAATGGATAAGTCCATGTTTTCTCCCTTGGCAATGTTGATTTGCCATTTCCTTCTTCCAAGTTGGTTTTTGGTCACTTCTGATATTAGCCCTAAGGCCTTACATCAGGGGTCCCCAAACTTGCAACTTTAAGACTTGTGGACTTCAACTCCCAGAATTCTGGAAGTTGAAATCCACAAGTCTTAAAGTTGCCAAGTTTGAAGACCTCTGCCTTACATTATCCTGGTAGTCTTCCATGCAAGTAATTGACTGGCTCTGACTCTAGTTTTTTCAAGATCAGCCAATGTTGACAAGGTGCTGCCACCTGCAGTGGTATTGAAGCAAAACACCTAAATTATACATTTATTTTGTCATATTTAAGAACTGCCCATCTCCCTCACAGAGGGACTCTGAGCAGTGTGCAACAAAATATTAAAAGCATAAAACAGTATTTTTAAATGTAACATTAAAAGAGACAAAGGTTAGGGTTGGATGTTAAGAATTATTTAAAAGGCGGAGGGGGGACTTTCAGGACACCAAGCAACCCCACAGCTGCAGATTCATCTGTACACCTTAAGCAAAGGTACAGAGCCATGTGTTTACATCTTTATAGAAGGTGAGGAGATTGAGCATCTCCAGGGGGGAGGGGTGGAAGCTTGTTCTACGTGGCAGGGGCAATAGCAGAGGTTTTCTTCCTGGACTCTACCAGTTGGAATGCTTTGGTTGATGCAGTCCTAAACATACATTCCTTGCTCAGCCAGGTGGGACAGGCTGATGTAACGGGATAAAGACGGTTCTGTAGTAACCTGCCTCCATGTCATGTTGGTTTTTAAAGGTCATAACCAACAGCTTGAATGGGACCCAGAAGCAAAATGACAAACCGTGCAGCAGGGGCGGGTTGCTCACTTACCTCACTACTGGAGCTCTGCCCGTGCATCGCCACATTTGGTGCACCGCGCGTGCACGCCCCTCACATGATTTTGCTTCTGCGCATGTGTGGAAGCAAAATCTTGGTGAAATCTCACGAGGGGATGCACGTGTGTGTGCGATTTCGGCGAGATTTTGCTTCCACGCATGTGCGGAAGCAAAAAAGCCCAAAAATACAGTACCGGAGCAGCCGTGCTCAAATAGCGCCATCTGCTGGCCGCTACTGGTACTGTAGAGTGGGCCGCACCAGTAGGAACCCACCACTGCCATGCAGTTTTCATTGCAAAGGTGTTATGTGTGCCATTATTTGGGCATACAAAGTCACCCAAATGACTGCATTTTGTACTAGCTGACGCTTCCGGATACTTTTCAAGGGTAGTCCCATATGGAGTGCATTGCAGTAGTCAAATATGGAGTTGACAAGGGCATGAGTGGTTAAGTGGATAGCCTCCCTATCCAGGAATGGGCATAACTGGTGCACAGCACAAAGCTGAGCAAAAGCCCTCCTGGCCATGTTGCCACCTGCTCTTCAAGTAGGAGTTGTGAGTCCAGGATGAACTCCAGATTATGTATTGGGTCCGTCTGGAGTAGTGGAACCCATCCAAGACCAAAGATGATAAATTCCCAGATACAGAGGGCCCCCCTGCCCACAGCCCCTGCATCTTACCAGAGTTCAGTTGAAGTCTGTTGTCTCCCATCCAGGCTTCTACAGCATCACTCATTTCACCTGTGATGGAGATACATACTGGACTGGTGATATCTCATCTCATGGTGATGAGGCAGATGTAGGGTCTCCTGCTTGGGCAGGGGGTTGGACTAGATGACCTGCAAGGTCCCTTCCAACTCTGTTAAATATCATGAATAACCTCACCCAGTGGTTTCATGTAGATGTTAAACAGGTGTGGAGAAAGCACTGAGGCCTGCAGCAACCCGCAAAGCAGGAGCCAAGAGCTGGGCTTCTTGCTCCTTATCAACATCAATTGGGGTTGACTGAGGAAGGAGGCAAACTGGCACAGAATTGTCTTACCCACTCCCAACTCTATAAGTCAGCCCAGAAGGATACCATGGTCAATGGTATTGAAAGCTGTTGAGAGGTCAAGAAGAGCAAGGATGGATGCACCACTTCCATCCTGCTCCTCCCAGAGATCATCCATGAGTGTGGCCAATGATGTTTCTGTTCCATATCAGGGCCTGAAACCTGATGAAATCCATTTCCTCCAGGATCTTCTGGAGTTGCAAAGCCACATCCTCTCAACCACCTTTCCTGAAAAGGGAAGTGGGGACTAGATAAAATTGTCCAGAATGATGGAGTTCAGCAATGGTTTCTTGAATATGGATGGGGTATTAATTTCTGCAAATTGCTTAAAGTGCAATTTCAAAATGCCTGATTCCTGTAATATAAGTTAAATGTATAGTGCTGAACTGATCTCAAATTTAGCTATGCAATCAGAAATATGAAGCTTTAAAACTCTTGAATTATTTTATGTTGCTTAGAAACATTCCTCACCCAACATCAAGAATGGAAAGAATAACAGCAATTCTCTCTTCTATTTCCCTAGTTATAAATCAGAACCTGAATGGATAATGGAAATAACCTTCTATTGCACTCTTTCTTTACTAGGGCTACCAGATCTTAGCTGCAAAATTTCTGATGACCAATAGGCAACTAAAAGAGAACAGAAAACACTAACCTTTTGCTGACATCTAGTGGTTGTCTGGATTTTGCAGATGGGACCTGGATCCTGTCCTGTAATTCAGACTTGTCACGCTGAGAACAACTTACAGTGCATTAAGAAAGTATTCAGACCCCCTTCACTTTTACCAATTTTGTTATGCTGCAGCCTGATTCTGCAGTTGTTGAAATTCATTTTTTTTCTCATTAATCAACACTCAGTACTCCATAATGACAAAGTGAAAACAGAAATTTAGAAATGTCTGCAAATGTATTAAAAAGAAATACTGAAATATCGCGTTGACATACAGGTAAGTATTCAGATCCTTCACTCAGTACTTTACTGAAGCACATTTGGCAGCAATTACAGTCTTGAACCTTTTGTGTATGACGTGTCAAGCTTTGCACACCTGGATTGGGGGGTTTTCTGCCATTCTTCCTTGCAAATCCTCTCAATCACAGTCAGGTTGAATGGCGATTTTCAGGTTCCTCCAGAGATTTTCAGTAGGGTTCAAGTCATTTTGAACCCTTGATTTTCAAGGGTTCTGACTAGGCCATTCTAGGACATTCACAGAATTGTCACTAAGCCACTCCTGTGTTGCCTTGGCTGTGTGCTTAGGATTATTGTCATGTTGGAAAGTGAACCTTGGGCCCAGTCTGAGGTCCTGCTCTGGAACAGGTTTTCATTGACGATATCCCTGTACTTTGCTCCACTCAGCTTTCCATCAATCCTGACCAGTCTCCCAGTCCCGGCTGCTGAAAATCACTCCCACAGCATGATGCTGCCACCACCACCATGCTTCACTGTTGGGGGTGATATTGGGCAGGTGATGAGTGGTGTCTGGTTTTCTCCACACATAACATTTAGAATTGAGGCCAAACAGTTCAATCTTGGTTTCATCAGACCAGAAAATCTTGTTCGTCACACTTTGAGAGTCCTTCAGGTGCTTTTTTGCAAACTCCAAGCGGGCTTTCATGTATTTTGCACTGAGGAGAGACTTCTGTCCAGCCATTCTGCCATAAAGTCCAAATCAGTGGAGGACTGCAGTGATGATTGTCCTTCTGGAACTCAGTCCCATTTCCACACAGGATCTCTGGAGATCAGTCAGAATGACCATCGGGTTCTTGGCAGGGGCGGGTTGCTTACTTACTGATATCGATGCGCTGCGCTTGCATCTCCACGTTTCGTGCGCGGGCACACTTGCTACGGCACGCACCCCCTTGCGTGATTTTGGTGAGATTTTGCTTCTGCGCATGCGTGGAAGCAAAATCTCGCCAAAATCTCGCATGCGCACATGTCCCCTCACAAGATTTCAGCGAGATTTTGCTTCCGCGCATGCGCAGAAGCAAAAAAGCCGAAAAATTCTTTTTAAAAGATGGTGATGCGCGCGACTGTCCGGTGAAGTTGGCACCAGTGCAGTTGCGCACAAATTGCGTAATCGGCAGGTCCCTACCGGAGCTGCGCTCTAGACTTCACCGGTAGGAACCCACCCTGGTTCTTGGTCACCTCTCCTACTAAGACTCTTCTCCCCTGATTGCTCAGTTTGACCAGGCAACCAGCTCTTGGAAGAGTCTTGGTTGTGCCAAACTTCTTCCATTTGATAATTATGGAGGTCACTGTGCTCTTAAGAACCTTCAGTGCAGCAGAAATTTTATTGTAACCTTCCCCAGATCTGTGCCTTGCAATAATTCCGTCTCTGAGCTCTGCAGGCAGTTCCTTTGATCTCGTGGCTTTTGCTCTGCTACAGTATGCACTGTCAGATGTGAGACCTTCTATAGAGATATCCAATCAATTTAATTTACCACAAGTCAACTTGAATTAAGGTGTAGAAACATGTCAGCAATAATCAAGAGAAATGGGAAATCCCTGAGCTAAATTTCAGGTTTTGTTGCAGAGTTTGAATACTTATGCCAATGCGATATTTCAGTTTTTTCTTTTTAATACATTTACAGACATTTCTAAAATTCTGTTTTCACTTTGTCATTATGGGGTACTGAGTGTAGATTAACAAGAGAAAAAAATATGAATCCCAACAACTGTAGAATCAGGCTGCAACATAACAAAATAGATAAAAGTGAAGGGGGTCTGAATACTTTCTAATGCACTGTAATAATATGTTAGCCTAAAATGTGATTGACTGGATCGGTATGCTATTTATACATAGTCAATATAAAATCAAATAGCAGTTTTTACATATGATATAGTAATCTATGCTTAATGTTAACCTTGGTTTATTAATTTGCTTGGATTTCTACAATACACTGAACTAACTCAACAGGCTAAGTACATATAACACTCCTTAGTCTACTGCACTGTAGAAACCCAACTAATATAAACAAAAGTGAACTAGTGCAGTTATTAAGTGTTGGATGATGATCAGGGAGATCTACTCTCAGCTAATCCTACCAAACAGTAATCCTACTGCTTGCGGCCACAACAGGGCAGGCAGCTGACGATTCTAACTGGGGCTTATTTTTGGGGTAGGGCTTATATTAGGCATATGCTAAAAATTATGCTGGGTCTTATTTTCTGGTTGGATCCTATTTTCGGGGAAACATGGTATATACACATACATATATGTATACATATACATATACATACACATACACACATACATATATGATATATATATATATGGTTGACTTACTAGGAAGATACTATGAATCTCACTGAGTCAAGCTACTGAAAGCTGATAACCTCCTCACCTCAAGCAGAAGAAGATATGAAATCAACTGCAACGAACACTGTGTTAATATCTTTTATCTCATAACAGGTTATTAAATTACTGCAAACCATATTCATCAAGATTATATTTTTCCACTTTCAATAATGCCAAGGCAAAGTAGAAACAATGATGCACTGCAATACCATTTGCCTGTAATCAAGAACTGGTGAGACCACAAAATAGAAGCAATAGAAAATGAAGCAGTTGAAGTGCTTTGGGATTTTAGAATTCAAACAGACCTGCCACATAAAACCCAGATTTAACTGTTGCTTATAAGAAGACAGTTAAGAGCCAAGGTGGCGCAGCAGTTAAAGTGCAGTACTGCAGGCTACTTTAGCTGACTGTGATCAACAGTTCAGCGGTTCAAATCTCACTGGCTCAAGGTTGACTCAGCCTTCCATCCTTCTGAGGTAGGTAAAATGAAGACCTAGATTGTTGGGGGCAATATAAATATACATTGCTTACTGGTGTAAACCGCTTAAAGGGTGCTTGCACTTTGAGGCAGTATATAAGTCTCACTAATAATAATAATAAGACAGAAAAAGTCTGGATAGTGGACAATGCAATACCTGGAAGGGGCAGGTTTATTTATGGACCCTGCCTATTAGCTCTAAGAACTAATGCTCTGCTGAGACAAGGAATGCCTTTCATAGCACTTAGAAGAATATGCAGTATTCACATTTGTTAAGAATTTTGAAAATCAAGGCAAATGGATAGGAAAGAGCATTAAGGTTTGAGACTGTAATATCAAAGCAGTCTTTCACAGCCAGAAAAGCACTGTCATTTCTGGACACTGTTATTGGAGAAACAGCATCTAGAAGTACAGTGGGAAAAAGAACCTACATTAAAATAATAGGAAGCAGAAATAGGAAGCATCTAGTCTACAGAAGAACAACTGTTAAAAATTTGGGGTGAACACTCTACCTTATTATTCAATACTTTAGTACCAATTTTGCCCTAAACATGTAATAAATTATGCATGATTCTATTCTGTCTAATAAATGATACTTTCTGGAAGTTCATGGCCATTACAGCTATTCAAGTGACAATTACAGCATGTTTTGCCCAATTTATACCATCTTTATTCATTGGACACTTCAAAATATAGGGACTAAAACCTAAATGGCTAAGCACTTATCTCTAATTTCCATTGTCCTAGGGCCGCAATGGTGAACCTATGGCATGCGTGCCTGAAGTGGCATGTGGAGTCATGTCACCTGGCACGCGCACTGTCACCAGTTCCTCTTCCGGGTTACTAGCGCCCCTGTGCGTGCGATGATCAGCTGGCCTTTGTGCGTACAGCAGTGCCAGAAACTGGAAGAGCTGGGCTTCCATTTTCTGGTGTGAGCATACATGCCAACCAGCTGATCGTCACGCGCGCATGCCAGAAACCGGAAGAGTATCTGGCCAGCATGCTGGAAACCGGAAGTTCATTTTTCAGCGTGTGCATTCCCCCTGAGCAGCTCCTCTTCCGGGTTTCGGCCCTGACGAGCATGCGCTCCCTTTTCGGCACTCGGTGCCAAAAAGGTTCACCATCACTGTCCTAGAGCAGGGGTAGGCAAAGTTGGCTCTTCTATGACTCATGGACTTCAACTCCCAGAATTCCTGAGCTAGCATGATTGGCTCAGAAAGTCTGGGAGTTGAAGTCCATGAGTCATAGAAGAGTCAACTTTGCCTACCCCTGTCCTAGAGGATAGCTAATCTGAAAGAAACGATATCCGCAGCAGAAACAGTGAGGTAGTAAGATAAAAGGAAAACCCCATACTTGCCACAATCAAGGAAATGCAGTTTTTGGGGAATCCCCTGTGTTCCATCCAATTTATGCCTCATCTGTGGCACTAACTTTGCTAAACCACAAATAGGTGTCTTGATTATTTATAGATATTATTAAGAATAGGAGAAAAAGTAGCTATGTTTCAGATTTTACCTGTATCCATTCATGAATTTTAATAGACCAATTATGGGGTGTAGGGAAATGCCCTATTTTATTTGAGCATTTCTCTTAAATTATGAGCAATGCACAGTGCTAGGATCTTCCTACAGACCAGGAGTGGGTTCCTACCGGTGCGGTCCAGTGCGCAGCTCCAGTAGGGACCCACCGATTACGCAATTTGTGCACGACTGCACTGGTGCCGTCTTCAATGGACAGTCGCACGTGTCGCCATCTATTTTTAAGAACTTTTCAGCTTTTTTGCTTCTGCGCATGTGCGGAAACAAAATCTCACCGAAATCTCTCAAAGGGACGTGCGCGCATGCGAGATTTTGCTTCCGTGCATGCGCAGAAGCAAAATCTTGCCAAAATCGCGTGCACGCGCGCGTCCCCTCACGAGATTTTGGTAAGATTTTGCTTCCACGCATGTGCGAAAGCAAAATCTCGCCTAAATCATGTGAGGGGCCACGTGCATGAAGCAAGAGCGCGTGCCCACGAAACATGGAGATGCACGCACAGCGCACCGGTATCAGTAAGTAAGCAACCCGCCCCTGCTACAGACCTCAGAGTCTTTGATGCTGCTAGACTCCCCACTAGTCAGATTTATTAATTTTTTAAAAAAATTGATAAAAATAAATAAATTGGAAACTGACATGATGCAAGAAGGCAGTGATCAGACCACAAGATCTGATCTCAATCTATGGAGAAGCGTAGAATACGTCTTATTTTACTCCTTTCATGATTCTCAGCCAAAATCCCTTCCCTGCCTGCTTCAGGTGTTTTAATGAAAATATGAGTGCCTTGGTCCCTGGGTTCACAAACAATTTTAATTTGGAGAAATAGAAAAAGAGTTAGGTCTTTTCTAAGAAACTACTTGGATGAAAAGCAGAGTTTCAGTCCTCTGAATTAACTCCCAGGGTTTCCTTCTTGAATATTGCATTCTCTATTCATCTTTTACAGGGAACAATTTGGAATCCCAATGTAGATGGCTGAAGAATAGCCTTCTTCATCTAAAGATGGTAAAAACTAATATTAATTCAGACTAATAAAGGGAAAGGCACTAAAATAGCAAAAGAAGCAAAATTTACTTTGAATCAAGCTTGTTCTAGGGAAATTCACAGACATGAATGATAGCTAGGGAGTTCTGGAAGTTGGAATCCACACATCTTAAAATTTCTGAGATTGAGATACATTTACCAAAATGTTGCTGCCTACTGTCAAAAGGCCAATGCAATGCCCATCTTCCTCATCTTGTTAAACTGTGGTTGCCAGCTCTACCTGAAAACCAATCCTGGACATTTCCTATTGACTGCCCAGTATGCTTTTGGAAGCAGGGGAAACATAAATACATCAAATAAAATAAATACATGCAGTCCTCAGTTAGCAATCACAGTTGTGACCAGCAATTCAGTCATTAAATGAAACAGTCACAAAGTGAAAACACAATTATGCTTATAATTTTACTTCAGCTTTGCTTTGTTTTAAAGACCTACAAAGGTCATAAATGTGAGGATTAGTCCTCAAGTTACTTTTTCAACATTCTGGTAACTGTGAACAATCACTAAATTAAGCAGTTGCTGAATGAGGCTTACTTGTAAATGAATTTCTCCTGACTCACTAAATAGATGCTGTAACACACCTGTATGTAAATATCTGCTTGAAGACCCACCAAAAGCCATGCTCAAAAGAAGGGCAGAGGCATAATGCACGCACACTAAATATTAATAGAACAATCGTTGATTTATTTTCATCTGGCCAAATTATTAGTATTCTCGCCAATAAAGGAGAATATTTGTAGCTGAGGGTGTAGGGTTGTAGCATCCTTGGTGCTCTCTAAGCATTGTTGTTTTCTTGCAGACATTTAATTAAGCAAACTAGGTAACATCATCAATGCTAGCACTAGCACTGATCATGTTACCTAGTTGGGTAATGAAACATCTACAAAAAAAAAACACCACGCTCAAAGAGCACCAAGGACCCCCATCCCTTATCAGTACTCTCACATGCACATAAGCAATCCCATGAAGACATATACAAGCATATAAAAACATATTTTCCTCCTTTCCTCCAGAAGAAACAGTAAAAAAAGAAAGGGAAAGGGGTAAAGTTTGGAAGAGAGAAGGAGAATTCTTACACAAAGAAGGTAAGAAAAGAGAAAAGGAGAGTGGAAATGAGAAGGGAAGAGCTAGGGTGGGGGAAAGCAGAAATACTCTGTTTAGACATTACAAAGATTTAGATTCACCATGCAAATAGCCCTTCCTCAGCAACAGTTTACTGAAACTTTGAGCACCAATGTCTACATGTTGCTCATTGTTTTCATTACGACCGTTTATTTAGTTATAGTCAGTATTGCAATTATTCCCCTTTCAAATCCCAAGTAATTGTTGTCTTCCTACAGTAACAGTTGTTGCATCTTCAATACTTAAAAAGAGAAAAAAACTGGTTCAACTCCTTTCCCTGTCTGGACTTGCAGTCTTCATATCACCAAATGCCATTTGGACTGGGCACCATAACCGACTGAATGGGCTGCCGAAATGGCCCACAGCTCCCATGGATCTATTTGTTCCATTGTACATTCTAACTATGACAGTAAAATGTAAGTTGCAGTTCCAACAAACACGGAAAGAAATTTCTTCATGCTGATGCACGTTGTTGTTGTTGTTGCTGCTGCTGCTGCTGCTGTTTGTTTGTTTGTTTGTTTATTTATTTATTTATTTGTCGCATTTGTATGCTGCCCACTCCACAGATACTCTGTTGCTGCTGCTGCTGCTGCTGCTGCTGCTGTTGTTGTTGTTGTTGTTGTTGTGTGTGTGTGTGTGTGCGTGTGTGTGTGCCTTTGAGTCAGTGTTAACTCCTGGAGAAGTTCCTGCAGTTTTCTTGGCAAGATTTTTGAGGTAATTTGCCACTGTCTGCTGCCTAGGGCTTCCTAAGGTCCCAGAGTTGAATTTGTATACTACATTGGCTTTTGGAATTTCTTTACAAGAAAATAAATCTGAAGTTACCATTATCTGGTTAAGGTAAGCTCTTCTCTTAGCTTTGTCTGTTAAATTTAATGAGTAGCCAATTAAATGCCTAGAGAGGAGAGAGAAAATAATCTCTTTCCACTGCACAAATTGATCTAAACAGCTGCAAAGAAAAAAAGAAGGAGAAAGCAGGACTGAACAAAAGAAAAAGAATAAGCACATGACAGTGTTGAGCAAAAACTAGGAATGTGATAAATCCAGCAGTATAGAAGTGTGCATAGTAGTTAAGATGTTGAACAGTGAGTGGTGTGATCAGGAATCAACCGACCACTTTAAATATGGAGCCGATGAAAAACTTTGGGTCAGTTTTCTCTAATCTAACCTACTTGTTTTTAGCATTTCGATTGATTGATATATGTCCTGCCGTTATTATTTTTATAAATAACTCAAGATGGTGAACATATCCAACACACCTTCTCCTATTTTCCCCACAAAAACCCTGTGAAATGGGTTGGGCTGAGAGACAGTGCCTAGCCCAAGGCATCTGGCTTTCATTGCTAAAGCAGGACTAGAACTCACAGTTTCCAGCTTTCTATCCACTAGACTAGGGGTAGGCAAAGTTGGCTCTTCTATGACTCGTGGACTTCAACTCCCAGACTTTCTGAGCCAATCATGCTAGTTCAGGAATTCTGGGAGTTGAAGTCCACGAGTCATAGAAGAGCCAACTTTGCCTACCCCTGCACTAGACCAAACCTATTCCTAGAAGTCATATTAGTTATAAATTTTCTAGGATAGTACAGGCAGTCTTCAACCTACAGCCATAATGGAGCCTGTCCCTAATGGTTGCATGTCACAATGGCCATGAAGCGAGACAGCCTCATTTAAGTACCCACTACCCCCTGCTCTCCCTGGTGCAGTCACTAAATAGCCATGTGGGTCATTAAGCAGACCACAGGGTCCCTCAAGGACCCTTAGGGTCTCCACAGCCATTAGGCCTGCTTTCCCCTGACACACACCAGGTGCCCTCAGGCCTTTTCCCCTGGTACTTTCACCGCATAACAGTGTGCTGAGTGCAGTGGAAAGCACTGGAGCTCTACAGCTTTCTGCAGTGCTGAACAGTGCTACACAGCACTGCGCTGATTGCAACAGGGAATCAGAATCTATTGCTTTATCGCATGGCAGCATGGCATGATTCTTGAAGTGACCACCATTTTCCAAGCAACAACAATTCACCGTGGCCACTTGGAAAATGGCGGCCACTTCAAGAATTGCACCATGTAGCTGTGCAACAAAATAATCCATTCTGCTTCTCTAATCCAAACTCAGGAACTCTAGAGATCTTTAAAAATATTGAGGAGAAGGGAATGGTATGGTGGGGTGGGAAGCAAATATTAGTCATGCTCAATATAAATCCATTAAAGTTAATTAAATGTACTCCATATATTATCCTTAATCAGATCCACTATCTGATTTTGAAAAGTCAAATGAAAAATTCCCAATTACCAGGCTGCCAATTTGAATTAATTGGTTCATACATTTTCACTCACTGGAATCTGGTTAGAAGAACACGGAAATGAAAATATTTAGTAATACAAAGGGAAACTTTATTCAAACTAATTACTAAAGTGAGGAATTTTTTTTCTGTCTGATTCAAGTTAGGATTAACTGTGTTCCTTTAAATTGATGTGATTTACATTCAAATAGTGATGACAAATGATGAAGTAAACAAATGACTACGTTCTATCCACCTGAAAATACTTCAAATGTCACCAATATGCAATGACTCTGAAACCAGCCTCTAAACCTGGATTAGAAAGCAGCCCATATAACACTGAATATTAAAAAAGACAATGCAAAAATGTTTGGAAGCAAATATCTTGCTCAAAAATATAGTGCCTTGGGCAGGCAGGAAAAAAAATGATGCTGTATTTGGGAAAAAATTATCATGGTGTGTAGAAGAACAAATCTAAGATGCGAAAGAAAGATTCATAATAATACATGTTCAGACTGAATCCAGAAAAAAATAACAATTTAAGCTGCAACTAGAAATAAAACAAAGCTGATTCAGAAACTGAACAAGTCAAAAATCAAATGATTGCAGATGTAGATGTAGAAACAGATATTGAACAATAGAAATTTCAGTGGCAGAAGAAATATTAAATTTACCCTGAATACTAGAAGAAAATTGGTATAAGATATGAGGCTTTCTGGCTAAAGTTTGAATCAAGGGAACAGTTGGGACACAGCTGGTGTAACACCGTTACTGCTGCTCAGATATTTCATTGCCTAAGCTGCTGATTTCCATTCCTGGGCTATTAGTGGAGCCTCAAAACTGCTGGTTCTTGAGAATTTTAATCTGCCACCTTCCAACATTGAATAGGGAGCAACTCAGGAGTCTGTGGACTCCATGACAATCATGGACCACCTGTCCCAAGTCATTGATTGCCAAATGCATAGTTGGTGCCACATGTTAGATCTGCTTGGTTGAGATATGATCTGGGGGTGAAGGACATTAACATCAGTCCATTGCCATAGAGAACTCACTCTCTGGTTGCCTTTCAGTTCTTTGGGGTGACCCCTCCTTGCCCTAGGCCAGAGGTGGGCAAACGATGGTTCTTTGAGGACCTGTGGACTTCAACTCCCAGAATTCCTGAGCCAGCCATGCATGCATGGCTGGCTCAGGAATTTTGGGAGTTGAAGTCCACAGGTCCTCAAAGAGCCATAGTTTGCCCACCCCTGCCCTAGGCAATTGATGGACCTAGAGAACTTCCAGTGATAGTGTGAAAATTTATTAAAGTTTACTAAACAATATATTCACTAAGGAAGAGAATATTTATAGCTCAGGGATGAAATGAGGGGTCCTTGGTACTCTCTGAGCTTGCTTGTTTTCTTACAGACGTTTCATTACCCAACTAGGTAACATCATCAGTACTAGAAGGAAGTGGGATCTGCTCTCAATTTATATTCTAATGGCTTGTCCTGCCAGTTTGTGGGAGTGGTCTTAATGGTTCCTTGGTTAGGCTGTTACTGTTAAATTGTTTGGCAGTTTCTTGATTGGGGTATTGTCTCCTTCTTGACTGTTGATCTGATGTTAATCTTGGTGTTAATCAAGCTTATCTGGGAATTGATTGCTGGGAGGGTGATATTGTGGTCTTTTGTTCCCTTTTTGTCTTGTTGGTTGACTCTTTTGAATGGTATATAGATGTTATTTATGTCTATGAGTCTATTTATGGCTGATTTGTAAGGATATAGGCTTCCAAGAATTCCCTTGTGTTTTTGGGCTTGGTTTAGGATGGTCACAGTTTCCCAATTGAAACTATGGTTAATGTGTTGTGATTGCTAGCTGGTATTATGAATGCATTCTGGTAGTCTTCTACCTGCTTATTCTACCTAGGGACTGTTGCAGTCTCCATTGTATGTTGTAGGTGACTCCTGCTTTTTCTTTGGGAGCTGCTGGGTCTTTTGTTTTACTTAGGACCGTGATGGCGAACCTATGGCACGCGTGCCACAGGTGGCACACGGAGACATATTTGAGGTCACGCGAGGCGTTGCCCTATATTAGCTCCAGCGCAGATGTGCACGCTGCCCAGCTGATTTTTGGGCTTCCGGAGGGCAGGGCATTTTTGCCCTCCCCAGGCTTCAGGAAAGCCTCTGGAGCCTGTGGATGGCGAAAAACGGGCCCAACGGGCCTACCGGAAGTTTGGAAATGAATTTCCGGTAGGCCCATCAGGCCGTTTTTTGCCCTCCCCAGGCTTCAGGAAAGCCTCCGGAGCCTGTGGAGAGCGAAAAATGGGCCAATGGGCCTACCGGAAGTCCGGAGGCTTCAGTGAGGCCTGCGCGCATGGTGGGACGCACGGGGGGGGGTTGTGCACACATGCATGGGGGAGGGCATTGCATTATGGGTGCGGGCACAAGCGGGCACGCTATCGCACGCATGCATGCTCTTTTGGCACCCGAGCAAAAAAAGGTTCGCCATCATTGACTTAGGATGTTTTGGAGGCCTTTAGTTGGCTTGTGTGCTATGCTGATGCCATATGGCTGTAATAGTCTGTTGGTGGTTTATGAGATATTTTTGACATATGGCAGTATTATCCTTCTCAAAGCTTGTGTTGATTGTGCTATATTGGGTTGTGTGGTCAGGCACTTTTTGGTGAAGTTGCATAGATATCAATTTCTGTTTGTGTTCATCTAAATAGTTATCTACACATCTTCTCTTGTGGGAATTAGGTTTCTTTGGTAGTTGAATATTTGAATCGATGTGGGTGGTTTTTCAGTGGACTTGGGTTTCTAGTTTGCCATCAGTCTCTGCCTAATAAGGATATCCAGGAAGGAAAATGTTGATAGTTTTGTGGGTGCCTTCTAGTTGGTCCTTTTTATTATGAAAAGTGTCTCAAAATCTTTTTTGTATCATGGCAACCAAAACTGGATGCAATATTCCAAGTAGGATCTTACCAAGGCTTTATAAGATGGCACTAACACTTCATGTGATCTTGATTCTATCCCACTATTAATGCAGCCTAGGACTATGCTGTCTTTTTGGTGGCTGCAGCACACTGCTGGCTCATATTTAAGTGATTATCCACTAGGACTTCTAGATTCTTCTCATAGTTACTACTATTGAGCTAGGTGCCACCTATTCTAAACATGTGCATTTGGTTTTTCTTGCCTAAATGTAGAGCCGTACTTTTCTTGTCACTGAATTTCATTTTGTTAGATAGGGCCCAGTGTCTGTCAAGATTCTTCTGTATGAGCAAACCATTTCTGTGTGAGAAAACTACTTCTTTATGAGAAATAACTAATGGTAGCACATTCCACCATTATCTCACCATTCGTTGGTTTTTTTATGAGAAAGTGGTTTTCCCTTTCTCATAATTTTAGTACCTGAGTCACCATTTGAAACTACACGGTGAGAGGTGCAGGACAAAACAGCAAATGGTGAGAAAATGGTGGAATGTGCTACCATTAGTTATAGCAATATTTGTCATAAATTCATAGACCAGAAGGCTATCCAGGATTACATGATAAGCATTATGTTATGTTCAAAATAAAAGGTTGCCAGTATGTTAGGGTCACCGATTAGAAACCTCTGAATTCAGCAAATATTTGCTTTATTATTTTCTGAAAAGAGAGAATCTTAAATATGAATGGTTTTTTTTAAATTTTAGCTCTGGCCAATAATGTGGGGGTGGGGAGTTGAAAGACAATCTGACAATATGCATTTGTCCATAAAACATTTTGGCTATATAAATGTTTTAAATAAATAAATAAAATAGCTTATTTGACAAGAAGCAGTACAGTGTCCAGATTTATATGCTAGGTTTAATTCACTGTTTGTAGAAATAGTAGGTTTTTTAAAAAAAGAAATCCTACTTCTATAGGAAGCAATCTTTCTGTTAAACTAAAAGGTTATGATTTTTAGATAAACTTTTGTTTGCTTTCTCAACTTATTAAATATTTTATTAAAATTTTATCACAGGAAAATAATGTACTCAGGGAATTTGTAAATAAACATGACATAATCAATAAAAAAAAAATAGGCTGCTTTACAATGGAACAGTGGCCCGCCCTCCACCTACATGGCTCATAGGGTTTAAGAAGTACATAGCTCACTACTCAAGTGCTTGTCCCTGTCTAAGTAAAATGAGAAGGTGGGGAAAAACTTGAAGGGAAAAAGTATAGATAATTTATTGACAGGTTTCTGTTGCAAGTTTGTCTGTATTCCTTCTGAATAGAAATTCCAAAGTGTCATCAATGGAAGGAAAAATTATTTCCTAGTCAAAATTTAAAAAGGGGTAAAAACTTGTGTCACCTAGCTTTTTTCCCCTTTCTTTCCAAAATTTATACTGTGTGTGTCTAGATATAGAGAGCTGACACATATCAACTAGTTAACTCTACTCAAACAATTGCACAATGTATGAAAGATTACATTTATGTGTTGTTGTACAAATCTTAGTTTTTGTAGATGGAATATATTTAATCAATCAAGTTGGTACAGATGCAATATTGGCTGATATCAGAATGCTTCTACCTATTTTGCCAGTAAGTATATAAATTTATTATTTGATGCACTGATTTTGTTATATGCTAAATCTATTTTACTTCTTTTACAGTCCAATGGAGATAAATTATACACACCAAAGAATATAGAGGTAAGTGGAATGCATGTACTGTATGCATGTTCTGCCTTTTATGAATCAAATAATGGAGCTTTGTATTAGTGCCTCTAAATCAAAATGTTAGAGAGTCCAGGCCTTCAACAATTATTTTTATATTAAAATCCCAGTGATTTCAGTTGAAAAGTTAAATTTTACAGGCTTAAGCTTATCCCTACATATCCAGTGTTTCCTATATAGTATTAGTTTTAATATATAAATATATTGAATAAAGTGGCTGTGTTCTGCTTTGCAAGTTAGTGTAGGTATGTATAAACAAAATACCAGAAATGATGTGACTTGAATTTCATGTAATGAAATTTAATGCATGATATCAGCTAACACATGAAAGATGTAGGTGGCACTGTCTAACAGTAATTAATTTTGTATTAATAGGTATTGTATAGTTCTTCTAATATTGTTTCAATTCTAAGGAAAGTTTCTACCTTTTCACAACATTTTCAACTAAGCTGTCAAGAGAATAGTTTCACGCTGGTTGAATTACAAGGGAATAGCAATATTGAAGAGAATAGGTGAGGCAGAGTGAGGTTTCATTTAATCTTCTCAAAGTTGTTTCTTATGCTGTTGATTGTTATGCTGGGGAAGGAAGTTGATGAGGAGAATTGGATTTGTGAACTCTCTTCCCTTGCACAATCTCAGTACCATCATGAATAGTTTTGGGAAGAGCATGGTAGAGGATACTGAGGAATGCCTCACTTGATTGCCTTATTCTTCCAGTGAAAGGAGGTGTAGTGTCTTCCTGAGTCCATTCCTGTTTTGTGTCATATCCACTAACTCATAAATTTACATTAAATTATAATCTGAATAGACAAGTAGAGTATAAAGGACAAGTAGAGTATAAAGGGACATGTCAAGCATTATATTTCATTCAAGAGATATCTTTAATCTCTCGATAGAAGATAGAACATAGAATAATAGAGTTGGAAGGGAACTTGGAAATCTTCTAGCCCAACCCCCTGTTCGAGCAGGAAACCCTATACCATTTCAGACAAATGGTTGTTCAGTCTCTTTTTGAAAGCTTCCAGTGATGGAGTACCCACAATTTCTGAAGGCAAGCTATTCCATTGGTTGATTGCTCTCACCATTCTAGGTTCCTTCTTTCCTTGGTTAGTTTCCAACCAATTGTTTCTTGTCTTGCCTTTTGATACTTTTTCAAAGTTAATGTAATGTAATGTAATGTAATGTAATGTAATGTAATGTAATGTAAAGTAAAGTAATGTAATGTAATGTAATATAATATAATATAATATAATATAATATAATATAATATAATATAATATAATATAATATAATATAATATAATATAATATAATATAATATAATATAATAATATAATAATATAATATAATATAATATAATATAATATAATATAATATAATATAATATAATATAATATAATATAATATAATATAATATAATATAATATAATATAATATAATATAATATAATATAATATAATATAATATAATATAATAATATATTGTAGTGTAGTGTGGTGTAATATAGTATAGTATAATATTATACAATAATATATATACAATAATACAATAATATATTGTATAATATATATAATATAATATAATAATATAGTATAATGATACATAATGGTGATATCAAAACTTTTTTATACTGCAAAATTTCAGCATGCAATTCTCTTGAATTTCAATATTCATATTCATATTTTTATTGATAATGTGCCATGTTTTAAACTCTTAGCATTTAGAATTTCTCCATAACAATCTATTCCTAACCTGTTCTTTCAAATCACCCAATGGTGCACTGTTACTGACTCCATCCATCTTGCTGTTGATCATCCTCTTCTCTTCTTCCATCTTTTCCAGAATTAGTGCCTTTTCCAGAGATATGGGTCTTCACATAATGTGTCTGAAGTAGGATAATTTGAGCCTGGTCATTTGTGCCTTGAGAGAAAATTATGGCTTGATTTTTTTGATAATCCATTGGCTGCCAAAGATATCACTACTCTTCCTATCCTGCTCCTTTAAAGTCCAACTTTTGCTTTCCTAGAGTGTCACAGGATATTTATCTTTTACTGTGGCCAAATAAGTTTTAGATGTGAACAAGTACCTAATATCAAATGATGAATTATAAAATAATTGAATATCTTAAATTGTACTTTTGAAATATGGTTTAAAGATATGGTTTACTGTTTAAAGATATGGTTTACTATTTATATTTCAGTCCTCTGTATTTGACCCCATTCATTTTACTCAGCAAGTAGTTTGTTCAGACTGCCATCAATTTTGTTTTTTCTTACCAAATACCAAATTGGCAAAGGCAAGGGAGCTTTATGATCCCTCTATAATTAAAAAAATGCTTTGGTCACAAGGAATGAAAGCAATCAAAAGGAAGTAAAGTTGCGCAGGTCACAAGGCTGGTTTACATACAGACTACTTTAGACATTCACTTAAATCTATGAGAGCTTGAGGGGGGTGGGGAAAGGACCATGCAGTCTGGTTTGGGCTGGAGTACATGGTTTGTTATGTTGACTTTTAGGTTTTACTTTTCCTAGTCTTTAAAGAGAAGTTACAGTATCAGATACAATTTGTGAGGGCTTCAAAACAAAATGGACCATGCAGTTTGGATTAGGCTGGACTGCATGGTTTGATTTAAAAAATTGCAATGATAATAAAATGATGTATCTCTACTTTCACACAAATAGTGCAGGTACATTGTCTATTTCATTCTGTCTTTTGGATTTTTGTGAATCAAATGTTTTTTTAAATTATTTTTCTTTATGCTACTTTACTTTCCCTTTAAAGTATTTCGACTGGCAACCTTCAAAAAGAAAGCCTTTGCAAATTTAATCAAGTTTCTCTCCAACTCCAACTATTTATTTGTTTGTTTGTTTATTTGTGAGATTTATATACCGCCTCACAGTGCAAGCACTCTCTAAGCGGTTTACACCAGTAAGCAATGTATATTTATATTGCCCCCAATAATCTGGGTAGTCATTTTACCTACCTCGGAAGGATGGAAGGCTGAGTCAACCTTGAGCCGGTGTGATTTGAACCGCTGACCTGCGGATCACAGTCAGCTAAAGTGGCTTGCAGTACTGCCTCTAACCGCTGCACCACCTCGGTTCATTTAGAAGCAAACTCATTGCCTTTTTCTTATACAGTATATTGCCACAATCTCTTATATGTGAGTCTTCATGAGACCGCACAGCTTAATGCTTTAAGGCTGGAATAAGAAGGGGGCTAGTTAACCATGCAAACCTGTTTTCTCTCCCCAATATTCAAATCATCATATGTTCAGGCAAACACCTGAAGAAGTCTGGATTACCAAGAGCTCCCTTGAATGAACCTAAACTTTACTTTAGGTCCAACCTTTTATAGTATTTTTGAGATGAACCCATTAATTTTCATATGGCTCCTTTTCTCTGTGATCATTGTAGCCTATGTATTTCCACATATTCTTCCTGTTCTATAACAGCAGGAGGACATAAACACCAAGGTGACTTTTACAAAAATCACCTTTTTTAAAATGCAATATGTCTTTTCCAAGACTACCAACTCTATTGCTACAAGCACCAAGCCAGTCATGTAGTGAATTTTCATAAAGTGAAAATTTGGGAAATGCAAAGATATTCAAAGTGTGTTTTCCCAAAACTAAACAAAACTTAAATTTGAGGATGACATTGTTGAACTTCTCCTTCATATAGTACACACGTTTCAATTCTATTGTGTGTGTATTCAGAAAAGCCACGTATTCAATAGGATTTATTCCCAAATAAGTATGCAGAGCACTATAGGTAAAACCTCTGAAATTCTACATAAAGAAATCCATCCATCCAACTTGAACAGGAATGAAAGGAAAGAAAAATTAGTGGAAGTACGTATTTTTCGGAGTATAAGACGCACCTTTTTACTAAAGTGACCAGATTTTTTTTTTAAGCGGGACGGGGGGCGGGCCCGCCTGGGCGCCGCCATTTGAATTTTGCCCTCTGCGCATGCGCACAACGCTGTGCATGCGCAGAGGGCAAAACAACGCAAATGTCGGCGTCCAGGGGGGGAGGCGGGAGGCCTTTCCTCGCCTCCCGCCTCCCCTTCGGGAGCCGGCAGTGGCTTGGGCTGGCAAGCGACAGGCGGGAGGCGGGGAAAGGAGGCAGCCGGCAGCTTACCTGCAAGGCGGCGCTCGGGGGCTAGGTCTCTGTCGCGAGCTCCAGGCATCCAAGCGCCGCGGTCTCCCGGTCGCCCGCCCGGCCCCAGGGCAACAGCGGCAGTGAGGCGACTGGGGGAAGGAAGGGGAGGGGGATGAGGAAGGGCTGTTTGCGCCGCCGGAGGGGCCGCTCGAGTCCGCAGCGGCGCCTCAACCCCCTTTTTCCGCCCGCCCGGCTCCTCGTCCCTCACCCCTCCACCCGCATCCCAACAGCAGCGGCGCCTCCGAGGGCGGGGCTAGGGATGGAGCGGGGGAAGGAGAGGAGGAGGAGCCCCCCTTCCCCCTCCCCCCAGCTGGCACCTCCGTCAGGGAAACCTTCCCTGATGCTGTCCCGTTTTCAAAGAGCCCGACTTGCTTCCGGTTTTTATTTTGGTGCTTCCCCTTCTAAGGTGACCAGACGTCCGGGCACTCTTTCCAAAAAGCGTGACTTTTTGGAAAGAATGCGGGACGCGGGACACACACTTGAAAAGCCTGTCTGTCCCGCCAAAAGCGGGACATCTGGTCACCTTACTTTTTACCCCCAAAAAGAGGGTGAAAACTTGGGTGCGTCTTATACACCGAATGCAGCCCCACCCACCCAGCCACCCCCACCCTTTGGCCTCTGTCTTCCATCAATTTACCTGCTTGCAGGAAAGAGGGAAGAGCCTGTAAAGCCAAGCAAGTCAGTAGCAGTTTTCCCGATCTACAGCTGATTAGCCACGTGGAAAAATGAAAGTGAAACTAACTACAAAGGCAAATAGCTGGCAGAGACAGGCAGATTTTTATTTTTTGCTGAACTGGATGGAAAGGGGGTAAGTGAATAACTAAATGTCTGTAGAATGTTCAAATTATTAGACTTACTTTTTAAAGACTGCTTTATTATTGTTCTAGAGCCAGGGATCTCCAACTTTGGCAACTTTAAGACTTGTGGACTTCAACTCCCAGAATTCAATAGCCAGCTTTGTTAGCTTTGCTGGCTGTGGAATTCTGGGAGTTGAAGTCCACAAGTCTTAAAGTTGCCAAGGTTGGAGATCCCTGTAAATCTAGACAACTTAACAAAATAAAGAAGCTTTTTAAAATAAATGCTTGCTCTGAAGAGACCCAGTACTATTGTATCTTCTTTTAAATAATAGAGAATAATGTATACTTCCAGAAATTTTAATTAATTTTAACAGCTCTGTACAAGTATAGTCTGAAATGTAACAGTATCCTGTTTAGTATTAGAGTTTAGTTACCTTGGAGTAGATCTATTTAAATAATTGGGAAGAGTTAGTGTGACTACATTTAAGAAAACTTTCTGGCATAATGTACATTTCTCCAATTTTTTGCTATTTCTATGAGTCAAGCACACATGCACAGAAATACACAGCAAACAGTGTATATCATCTGTGCTGTTTGCTGTTTGCTGTTTGGCAAATTGCTTGAAGGCAGAGGCCTTTTTCCCTTGTTTTCCTCCCCCAAAACTAAGGTGCGTCTTATACTTTGGTGCGTCTTATACTCCGAAAAATACGGTATTCGATAAGAAATTATTTCTTAAGGTTGTTTTCAGTTAATGAATTTATATTATTCATGCAAATCACATGTTTTACTTCCTTTTGTAACATATGACACACTACTTATTTAAGGAGAATTGTAAAAGAACAGCCATAAAATGCTTTATGAAAGAAGTTGAAGTTTTAGAAGAGGAAAATCAAGATAACGAAAAAATCACTAATATTATTCATCGTATCCAAAGAAATATCCATGCTATTTGGGTAAGTATTTTTAAGCATTTACATATCTAAAAGCCAAAATCTGTAAGTAACCTAATTCTTGAAAAATGTAGGAACTCAAATGACTACAGTCTAATTCTCGTTACTCTTGTAAACTTTGCATGAGATCTAAAGACAATCATTTTTATGCCGTCCACAAAATAAAACAAAATATTTATCATTTATGTCTTTAATGAGATGTCATCTAGGAAAACATAGGAAGCTACATTTTGGTTGCTGCTCTCAAGAAGAATTTATACACTGAGATCATAAATGAGATATTAACAGTTTATGCCAAAAGAAATAATATATGTTGGTCTACAATGAAAAGTGTGACTAACAAGACATAATCCTGCCACATTTTGTATTAGGAATTGGTAATAAGGTGAAAATTGGAAATAGAATTCATATGGAAAACTTAATCCTGTTATAAAAACTTGGATTGTTGAATTCTTTCTCTTTTCAGTATGTTAGCAATTATGTGTAGAAAAATACAGATAAGCTTCTCCATTTTCAGTCTGAACTTAGTTATATTTATTTATGTGAATCTTGAATAGAGATTAAACACATATACTGTTGGGCTGGTTGGCATCGGAAACAAACTGTACAGACTAACAAACTTGCTGTGGCTATTTTTTCTTAATATTATTATCTTGTTAGCAATATAAATCATATTTGTGACAAGAAAGCCTTCTCTCTCCTTTTTCTTTTAGATGAAATAATTGTAGTCTCATATCTTTAATTGCAGAGAGAAGATCCACAAAATATTAACCAAGAAAATACGTGTCCTCAATGTGAAATGTATGAAGCGCAGCATTCTAAAGATTTTCTTATAAACCTGATTGTATTTCTGCAGAACGCACATAAAACTGGAGTTTGAAAAACACTATACATTTCAATCAAAAAATTCTACTTGGTTATTTAAAATATAATTTGAATGATTTAAAATCTAATTTATTATTTTTGCATTACTTAATATAGCATAAGTGGTATAGCAGAATTTAACAGTTCAATATTATCTCTATGCATAAAAATATATTTAACATATATGTATATGGGAAAATGACCAATGTTTTTACCAACAGTTTAAACTTAATTTATGGTCTACAAATAAAAGAATCCTTTTCCAACAGTGGTCACAGCATGATTGACTTTTGTCTCAATTTACGTCCTTACAAAGATGATCATAACAGAATCTCAAATTATAACTTTAAAAAAGCCAACTATGATCTCATAGCTGCCGACCTCTCATCTCTTGGTTGGCAAATTCTGTTCACTGACTGTAATACTGCCGAAGACCATTATAACACTTTTTTGCTTGAAGTCAAAAGAGTCATTAAACTATACGTACCACTAATAACCACCAAAACAAAAACAAACAAACAAACAAAAACAAATTACCCATAACAATAAGGAAACTTCAATTAAAAAAAATCTCTTTGGCAAAAAAATAAAACTAGCTACGTAGCTAACTTTAAAAGCTGCTACAAACCTTATGCCACCAGATAAAGGCAGAATGCACCAAGTATCACAGCAAACAAGAGGAAAACCTTCTACGCAAGAAATCCACCCGCAACTTCTATAATTTTGTAAACAACAAACTTAAAGACTCAAGATCCATTCCTATTAATAATATTAATATTACTACTACTACTACTACTACTACTACTACTACTACTACTACTACTAATAATAATAATAATAATAATAATAATAATAATAATAATAATAATAATAATAATAATAATAATAATACAGCTTCCTGCAATAACACCAGTGGAACTGCAAAAAACTGCACTACTTGGAACATCATACATTTTAAGAAGATATTTGGTCGATACCTAGGATGCTCACAGCAACCTGTATCATCCATCAGTGCCAGTCAATAATATTTGTGATACATTTTTAAATGTTCAGTTGACTGAGTTTCATGTTCAATGAATAAAAGTAAATAATAACAACAACAACAACAATAGAATAACTCATAAATAATAAAGAATATGGTCATGGGCTGAAATGAGCTGGAAAAGCCTGAGTTGAGCTGAAACTCTGTGATTGTTGTGGCAGCTTGTGGGGTTTTCAACAGCAATTTTTAAGGATTGTCTAATATTTTTATCCCGTTTATTTGACAGTCAAACTCCTTGACCACCCCAAACCCAGAACATATAACAATTTTTTTTAAACGTTTAACCTGATTGGGCCAGGAATAACACATTGACAGGCTGTGGGCAACATGGTGCAGTGGTTAAATGCAGCACTGCAGGCTACTGCTAGTTCAGCAGTTCAGCTGTTCAAATCTCACCGGCTCAAGGTTGACTCAGTCTTCCATCCTTCTGAGGTCGGTAAAATGAGGACCCAGATTGTTGGGGGCAATATGCTGACTCTGTAAACCGCTTAGAGAGGGCTGTAAAGCACTATGAAGCGGTATATAAGTCTAAATGCTATTGCTATTGCTATTGCTCCTTGCCAAGCAGGAGAGTAAATTTCTTGATTAAAGACAATTGACTGCAGCCTGATTTAAGAGACAGCCCCTAACCCATGGTTCTTTGTTAGAATCAATTGTCTGATATCCAGCTGTTGCATGAGATTCTTGCAGATTTTGCTCTTGGAATTCTGACTCTGAATGGGTTGACAACCTTGACCTGGCTTTTGGTATCTTGGACTGGGTTTTGACTTTTCCTGTGTGCTCCTATTAACGCGCTCTACATGGGGCTACCCTCAAAGAGCATCTGGAGACTGCAATTGGTACAGAATGCAGCTGCGCGAGCTGTGGTGGGTGTTCAGAGATACACCCACGTAACACCAATTCTCTGCCAGCTGCCTTGGCTGCCTATTAGTCTCCGGTTGCAATTTAAGGTGTTGGTTTTGACCTTTAAAGCCCTACATGGCTCAGGACCAGGTTACCTCCGGGACCGCATCCTACCACATATCTCCCTACGACCAGTTAGGTCCACAGAGTTGGCCTCCTCCAGGTCCCATCAGCCAAACAATGTCGGTTGGCGGGTCCATGGGGGAGAGCCTTCTCTGTGGGAGTCCCATCTCTCTGGAACCAACTCCCACCAGAGATCCGGACTATCCCCACTCTACTGGCCTTCCGCAAAGCCGTAAAAACATGGCTTTTCCGGCAGGCGGGGTGAAGATCGGATTCCCCCATGAATGAATGGTTTTTAAAATTATATAATGTTTTTTAAAATTATTATGTATTTTTATATTGTTCTTATTCCATGTTGTACGCCGCCCTGAGTCCTACGGGATTGGGCGGTCTATAAGAACATTAAATTAAATTAAATTAAATTAAATAATTAAATTAAATTAAATTAAATTAAATTAAATTAAATTAAATTAAATTAAATTAAATTAAATTAAATTAAATTAAATTAAATTAAATTAAATTAAATTAAATTAAATAATTAAATTAAATTAAATTAAATTAAATTAAATTAAATTAAATTAAATTAAATTAAATTAAATTAAAAGCAAAACCACGTGTACATGCTACTTTCAGATATTCTGTTTTGATTTGCATTATTTGTTGTTATTTTCTTGACCTTGTATAAACTCCTAAGTTCCATAGCAACTATGTATGTATGAGGGTGTATTTGAAGCCTGGACTTTTAGTAAAGTATAATTCTAAGTTTCCTGTGGAGACATTTTCTTAAACTGATCTTGCTTGTAAGACTGACAACGTATCAGTCCCAAGCCTTCAATTAATGCACATGTAACTTAAGTGCTTTAAATTGAATGTGCCAGTATGTGGAAGTTGTAGAGCTTGACAGTTACCTGTTGGTACATGCCATACCAACTCTGTAAATAAAGCACAGAGCTTGCCCATATTTCTCTCCATAATTTTCAAAACAATTTCAAAGTACTTGCTAATAAATAAACTCTCTCCAAGACACTGTCTTAATTTCTACATCATCTCAATTTTCTACATCATCCTCTTTCTGCTGCAGGAAATAATGAAATAGAAAAGAGCTAGCTGATCTTGGTAGTTCAATATGCAAACTGGTGATCTACCTGAAGAATAAGGTCAGTGTTCCACACTTCCCAATGAAAATGGATCAGCACCTTCCTCAACATGGAAAAAGAAAACTCAGTACAGCAAAAGAAATAAGAACTAAAAACTAATTCATTAAGGAGCTTAAACAGAAAATATGACTTACAATAAAAAGGCCCTTTCAAAAAACCTGAATTAGTAATGGCCTCCATTTCTATCTATTCCCCACACTCTTTAAGAACTTCCATCTTGTTTACAGTATCAATAAAAGGTGATAGAAGCAATGATCTTACCAAAATAATTGGAGAGGATCCGATCCTTTTGCTATATTTATGAGTCACTGAACCCCAAGACTTAAGGGAACCAGGAACTCAAAAAAAAAAAAAGATTTCTGGAGTATATACAAGTTACAAACTTGTGTTAGAAGCCTTATTTGTCATCAAGTTGTCAGGTCTCCTTGGTAACATAGTATTTCCTCTTAGATCAAAAGGGGCCCTATTTTGCCGTTTGCCACTATTCACAATACTCTAAAATTTATGAGTTTTTTTTTAAATTACAGTGTGCTACAAAAGCAATTTTTCACTGCTATTCAGTTTTATCTATCTCTGGTCGATTTTTATTGCAAGTGAATCTATTTTAATCACTAGAAATTTCTTCACAATCCTTTTTATCTTGTCTTTTCCACCCAGTGATAGAAAACAATGTTTTCATTGTGCTTATATGCCCAAATGCCAATCACTAGTCTGAAAAAAATCATTGAATTTTGCTCATTCAAAAATGAACCCATTCGATAATCCATCTGTCATTTTATGTTGTCCATTACCTTGTCCGGTAGGTTCTCTTAGTTTTATTAGTTTTATGACCATCACCTTAAAGACGCCAAAGGCTGTTGAGTCCCAAGGGCAATGCTCTTGAACTTCATGACTCCTAAAATACTAAAATGAATTTATGAGACCAATGTAGCCTCATGGAGAAAATGGATGATTTCATTCTGTTTAGGACTAAGCAGGAAATATATTAGTTCAAAATTAATTTTTAATTTTGAACTAATATATTAATAGTAGTTAAATACTGTATATTATTTTGTATCATATAAGGCAATGATAGAGCTCACCACTTTATAAACTTATTTCATTGGAAATAAGCAGTAAATATATAAAACACTGAGTAAAAATTGTGTGTTTAACAGAAAAGAGAGGCTTGCTTATTTTTCAATAAATCTCATGAAACCTGGGTTTAATTTTGGAGACTGACACTCTCATATATCAAATGGTGGAGTAGCTGAGGGAGTGTCTCTAAAAAACCCCAATCTTTCTCTTAAATTCCTCCCAAGATTCTGCAAATTGCAGAATATGGCCAGGCTATAAGTTCCCAGAGCAGCCACACTGAGATAGTATCTGCTTTCTCTTCTAGTATGGTTATGTCTCCTCCCACCCTTGCCATTTTCTGCTGTCTTCTCCCTTACAGACTTTCCATCCTTCTGGTCTATGACAATTCCTTCTACAGAGCCAGGAACAGAATCTGGGAATGAAACTTCCTCACCTGAAGGCAAAGATAACAGCAAAAAGAACTCTCTTTTAATACAGGATGCTAAAAGTGTTACTTGTGAGATAGTATCTCCCCAGTACCGTCTACCCATCCGGTTAGATCTGGCAGAAGCAGCAGGCTCTGTATTCCAGCCACAAAATTGTCACTATCAGGACTCAGAATGAAAGACTATTAGGACTCAGAATGAAATCCATCATATGGAACATTATCTCTAAAAATCAGACTTCCCTCCACCCTGCTGGCTTTCCACAAGGCAGCCAAACCTGGCTTTGCCATCAACCCAAAGCCCCAATTTTAGGGGTGAACCCATTTTATGGTTAATTTGAATGTTTATGAGTTTTCTTGGCTGCTAATTTTTGGTATTTCTGTTGTTTTTAATGTTGGTTGTATTTATTTTTATTCTAATTATTAGAAATCAAATACACAACTGCATCACATAAACTAAATTGAATGAAGATGACAATGTGGCCCTGTCCAAGATATGTCCACCAGGTTACCAGATCCTATAAAGCTGCAACTCTGTGATAGAATTTGAGTTGGAGTTGGTCTAGGCTCTGATTTTTATCCCCTGCATATGAGTTCTGGTCAGACTTCGGATTTCATAGCTTCCATGATCTTGTCCTATGTCATATCTGTCCTTAAACAAATGATCATATACTAACTTTTGGTACAATGGCAGCATGATCTAAACTTGGAGGACATTGTTATCAACCCACTGCTATAGTCAGATCATTATTTTATTCATATAGTTATTATTATATTGTGTGACCGCTGCACGGGTGATGGGCCAACCAAGCTGATTTGACACAGGTGTCTCACTGAGTCAAATAATTTATTAAGAGCATTTAGGGATTTCCTCAGCAATCAGTATACCTGATTGCTTTCTGGAGTTCAATGCTGAGTAAAGCACAAGGCAAGATTGAATCTATTATTTATTTATTTATTTATTTATTTATTTATTTATTTATTTATTTATTTATTTATTTATTTATTTATTTATTATTTATTCATACATGTATAGGATAGTAGCAGTTTGTATAAACATAAGTAAAAAGTAACGATAAAAGAGGACAATAGGACAGGGACAGTAGGCACAGTGGTGCGCTTATGCACGCCCCTTACAGACCTCTTAGAAACAGGGAGAGGTCGACTGTAGACAGTCTAAGGTTAAAGTTTTTGGGGTTTGGGGAAGAAACCACAGAGTCAGGTAGTGCATTCCAGGCATTGATCACTCTATTGCTGAAGTCGTATTTTCTGCAGTCGAGTTTGGAGCGCTTTACATTTAGTCTGAATCTATTACGTGCTCGTGTATTGTTGCGGTTGAAGCTGAAGTAGTCATTAACAGGAAGGACATCTGCAGTCTCAGATCCCAGAGTCTCCTTAATGTCTATGGAGATTCTCAGTCATTCAGGTCATGGTTGTATAAAAGAGTATAAATCCTTCCATTCCCCACCATCCGGTCAGAGCTGAAGAAGCTTCTTGGATGAGAAGAGAAACATCTTCAAAGAAAAACCAGAAAGTCCAGTCGCCTCTTGAAAAAGCACCTTTGGGACAGAGCCTCCTTAGTTCTCTAAAGAACACCAAAAATGAAGAAACAGCCGCACTGAATTGTGGCTGCTCGGAAAATGATAGCCACTTCCAGGATCACACCAGGCAGCTCAGCGAGAGGCTTATTTAGCTAACAGGAGCTCTGCAGCATTCCAGAGCAGCAGAATGCTGCAGAGCTCGAGTTAGTGAAGCTAAGAAGCTTCTCCACTGCTGGGATCACACTGCACTACACTGCAATCCCACATGCGGCCACCATTTTCCAGGTGGCCACTTCTGGGATCGTGCCATTTGGCTTGTGGCAGCAGAGAATCATCCTGGAAGCAGCCACTCAAAAAACGACAGCTGCTTGTGGAATTGCGCTGTGCAACTCAGCAATGAAGAGGCTTGCTTTTGCAGCATCAGAACACTGAGCCGTGCAGTGCAATCCTGGAAGCAGCTGCTATTTTCTGAGCAGCCATAATTCCATGCAGGCACTTAGAAAATAGCAGTTTCTTCCAGGCTATGCCTTCCAGGACCTTCCCTACTCAAGGAAACCAGTGCTCCTTTTAGTAACCTGTGTGATTTGATAACATTAGGAAGAGGAGATGTGGGGGTATTAAGTCCAGGACTATCTGTATACTGCGAGCCTTGCTAAGGGTTACCTAGGGTTATCTATTTGCCTGGAAATGGAAGATGTATCCATTAGCTGTTGTAATAATTTTCTGATGCTATTTGCAGATAAAATTATTTTCATTCACTCAAAATGCCACTGGGGTAGTCTTATAACTTTACCACCAGTTTCCAAGAGCAATCAAGATTCTTTTGAGTTCATAAAAACTGTGGAAGTGAATAATATTTCCTAGGGGTTGGTTTCTTTGAGTGGCTAGATGAAGTGTGGGGTAAGGTTTTATTTGGTAAATGATCAGTTTATTTGAAAGAGGGGGAGATATCAGCTTTGAAAAACATACTGTATGTTTCTGCCTAAATAGGACATTTCTAAATCCATTTGTACTGGATACTTTATGATGCTTTGGTAAGGCCACACTTGGAATACTGCATCCAGTTTTGGTCGCCATGATGTAAAAAAGATGTTGACTCTAGAAAGAGTGCGGAGAAGAGCAACAAAGATGATTAGGGGACCGGAGGCTAAAACATATAAAGAACGGTTGCAGGAATTGGGTATGTCTAGTTTAATGAAAAGAAGGACTAGGGGAGACATGATAGCAGTGTTCCAATATCTCAGGGGTTGTCATAAAGAAGGAGGAGTCAAGCTATTCTCCAAAGCACCTGAGGGTAGGACAAGAAGCAATGGGTGGAAACTAATCAAGGAGAGAAGCAACCTAGCACTAAGGAGAAATTTCCTGACAGTTAGAACAATTAATCAGTGGAACAATTTGCATCTAGAAAGTTGTAAATGTTCCAACACTGGAAGTTTTTAAGAAGAGATTGGATAACCATTTGTCTGAAATGCTATAGGATTTCCTGCCTAAGCAGGCGGTTGAACTAGAAGACCTCCAAGGTCCCTTCCAACTCTGTTATTCTATATGTTCTATCTTTTTGGATCAAAACTCTCTTGCAACTATGACTCATGCCCTTGTATTTAGACCAGGCATGTCCAACTGATGGCCCACAGGCCACATACGGTCCTGAATAGCTGGCCCCACATGATAAAAAGTATATTAAAAAGGAAGTTTTTATATACATTAGCTATATATTTTATATGCGAACCAAGACAATTCCTCTTCACTCAATGTGTCCCAGGCAAGCCAAAAGGTAGGACATCCTTTATATGGAGCTTACTTTGAATCTATCCCAGAACTTGCAGTTGGTTCAGGAAGTGATAGACCCGGTAGTGTCACATATAAGTTGAGGTTCCTGCATTAGTTACTAGTAATTTCTTGATCAATTCAAGATGCTTGCTTAAGCATTTTAAATATTACAAGGCTTGGTACTCTGCTCCAGGACTGTCTAATTAAAATCAACCCATCTGGATATCCATCTCGAGAGACACTGTCTGGGTCTTTAATCCATAGAATGTAAAAGGACTTAAAACCAAGAAGTATGACTATTTAATTATAGCTCCAAACAGTGGTGAGATTAAATTTTTTTTACTACCGGTTCTGTGGGTATGGCTTGGTGGGCGGTCATGTGACTGAGTGGGTGTGGCCAACTCAACATCACTCACAGCAAGGTCGAGTGGGCATGGTCAACTCAGCATCACCCCACCAAGCCACGCCCACAGAACTGGCAGAAAAGGCAGCTCCTGTGGCCTGTCCCTTTATGGTCCCTCCTCCCCCCCCCGCGTCAAAGTACCTTAAAGGGACACTGCAGTCTGGCTGCCTTCTGAGCAGCTCTGCTGTGACGTCGTCCCTCTGGCACAGCAGGCCGTTTTCCTGGCTGGGTCTGGCCACGAGCGGCACTGGTAGGCAATGGGATGCGTGTGCGCAGCCGACGTGAAGAACATGGCGGCGATGGGACTTCAGGCCTCTTTTTCAGCCTGTAGTTTTTGCCGCAAGAAGCCTGCAGCCGCCTCTTTTTCAGTGCAAAAAGCCTCCAGCCGCCGCCTCTTTGCCAGCCGGAACTGAGCTGGCAGCAGCAGCTGGAGGCTTCCTGCACTGAAAGAGGCGGTGGCTGCAGTCTTCTTGCGCCAAAAACTACAGGCCGAAAAAGAGGCCTGAAGAAGTCCTGTTGCCGCTCTATTCTTCACGCCGGCCGCACACATGCACCCCATTGCCTGCCAGTGCTGCTCACAGCCAGACCCGGCCAGAACAGCCTGCTGCACGGAAGGGATGGCGTCACAGTGGAGCTGCTCGGAAGGCAGCCGAAAACTACCAGTGGCTGGAGGCTCGCCAGGGAGCCTCACCAAGGCGCAGATGGTGAGTGAAGCAGAAGGCGAGCGGGCAGCATGCTTACCTTTGGTGAGCAGAGCAGGCGAGGAGGCAAGGCGATTAGCTGGGCTGCGTGGCGAAGGCAAAATATATACCCCGTGGGCGGGGTGAGCGGTTGGGTGGGGCAAGGCGAGCGGGGGAGAGCGGTGAGCGGGGCCAGCCAGAGGTGGTATTTGTCGGTTCAGCAAACCAGTTAAAATTTCCACTACCGGTTCGCCTGAACCGGTCCGAACCAGCTGAATAACACCTCTGGCTCTAAGTTAGAATAGTTTATTAATTGATTAGTCTTGCAACCTCATCAATAAGATAGTTCTACATTATTTGCCCTATGGTTCAAGGAGCCCACCCCCATGCTTTGATTTCAATAGTTTAATATTAGGTTATCATCATAAATTCATGAAATACTTTTCTTTATGGCAATTATCTTTGTTTTCTTCTACTTTGTAGATTGTATTTTGATAAATTGCAGATTGTTTATATACCATCTGCAAAATTCAATCATATACAACAGGGGTCTCCAAGCCCTGGGTCACGGACCATTCAGAACCAGGCTGCCGAAGTGGCACGCATGCATGCAGCTCTATTTGTGTGAGCGGCAGATGCACGTGCCTGCCGCTTGTGCCAATAGAGATGCTCGCATGAAACCATCCCCTCTCCCCATGAGTCCGCAATGCTGGAGAAGCTGGAGGCCACTGCTATATAGGGTCATACAAATAAATACTTGCTGTTAGGAACAAGTGTTTTTCTGTGAATAGGTCTATAGACATGAGATTTGAAAAAAGGACAATGTCATTTGCTTCTTCACAATTCCTAGCAAATCTTGTGACTGTATAATTTTTCAGCAAGATACATATAGAATACCTGCTTATTACTTGTAGAATGCTTAATTTTATGATTGGGGAGAATAATCTCTCCAAAGATCTGTTGTAATACTACTCAAAAAAAATGGCTCCAGGCAAGAGAAAATGACTCATTTTCTTATAAAAGGAAAATTTAGACAATTCTTGATTTATAGTAGAGACCAGTTTTACTGGAAAATATTAATTTAGCAAAGCAATAAGCATTGAATATTACTAATTTTATTATATATTTATTCCAATACACACAATGAAATAAAGTCAAAATGCTTGTACACAAATTCTTATGCTAAATTTAAACATAGGAAGTCTAATCACCAAAAAAATTAAAAAAAGATTGACTTTCAGTGGTTTGGTTGTTTCATAAATAAAAGGAAATCATTTTTGAGGGGTATGGTCTATACAAGGGCATAAATACTTTGCATTTATGTACAATTGCATAAACAATCATTTTCAGTAACCATCATGAAGATTCCTTCTTGAATTAAAGACCATAAAGTGAATTATCCATTAAAGTGGTTATAAGATTTACTCCTTCAAATAGTTTTAACTGTTCCATAGGGGCATTCTATAACACTTTTACTTCAATGATAATATTTAACTCTAAGGGTTGTCCCACCCTCAAAATAGTTTAACTTCTAAGGAACATTCTCTTTTGCTTGTAGCTTTGCATTTTCTTGCTTGTTGCTATTTTCCAACAAAAAATACTTTATGGGCTTGGAGTTTCAAATAAGTGTTTTAGTATATTAATGAACCATACTCTCAAAAATTAGTCGAATCATGCTTATTTTACTAGAAATAAAGTGTAATATTACTATACAAAACAGTATCCACATTCTCTTTAAGTCTTAAGAATAACAAAAGGAGTCAAATTACAAATTAAATATTTTGAGATACCCAATACATTTTCTAAGTTGTTTCTATTAGTGAGCCAAATATTGTTTGAAAGTTCTGCAAGTTACAGAATTAATTCCATAATATACAGCAAACAGATCACACACTTTTTTTTCAAAATGTATTTGTAGGCGTTTACTCTTGTAATGCAAGCATAATTTGTGTAGTTTCCTGCAGATAAATTTAAGTCCCACAACTGAAAAAGGATTTAAACCCACAAAGTTTCAATATGATTAACAAGGTGAACTGTGGCTTTTTATGCCAGAATTACACATAACTTTTCAGAAAGCAAGCCAATGACATATAGCTGGTTCTGCTATTGTATAACATGGTACAGATCAAAACCATTGTCAACTGCACTGTATTTTCCCAAAGGTACTCCTCAAATTCAAAGTCCTTGAGATAGCAGTTTGCAGCAAGTACCTAGCACAAACTAATTTAACTTTTATTCTTTTTACACTGACAAAGAAATAAAAAGACCTGCATATATTAACTAAATAGTATATTTATTTTGCTTATGTTTATGCACATTTTTTATCTATCAGCTCATATTACTGGTCAACACTGATCCACATTCATTAACCAATTAAAAAATTCTTCTCAAGAGCAAAAGCTTATTTTTTTAGGTCACAGAGCTGGTATATTAACCTTTACATGCTGAAATATTCAATGTGTGGAGACTTCACAATCCAAGACCCATAACCATGTTGCTCCAAGTAGGTTTTCAGCAAGTATTTTGTCCCTTGGTAAGATTCTGCCATAATCTAAATTAAAAAAATAATAATGAGGAATTGATAAGAAATTGGTAAAAAAAAATTAACAATAACCCTTTTCAAGCAATGCACTTTATTTCTGATTTTTAACTGATGTAATGGATGGCTGGAACTTTTTCCTAGATCTTATACTGTAATTTTTATGGTTTTGACTTTTTTTAATTCTGTTTACATTTTGTTTTAAGTTAAAGAAGAGCTGTATATCACCTGCCACATGAATGAATGAACTGCATGAATGAATGATCTCAACAGAAGTCACTACAGGTAGTCCTCAACTTAAAACCATTTGTTTAGCGACTGAAATTACAACAACATTGAAAAAAGTGACTTATTACCACACTTATGACTGTTGCAACATTCCTGTGATTATGAGATCTAAATTCTGGCACTTGGCAACTGGCATGTATTTATAACAGTTACACTGTCCTGAAGTCACTCTTTGTAATCTTCCCAGTCGTCTTTTGACAAGCAAAGACAATGGGGAAAGCCATATTTGCTTAATGACTGCAGGGTTCACATAACAACTGCAGTGATTTGCTATAACAACTGTAGCAAAAAAAGGTTGCAAAATGAGGTGTAACTCCCTTAACTGCCTCCCTTAGCAACGGAAATTTTCGGTTCAATGGTGGTCATAAATTGAGGACCACATGTACATGGAACAGAAATAGTAAACAGGATTGGGATTCATTGGACGGAGGATATAAAAAATCCTAGGGTTGTATACTGGTCCTACAGTTGCTGAATGAAGCTGAGCTTGAATGTTACTTTTTGCTTTCCACAATCTATTAATGTAGTAGTTTGGGGGAATAGGAAAAAGCCTATGCAGATCCTATAGGCCAGTGATGGCGAACCTTTTTTTCCTTGGGTGCCGAAATAGTGTGCACGCGCGCTATCGCATGCACGTGCGTGCCCACACCCATAATTCAAAGCCCCCCACTCGCCCTACCCCCCTGTGCATGCGTGCGTGACCCCCCCTACTCCCCCATTTCCCAACTTCCAGTGGGCCTGGTAGGCCCATTTTTCGCCCTTCCCAGGCTCCAGAGGCTCTCATGGAGCTTGGGGAGGGCGAAAACGCTCCCCCTGCCATCCCGGAGGCTCTCCAGAGGCCGAAATCGCCCTCCCAGAGCCTCTGCGCGAGCCAAAAATCAGCTGGAGGGCACGCATATGCGCGCTGGAGCTGAGCTAGGGCAACAGCTCGCGTGCCGGCAGATATGGCTCCACGTGCCACTTGTGGCACCCGTGCCATAGGTTCGCCATCACTGCTATAAGCAATACCAATTTTTCTATCATTGCTTGAATAGATAGCCCATATTTTAGTTGTTAAATATGAGTTATCACAGTTTGCCTTTAGATGACAAAAGAGGTATATATATATATATATATATATATATATATATATATATATATATATATATATATATATATATATATATATATATATATATATATATATATATATATATATATATATATATATTTCCATTTTGTGATAAATTCAATTACAGGTGCCATTATAAAAAAGCACATATAGTACGTGATGCTTTTCTTTACATATCCTAAATTCCTCAAAGCCACAATGAAAGAATATTCAATAATTTTTCTTCTTTTGTTATAAGTCTAAAAAGGAAACAAGAGCCTCTGCGCGAGCCAAAAATCAGCTGGAGGGCATGCATATGCGCGCTGGAGCTGAGCTAGGGCAACAGCTCGCGTGCCGGCAGATATGGCTCCACGTGCAACTTGTGGCACCCGTGCCCATAGGTTCGCCATCACTGCTATAAGCAATACCAATTTTTCTATCATTGCTTGAATAGATAGCCCATATTTTAGTTGTTAAATATGAGTTATCACAGTTTGCCTTTAGATGACAAAAGAGGTATATATATATATATATATATATATATATATATATATATATATATATATATATATATATATATATATATATATATATATATATATATATATATATATATATATATATATATATATATATTTCCATTTTGTGATAAATTCAATTACAGGTGCCATTATAAAAAAGCACATATAGTACGTGATGCTTTTCTTTACATATCCTAAATTCCTCAAAGCCACAATGAAAGAATATTCAATAATTTTTCTTCTTTTGTTATAAGTCTAAAAAGGAAACAAGGGATAGAAAGATGGGCAGAAATTCTGAACACAGTTATTAACTGAAATAAAAGTGGCTTGTTTTTTATACGATTCCTACTTATAGACCAGGTCATCCTGTGAAGTTAAGACAAGAAACATGCCAATCCACTTTCCAAATCTAATATCAGTTCTGCAAGAGATCTCAAATAATGGCTGTTTTTCCTTGCTAATACTTAAATCACACCATGATTATTATTTAGCTTTGAAGCCAATAGTTCAATAGCTATAATTCTACATTAGAAATTATGACACTTTTACTAGAGCACATTTATATTAGCTAATGTTACCTTTGCTTCATGGTAAGTTGTTGCTTTAAGTAAATCTTCTCTCTTTGATTCTTTAACCACTAACTTAAAGCGACTTAACATTGCAGCTTTGCAAAGACGACTTGCCATTGAAATACCACTTTTGAAGGGTGAACTAATTTCGAAAAAGATAGCAATAATAAGGAGCATATTCCAAGAACAATTACCACTGGTTAAAATTGTAAGCTATATTACATAATAAAATTGAAAATTATTTTGAAAGAAGTCCCTGTCAAAATTATTTTAATAAAATTAAGATTTCTATAATTTTTCTAAAGAACAAGTATGTTAGTTCATATTTTATTTAATAGACTTTATTGCAACACTGACCTTTCAATGATTTTTCCATTTAATCCATCTATCACCTCCAGCGATAAGTCCCCTTGTGACCAATTCACACTAAGAGACCTATGATCCAGGTCAATCTGAACAGCGTATGCAGCATTTACCAAATTAATATGAGGTCTATTCACAAGGTAGAACATGGGAAGTTTTTTACTAAGTGCATCATCTATGCGCTGTTTGATGGCTATTTCTAATCCTCTTGTACTACAGCAGTTTGAATCACCTAAAAAAATTGAGAATATCACAAATATTAAAAAGAGAATCAAGGGAATTAACTTGGAAATTAATTCTATTGTCACTGTCACTATAAATATCAAGATGAACTTCTATAAAATTACAGTAGACATTTACTTTTATGTAGAGCAGTAAAATTTAAAAACACTGAAAACCAGATACTGGCAATAAAATTTGTGTTTATTATTTCAGTCCTGATTAAAATGCATTTGCAACTAAATAGCAGATTCACATATCAGTTTAAAAACATAGATCTCCCAAATCACTCATTATAAAATAAGCATCAGTTAGGCCAAGGACTGCCTATGAATACATACTGAAATTTGTATACTTAAGTTCTAAATAAGGATTTCATAGAATCCCAGCACTGCACTTTTGTATACCTTGTTTAGAAAGTAAAAAGTGTTCATATTTTAATTGAAAATAAATGTAGCATTTAAACCTGTATTTCTTGTCTAATAAACTTCACTCTTATAATACAATCATGTGAAAAAGGTAAATACAATCTCAGATTAACAATGCATGACATATTACTGTCATCATTTTACAAAAATAAAACCAAAATGGAGAAATCATCTGTAAAAAACTAAGTGCACCTTAATGATTCAATTGCTTGTAGAACCACCTTTAGCAGGTTTTTTTTTGTATGACTTTCACACATCATTGTGGAGGAATTTTGGCCAACTCTTCTTTACAATTCATTGAGGTTTGTGGGCATTTGTTTATTCACAAGTCTTTTGAGGTCTCACCACATCATTTCAATTGACTTGAGGTCTGGATTTTGCCCGGGCCATTGGAACACCATGGTTCTTTTCTTTTTCAGCCATTCTGTGGTAGATTTGCTGGCGCGCTTGAGATCATTGTCCTGTTACATGACCTAATGCCAGAGAGCTTTAGCTATTGGACAGATGGCCTCATGTTTGACTTTATAATATTTTATTATATAGAAAAGTTCATGGTTGATTCAAAAACTATAAGATGCCCAGTTCCCGTGGCTGCAAAACAAGCCCAAATCATCAGCCCATCAACATGCTTGACAGTTGGTATGAGATGTTTGTGCCGATATGCAGTTTTCACCAAACGTGGCACTGTGCATTATGGTCAAACATCTCCGCTTTGGTCTCATCTGTCCAAAGGACAGTGTTCCAGAAGTTTCGTGATTTGTTTAGATTCAACTCTGTAAACCTAAGCCATGCTGTCATGTTCTCTTTTGAGAGAGAAGAGGCTTTCTCCTGCGACCCTTCCAAGCAAACCATACTTGTTCAGTCTTTTTCTTACTGTACTGTCATGAACTTTAACATTTAACATGCTAAGTGAAGCCTGTGGAGTCTTGATATGGAACTCTTGGATTTTTCTGCAATTTCTCTGAGCATTCCACGGTCTGACCCTGGGGAGAATTTGCTGGGACATCCACTTCTGGGATGATTTGTAACTATCTTGAATGTTTGTCCACTTATGAGTAATCTTCCTCACTGTAAAATGATGGGCTTTAAGTTGTTTGGAAATGGCTTTATAACTCTTCCCAGATTGATGGGCAGCAACAACTGCTTCTCTAAAATCACTGCTGATGACTTTACTCTTTGGTATTGTATTAACACACACTTCTATGCTAGAGATCAGCAAACTTCTAAAATCTCGATTTTTAGAGAGATTTGCTGATGATCAATTAATCAAGGACACTTGATTAGCAGCACCTCACTGCTACTTAGCCTCTTCATACCTATGGAAGCAGTAAGGGTGTAACTAGTTTTTCCACATATGCCTTGCCCATTTTGGTTTTCTTTTTGTAAAATAAACGATGACATGGTGTAATATGTCATGAGTTGTTGTTCATCTGAGGTTGTATTTACCTACTTTTAAGAACTAAGGACCAGGTGATTTTTAGTTATGTGCTGATATGCAGAACTATAGAACTCAAAGAGGGTGTACTTTCTTTTCCACATGACTGTATATCTTTATAATATAGCACTACTGAATTAGAAACAATTTACTCACCAAGAATTATTGTGCTAACATAAATTGGCTGAATGAAGTGACTCAGTAGGGCTCCTTGAACACCCAATACTTCCCACCTTGTCAGTTTATCACTGGTAGACATGCTGCTTATTGTGGCAATTTCAGCAGGACAAAAAGCTGTGAGATAAACCTTGCCTTCAACTACCACATGAAGACACAGTTCTTCATCAGCTTCAAATGCAGATACTGAGTTTGGATTGAGGTGTCTACAACAAAGGATATAGTTCAGCCCTTACATATCCCAAGCACAAAGATATGAGAAATAAAAACAATATTTTAAGAGGATACAAAACACTGAAATAAAAGCTAGATTGAAAAGTATTTTATTGTTTTATTGTTATCACGGTATAACAAATTGAGGTGTTGGACAAGGAGTACAAAGACACAGGTTCTAATCCACTCTCAGTTACAGGAATTCAAGGGATAGCTTTTGGACAACCTACCTCACAGAATAGCTTTGGGGGAGCAAAAAATAGGAGACAGCACTATCTATGCCACTTTGGGCTTCTAAACACAGTGAAATATATAAATTAAATAAACAAAAAGCCTCAGGAATACATAATCAAGAACATGTTTATGAGGGAAATAGTGCATTTTTATGAATTCTGCTTTACCTTTAAAAAACACTACTTACAACTTGGACTTTATCTGAGCAGATCCTTTTGGCAACTGATTCATGTAGAGAAATACTTTTACATTTGGTTTTAATGCAAGCAGGTTAGATGTTGGTTCAGTACAAAATATGGATTTGTCCATCATAGCAGGATTTTTACTGTAGTAAAGTAAAAGCTGTCTATAAAAATACCTTTAAAGAAATATTAACATTTTAGACATTAGATATCAAGTCTTTAAAATCCGTATTAAATGCAGTTGAATTTCTATGAACTTCAACACCATGAAAGAATTACATAAATGTAACTGGGGCGGGCAGGGGGAGAGCATCATTATATACTTACCTAAGTAGAGAGCGCCTTGCAGTAACAACTGCATGACTATCATGCAACACTCTTCCATCAGGATGACTGCATTGGCTATAGTTAAATTCACCTGTTCCAAGAGCTACCACTTCATATTTTGTAGCTAAGGGAAAAAGAGTAATTTTTGTGTGTGTTCAGGCTAAAAAGACTACCAACACCTAAACAGTATTATTTACGGAAAACATGCCTACCTCTTTCAATTAAGAAGGCAGCAATTGAACTGCTACAACTCTGGTACTCTGGATACTTCTCCACCAAATTATCGAATGTTTCTCTGACAACTTGAGAAATTTTTCTATGTGCGAGATGCTGCCCCTCTAGTAAAATATTTTTTTTTAAAGTAAAAAAGAGGTTTTTTTTAGCTATACTGATATAATCATTCAAGAAAAGAAAGAACATTAAAGTTTGCATTCTTCAGTACATAAATAGGGTAACTTGTGAGTGGAAAATCATTTTCTTGAAATCTGTAGGACTCCAATTATTTATCTTGATAATACCAAAGTAAAATTGTACTTGGAACAAATATCCAATTAGAGAAAAGTTAACATATTATGTAGCCAGTGATCTTTATCCCTCTATCAAAGCTTAGACATTTGAACTACAGGTGGTCCTTGCTTAATGACTCCATATTCAGAGACTAAACTTGCAACTATCACTGCTCTTTGTACTTATGTCAACAGCAGCAGCAGCTCCATAATTGCAATCCTGGTGCCTGGCTCACAATTACAACAGTGCAAGATTTTGCAGTCACATGATCACCATTTGTGACCTTCTAGGCATATATTATCGCTCCATTTAGCTCCTAATGCAGATTTCTCTGCCCATAATCACTAGAGCTGTGTGAGTCTCAAATCCAGGCCAGGCCAAATCCATTTACCCTTGAATCAAAGAGTTGGAAAGGGCCCTCAAGGTCTAGATCAGGCATGTCCAATCCCTGGCTCGAATCTGTACCTGGATAGCTAGTAATGCTGCGCCAAAATATAAAAAAATAGGTTTTTAAAAATACTTTATTTTTAAATATATACTATATATATATGTGTGTGTGTGTGTGTGTGTATATATATATATATATATATATATATATATATATATATATATATATATATATATATATGTATATGTATATGTATATATATATATGTGTGTATATATATTGTATACAGCCCAAGACAATTCCTCTTCACTCAATGTGGCCTAGACAAACCAAAAGATTGGACAACGATGGTCTAGACCAGAGGTGTCAAACCTGATCACATCGCGGGCCACATTGTGATGGATCGGGATGCTTTTTTGCCTTTGCGGAGCTGGGGTGGGCAACACAGATAAGCAGGCACTTAACAGACTGATAATTCAATGCTGTCACAGATACTGCATTACTTCATCAATAAAATGGATAAACTATATGGATTCATTTAGGTGTTTAAAAAGAATAAAACAGCACATTCCTACCATAATGAATCTTTGTAAAATAGGCAGATTCTGTTATTTGAGGTTTGGTTGCATGTATAGTTTCAGCAAAATTTCTGACAGGACCTGCAAATATAGCAGCAGTTATAAAGAGAAAACCCTTCCACACTACTAAGGTAAAATGCCATCCTTGAGTCATCCCCCAAAAATATATGCTGGTATGAAATTTTCTGTCTTATTACTATTCCGTCCTGAGTGCATTGACCCTATACCCAGTTAATTCAGTCAAATGACTTCCTTCCAAGGTAATGGTTAACAAAAATATGAGATAGTGGGACTGTTCTTCAATGGCAGCAGAATAAGAGGGAAATCAGCACTTTAACATCATATACTTAAGAGCAATTTAAGATTTGGTTGAGAGAATATCATATTGGCAGAAGAGAAAATGTTAGCAAGGTAGGTTTATAAAATGAGTCGTGTAAATGAATGTAACATTATTTAAGGCAGCAGCTTCTACATAAAGATTAAATCTAGGACTCTCTACAATTTGATTTCTACTTCTCTTCCTCTAAACCCATATGGCAGGAGAACTGAGTGCTTTCCAGCAGTGTGTTTTTAATGATTTTAATTGTTTCGATGTTTTTGTTGGCTTTTGTGTGGTTTATTTTGCTGTATTGTTTTGTGTTTTTTTAACTCTGTATGCTACTCAGGGTCACATACTATATATGAGATGGGTAGCTACATAAATATACCAAATAAATAAATGTTCTAAAAAAATGCTATACTGCAATATTAAATCTATTAAATGTTCTGATATTAATTTAAACAAAATTCTTATTTTACATTTGATAATGTGTCCCAATAATGTAGAACCCACCTACCAATCCAAGGTTAGGAAATATTATTCTATCTGCCCTTTTCTCCAGAGTCCCCTAGTACTGAGTTTTAGATATAAAGAATACCACTAAATCCAGGGTTCCCCAAACTCCGGGCCGTGGACTGGCATCAGAAACCGGGCCAAGCAAACGAGTAAAGCTCCATCTGCACACATGTGAGATGCATGTGAAACCATGTTCCCCCCACCCCCCAAGGTTGTTGGAAAAACCTGTCCATTGGACTGATCCCTGGGGTCCAAAAGGCTGGGGGCCGTTGCACTAAACAGTTGGGGCGATATTACCTCCATCACTCAAATTCCAATTGCACACAGAGAATATCCACTTAAGTTTCAAGATAAAAGCTTTACCTGGCTTTTCCAAAGCTTTTGGTTCTGCCTCTTCCAATTGCAGAAGTTCATCAAGAGCAAGTTTTGCTGCATTTGATTTTGATTCCTTTTTATTTTGGCCCAATCCAGTCTTATACTGAATGCCATCAACTACAGCACAAAAAGCAAAGTAAGATCCCAAGAGATTTCCTTCAAAATGCAAAAAGGAAAGCAAACATTTATTTCTAGTTTCATAAATTAACATGTTTTCATCCAGCTTTAAGCACGTTTTGCTAATATCAAATTCCAGTCTACCTCAATTTAGGAAAAATAAAAAATAAAGGTTATGATAATCAAACATGTTAGCACTTCTGTAATTTTCTGTCCTCGTCCAAAACGCAATGACATTGCAATTATCTTGTCAATGTAACAGAATGATTGAAATACATGTTTAAGTATTCCAAAATAGATTATTGACAGTGGTTTCATACCACCAAATAAAACCCTCTTTCTGATAAATGGGTGAAGTTAGCATCCATTTATCAGTTCCTAGCATCATGTGTTATATCAGATTTCTACATAAGAGAATCTTAGATTTTAGCTAGGTGATAAGAGGCATCTTAACAATCTTATTTAAGTATGGCATGCAATATCATAGTAAACTATTGAGAACAGCAATTTAAGAGATCTGACTTCACAACTAAGCCTGTAGAACAATGTGAATACTTGATAGATGGCATTTAGATTAGCCATTATATATTTCTCAAATATACTATACCAGAATTCTGAGTTTTGGGTTCAAGATCTTTCATTTGCTTTCAGAGTGATTTCCTATAGCTTAATTCAGAAAATACATTAACTAGGTTTGGTTAATTCAGGAGTGTCTCTATAGTAGTTGGGATCCATTTTTATTTTCTTTTGCTGGAAATTTAAAAAGTGCAGTATTTTAAGCCTCCCAGAAGCTTAAGACACCTCTAATCTTTTCCCTATTTTTCTCCTTTCACCATTTGTTAAGGCACTGGATTAGAAACTGGGAGACTCCTCCCTTATTCATGGGAGCTGACTGGGTGACTTTGGACCAATCTTTATTAACTCAAACCACCTCATCAGGTTGTTGTTGGGGGAAAAAAAATTAGAAAGCAGGAACATTATGTACACCACCTTGAGTTGTACAAATAAAGTCTGGATCTAATAAATATGAATTACATACTCTGGTTTGTCTTCAGATCTTATAGAGCAAGGGAGTCAAACTCGCATTGTCACATTGTGGTCATGTGACATATCACGACTTTTTCCCCCTTTGCTAAAATGAGGATGGGCATGGCCAGCATGTGATGCATCCGGCCTGCAGGCCGCGAGTTTGACACCTGCTATAGATCGTATGAACATTTGGAAAAGAACCAAAAAGGGCCAAAATTGAAGCCTTCATGACATCATCAGTTAACCCCTCAACGGTGGTATAAATATATAGCCTCCAGCTGAAAAGAATTACCAAACACCAGTGTGCCAAACAAACTTTAATTTGCTAGTTTCTTGCACCACAGAGGAAAAACCACAAGGTAACAAGCCATAGAGTCTTATATGCAGTCTATTTATGGCAAACCAGTTTCCTAGGCTTTTCTGATGTACACAATACATATTTCAACATCCAGCTATTAGGACAGTGCAGATAACTTACAATTTAAAAAAATTACCTGTTGCCGCAGTTTCCTTTAATTCAAGCTGCACACGCTGCATTTGTGCAAACTGATGCAAAGCTGAGACTGGATTGATCTCCCCTCGCTTGTATTTTGCAATAAATTCCTTTGGAATTTTCTTGGGGGGAAGTGAAGTAATTGGAATTATAGGCACAGTTTTAGTATATTGAAAGTCATGACCTAAAGTGCATTGGTAAAGAGCACAAAAAAACTAATGTGAATCACGGCATTTACTTGATCTGAAACATAGTAATCCTTCATTGTTGTTATTTATATTTCTTCTCTTCCAAAAATTCCTCTTTAGAGTCAATTTACAAATGAGACTTTTTTTTCCTGAATTTATTCCATTTTATTCTTGATCTGCCTTTTTAAAGAACCTGTACAGGGAAGGATAGAACTTTTAACAGTTATTTAAAAAATACCAGTATAAGTTTATCAAGATAAATACTATATGAGAAAATCAGTAACTAATAAGAAATATTATATAATATTATATATAACACATAATGAAATGCTTGGGTATTCTGAACTACAAATGCATTAATATGTATAACTGGAACAACATCCAAGAAGAACAATTCAAACAGTTGTGCCAAAGATTTGTCAAGCTGTATCAACAGCTAATATCAAATGGATAATCATATTCAAAAAACTCTGTTAATGAATATTATGTTTGCAATATGATGTAGAAGCAAGTGCTACCAAATACATCATACTAGTATGTGTGTAGCCAAATTACCAACTGTACAGATTGAAAATGTAGGTCTCACAACAGCTCTTATAACTGATAATGAATAACATATTGCATTGAAAATATTAAATGTAACTGTATAGTATTGTCTATCTTATACTCTGGTAAGAGACCTAAATGGGAATACTGTACAATAGTAAACTATATAGTTATTGTGAAACTATTCAACAATTAATATCTTGCTAATTAAAGTTTGAAAATTCTAGGAAGAGAACTATGGAAAAGAAAATAGGCTTAATGCCAGGAAACTAGCAGTACAGCTAAAGTTCCTTTTCAGATATTTCTTTTTTAAAATAATGATTAGCAGTGTACTACAACAAATGATTTTATATCCCAAATTACACAGCATTCAAAACCAGATTTTTTTTCACTCAATTTTTATTTTATTCAAAACATTAAAACACAAATTCCAAAAACAGAAAAATACAAAAATTAAACGCTACACCAAAAAAGTTCATAAACAAGACAAAACAAACATATAAATTGCACCCCCCAGCTGAATAACTCATATATTTCAAAAATAATAACTACCCCCCCCCCTTGTGAAGCAGGCACACACATTTCTACAATACTGTTTACCCAACCCACTTAGCCTGGCATCTATCTAATATATGAAAATATATTTAACAGATAACACCAACAGCTGAATTAAACTTCTAAATCCTTGATTAACAATCTATTTATTGTATTTCATTCACAGAAAGTCCACAACTGCTTCTAGTCTAGCATAAATCACAGCAATCATTATCGTTGGTCCGCCCAAGATCAAATATTGTCAAATGATTCTTAATAATGCTTTTCCTTAAGCCATTAAATGGGATCTTTTCTAACAATTGGATTTTATTTCGCAAAGACGTAAGTCTCTATTGTGGGTATCTCCACAACATTTGTTGTACAAAAAATTGTCCTATAAATTGTAAAATAATGACTTAACATTTGTTTTCCTATTGGATATAGTAAATCAATTCCAATCCATTATAAAGAAACCAGATTCTTTATCTTGATCTGTTTTATACACAATGACAAGTAACATTCAATTTGCTTGTCGATGAAAATTTTCTGTCATCCAGGTCATGGTTATGCCAAAGGTGCTATTTTCCCCCCAAAAATGCAACTGGGTTTTTATTTTTATTTTCCTTTGAAAAATTCCACTTCTCATCCAAGTAGCTTCTTCAGTTTTTAAAGAAAAAAAACCCAAGAAACTTCAGTTGCCTTTTGGAGAAAAAAAGCAACTTTGGGAAATTCAATCTGTTTCTACCAATTTTAGTATCCATCAAGAAACTTAGAGATGGGCTTATCTCTCAAATGCTCCTGACCTATATAATTTTATGAACACCAAAGATTTTGTCCAAATCACCAGTACACAAAAACTGAAGGAAAAATAAGAAAACTGTCTTTTGAGAGATCAAAATTTTGTTTTAATTCAGTTCATCTGGCAGCACACATTTTGCATCCTAATAAGAGAGGATATTATTCATTGGGAGGAAATACCTCCCATTCTCAATAAAATTGGAAACAGCTTTGATGAGAATACCATGCCAAGAAAAAATTGGGAGCAGACTTAAAACTGGCCAATGGCAGAGAATATACTGTCTTTCATATGGTTGGAAGTATATTGCAACACCTGAGAGTTGCCACCAGGCTCCTAAGCATTCCATCAAGAGTAGCATCTTATGAAGAAAATTTATGGTTTTCAGCCCAATGATGGTTTTTTTTAAAAAAAGCTAAAAAATATCAAACATATACACTGCCAAGTAAAAAATGTCTTGCCTCAAGAGAATTGATTTCAAAAAGAGCGGTTAAGCCCATCCAATGGAAGAATTTAGTCTTGCCCATGAAATTACCCTTAAGTGAAAAAGAGTGACATGTAACAGGTCCGATGGTTGCCTTAAGACTCAAATGGACTGTACAGATTTGATCCAAAAGTGAAACTGGAATATCCCAATACTAACCTCAGTAAAAAGAAAACAGTGGACTACTACTACTATACTGTAGTTGTTACTGCAACTGCATCTTGCTTTGCACACCTTACTAGTTTTCTCAATCATGGTTACTTGAAGATGTGTGGGCTTCAACTCCCAGCCAGTTTTTTTCAATATTATTTTCAAAATTCTAGTATTTTACTCCAAATAAATTCTAGTATTTTACTCTACTGTATTTTTCTTTTAATGTTCTGTTCAAAAATGTCAATATACTAATTTTGCAATGGTCATTATTAAATGTTGTAAAGAGAACTCTTTTTGCTAGTTATTACTTTGAATCAGATGCGTCTGTAGAACAAGGCTATCCAATTTTGCAAAAATGTTATTAGAGGAATAAAATAATCAAGAAATACTTTAAATTCAAACTGTACTTTGATGCCTGCTGTTTGGTTTGGCTAAAAGAATGGGTTATTCTTCAGAATAAGAGGCTACTGGACTTGGAAGGTCATGAATTAAGATTTGGATGGCACGGTTACCTATGGTATGATAAAGTTACAGTAAATGTTGAATTCAACAACCATTTTGTCAGACTTGCATTTTGAGAGTTTGGAATAAATATAAAAGAAGGTTTTCCATGAAGGTGCCTCTTTGGGTTTCCCCACAGGAAGCTTTTTTTAGAAAAGAAATAGTGAGGGGGCCGAACTGGTAGACTTATGGTAAAATAATCTTTCAACTTAGATGACCCTACCATCAAATCTAAGTAGCTAGAATCAGATCATGTCTGCCATTGGTTTACATATCTACAATTGAAAGATTTAAAGTAGACAAAAAAGAATTACAGGCTTGTTAAAATTGAATTGGAAATTCTATTGTGTGGTAGTGATGAACATTTTGTTCTAAAGTCTATAAAATGTTATTGAACTTAAATCTGGAAAATGAACAAGTAAAGCATTGTTTGATTCAGTGGGCAAGGAAGGAACTTTGAGTATAATATAATGCTTAAACAATGAGAGAATATGTGGAATAAAGGTTTAAAATTTACATTAAACTACAACTTAAAAAGGAATACTTTAAATTGTAACCAAGTTAATCTATTAAAGTGAAAGCAACCAGGCTTCATTACACTTATACACCAGCACCTGTATTATGGTATTTACCTTTTAAGGATGAGAATCTACCATTGAAAGACAGGACCAGGCACATATCCATAGTTTAATCATAGTCCTAGTTCATATGCATTTACTACATTGTCTATAGAATGCTGGAAGTAGTACCAACCAAACTCCTAATTCCTTAATGTTGATAGACAGCATAATAGGGAAAGCCATCATTCAAAACCAATACCTGTAATAGGGGTCACCTTAGACGCCAAGTTTGATACACTGGATGTTTCTGGGATTAAAAACATCGGTTTAGCATTCTCCGCTTGCCGAAACAAACTACTGTGAGACGAAGACGGGGCAGAAGGTTGGGATGGCTGGGCAGGCAAGTTCTTCTTCAACATTTGAGCAAAGCTAGGTACTCTAGAAACCTGGGCCCAATCATTAGCCATCTTTTCTCACCTAAAACCAAGTCGAAACAACAAAGAGCGTTATTTATCAGCAGGGCATTCCGGCGTCCATAAGGCGTCCCTCCGTGCGCCAGTCAAGCAATTAGGAGAAGAATGGGCGGGAAGGGGGGGCAGTGGAGAAATGTGCCACCCTTAGGAAACGAAGGCGGCCACTAACCCTCAACCCACCCAACGAGCTCCAACGGAAACTCCGCCTTCGAGAGAAACTACACGAAGCTGAAAAGAAAGCGCGCACCGCGCGGGACCGAACCTCCGGAGTTCTAGAATCCCACGCGGGAAAACGCCGTCTTCGCCCGCTTTTAAGGCTGCCGACCACGTGATTAACACTTCTTCTCCTCCTCCTCCTCCTGACGCTTTAACGTTCTTGGGCGGCGGCTTTCGCTGGTTGGGACGCCTCTTAGAAACGAGCGTTCCCGGCCGCTGCAACAGAGCGGAGTGGGTTCTGTGGAAGGGCGGTAGGAACACACGTCCTCCTCCAGATCAGTTGGAAAGGAAAGGGCGATTTTATCTGACCGTCCGTTTTTAAGAGTAAGGGTTGTCGCCCGCTTTAAGAAGTTGGACGAATAAGGAGAGGGAGCTTCTGAAACGTCTTTATTCCGCGGCGGAATTAGTGGGAAAAGCTACACCTGCTGGATTTAGCGTGGCTTCTCTCAGCTTGGCCGTATTACCGAGTCTGGCTGGCCCGAATACCAGTCCTTAATGGTACTACATCTACATGGAAGAAAGTAGGCAGGCAAGAAGATACTCTTTTAGACCCAGTACTCTTCAATATCTTCATAAACAATTTAGATGAGGGAACAGAAAGGGAATTCATCACATTTTTAGATGACACTAAGCTGGCAGGAATAGCCAACACCCTGCCATTAATGTATGTTATTAATTTAAATTGAATTCAGAAGGAATACCGCAGTTCAATTTAATCTTTCTCACTGAAATCTTAAAACTCTGTGATCAAGATATTCCAAAATATATGACAGTGTATAGTTACATTTATGTAGATATTATCTGTTAAATTGGTATTCTGGTGAGAGTAACACAACGGGTACAATACAAGTTTTTAAAATTTCATCTGAAATAAATAATGCGATAAGTGCGGGAGCATTTTATTTGACAGTATCCAGTACTTTCCCCATATATCCATCTAAACTAATACATTATTTATATTTGTACTTTGTAAAAAATGATCAACTAAACTGGGTTACATTTGATATTAAGTTTTATTTCAAGTATAACAAACTGATACTACTGATGCAGAATATTGCACACAATATAGTTGTAAATATCAAACAGTTCTTTCACAGTTTTCTTCACAACATTGGTCATGCAGTGCTAGACTGAACACAAAATGATATTCTCTTACAAAATAAGTTATTCATAATATTGATAAAGTTTTAAATATAGCAGCAAAAAAAGCTGTTAGGTTCTTTCAGTGTAAATTGTTTTAAAATTATACAGTGACCATACCATAAAATCAATGATTTTAAAAAGTCTGTGTTAGCCATCCTAATCCTAGGATTTTTAGTGATCTTCCTTGTCTTTTCCTTTCTTTTCTTTTTCATCCTGCAATGCAGTGCCAAGTTTTTTTATGAGAACTGACAAAACTTTATCCAGGGGATCCATGACTCCACGTTGAAGCCACTTAGGAATAGTGGTTCTTGCATGATGGAAACCAAGCTTCTGAAGAATATAATCCACACCAACAGGATCAATCTTTCTTCCAGTCCAAGAGATTAACCTATAAGTTAAAACATTAGATCACTTTCAATAAGCAAGAATAAATTATTTTTCTACGTATGTTAATATGTAGGTTCTACAATAAGGGAATTTTATAGCTCTTGCATCTCCCTACATCTTTCCAGGCCCTGCCTTTCCTGTCCTAGGCCATCCCTAATTACGGTATGTCCTAGCCCAGGGTTCGGCAACCTTAAAAAGTCAAAGAGCCATTTGGACCCGTTTCCCAGAGAAAACAAAACACCCGGAGCCACAAAACCTGGGTGGGCGTGGCCAACTCGACATCACTCCCACCGAGTAACATGACCCCCCCCAACTACGCCTACCCAGGTTTTGTGGGTCTGTTTTCTATGAGAAAAAGGTATCTGTCTCTCTCTTTTCCCTCTCTTGCTCTCCATCCTTTTCTCCCTCTCATATTTCTCTCTTTCCCTCTCCCCATCTCCCTCTCTCATCTCTCTTTTTCCCTCTCTCTCCCCTTCCCTCTGTGTGTGCTGAGGAACGATCGCCACCCCCAGCTCCTCTTTGGGCGACCCTCCTCCCCTTCTTGCGACTCCTTGGCTGGCTGTGGCGCGTGCCGGAAGACCCTCAAGGCGCAAAGGCGCACGTGGAAGGGGGGTGGCTGCTCACTTAAGGAGGATCTTTGGACGCAGCTTCTCTCCTGCCCTAAGGATCCGGCGATTGCCTTGCCATGTCCCCCCTCCCGCAGCTTTTGGGCCGAGCGGGGAGGGCGTTACCTCCAGCCCGAAGCGGCAGGAAGCGAAGGCTGCCTTACGCGCAAATGTGGCGTGAAGGCAGCTACAGGGCCGCTTCACTCTTACCCTAAGGATCTGGCCATCGCCTTGCCGTGCCCCCCCCGCATGGGAGGAGAAGGAGGGTCGCTGGAGTGAAGGCAGCTTTCGCTTCCTGCTGCTTCAGGCTGAAACTTACACCCACCCCGCTTGGCCGAAGAGCTGCGGGCTGGGGGGGACACGGCTAGGCAATGGCCAGATCCTTAGGGCAGGAGAGAAGCCGCGTCCAATGACCCTCCTTAAGCGAGCAGCTGCCGACCGCCTGCCCGCCCTCCAAGCATGCCTTTGCTGCGCTTGGCGCTCACTTGAGGGTCTCCTCATGCATGCGCACATTCCTGGCCCCGCCACAGCCAGCCAGGGAGTCGCGAGAGGGGGAGGAGGGTTGCCCGAAGGGAAGCCTCGGCTGGGGGTGGCTATATTCCTCAACCAGCGCCAGAGAATCGGCTACGGCTGCTTCTCCATTCACGCTGTCGCCCTTACCTTCTCAGGCCAGGTGAAGGAGGGGAGGGCGAGGCCAGCCAGTGATGGGACAGGGAGCCACAGCAGGGGGCCCAAAGAGCCGCATGCGGCTCCGGAACTGCGGGTTGCTGACCCCTGTCCTAGCCCAAGATGTTGTCCCCCGCACCTCAGCCTGTTTGTCCCACTAATCTTCCTGCCACTATCCAATAGTTGGTATTTTTCTCTGCTTTCTCCTCCTCCCTTCACTCAGAAGTTGGTTTTATACTCTGCATGAACCAAAACATCAAAACCTGTTTCAGTTCTGGTACAGATCAACCAGAAACAACTGTTCCATGCATGGAATGGTTGGCAATCCCTAATTTCCAGTTATACTATACAACCTTTTCTGGGTTTTTTTTGTATATCCCAAAAAAGGTCTCTTCCTTGGATTGGGTTTTTTTTTGGGGGGGGGGGGGGACTGTCTGTGGAGATTATAGTCTTTGATTCCATTTGCCAGTATCTAAGGTCAAAAGTATGAATACAAGTGAACTCTATGATCTATTTAAAAATTATTTTGCTGATTTGAAAAATGTTTGTACCAATTTAATAAATAATACTGCTTTTGGGGGAAATGAGCATTTAAAAAAAATATTGTTCCTTAGCTTGAGTTTTTTAAAGACACCAGATTGCACTCTTATATAGTACTAAGACAAGCTTTGTAGTAATGCTGAACTTTATAAAATTGGAGGGAGATGGAGAGACATAAATCAAATGAACAAATAGTGTAAAGGTTTTTCTATTGTTATTCTCTTTTCATTTTAAGGCATGGGTGTCCAATCTTTTGGCTTGCCTGGGCCACACTGAGTTAAGTGGAATTGTCTTGGGCTGCATGTAAAATATAAAATATAGTTAATGTATATAGATCATATAATAATGTTAAAAGTTTATGATCCTGTAGGGTTGCATTATTAGCTTTCCAGGGCCACATGCAGTCTGTTTTAGGGGGAGGAGAACATTGATGGCTGCACTTAAGGTTTTATGTCTTTGGGTTTGAAAGTTTAAATGCTAGGAGACAACGAGTCATAAACAATGCCACTGTAGCTTTTTATTTTTCCAGAAAAATATGATACAGCACAAAAAATTGTGATAGGTATAGAAAGATAATTTTTGCTACTCTGGTTAAGAAGTTGGATTTGGTTGGAAGAGATCCAGATTATTCCCACAGAATCATGGCACACTCTAAGCGACATTGGGCCAATCATTATTTCTCAGCCCAATTTGTTTCACATGATAGATATTTGCAAGAATAAAACATTGCCTCTAACTTCTAAAGATAGAATATAAATATAAATTTAAAACTAAATTTAAAAAAAAGATAAGTGGCAAAATACCACCACAGTGATTATGGTTAATGTTAATTACTAATATATAAAATATACAATATATAAATAATATTAAATAATGCTTATATTTAATATTTTCAGTGATATATATTATAAAACTGTATTGATATAGAAAAAATATTCATAGTATAAATTTTCTTTTCTATGTATTTTTGTAAATAGTTCCTAGCTGTGTGTAAAACTGTAGCCATTAGTGTTGCCTACAGTTAGTTAGAACTGCAGAAAAAACAATTGCTACCAACCTGCCTTCCATTGAGGACCTGTATACTGCACGAGTCAAAAAGAGGGTTGTGAAAATATTTACAGACCCCTCATATCCTGGACATAAACTGTTTCAACTCCTACCCTCAAAACGACGCTTTATTTATTTATTTATTTATTTATTTATTTATTTATTTATTTATTTATTTATTTATTTATTTATTTTTATTTATTTATTTATTTATTTGTTTATTTATTTATTTATTTATTTATTTATTTATTTATTATTGGTTCTTCTATGCCGCCCTACTCCTGAGGGACTCAGGGCGGCGTACAGCATTATACAAGAACACTAAATAATAAACAACAGTTAAAAACAGAATTAAAAAATTTAAAAAGTTAAAAAATATTCATCACCAGACATACCGGGGGAGAGCTCAGGTGGAACTAGTCTCACCCCCTGCCTGCAGGAAGAGCCATGTCTTAATGGCTTTTCAGAAGGCCAGCAGGGTGGGGATAGTTCAGGTCTCTGGGGGAAGTTGGTTCCAGAGCACGGGGCCCCCCACAGAAAAGGCCCTCCCCCTAGGGCCCGCCAGCCGGCATTGTTTGGCTGACGGGACCTGGAGGAGGCCCACTCTGTGGGCCCTAACCGGTCGAAGGGAAGTATGAGGCAGAATGTGGTCCCGAAGGTAACCTGGTCCTAAGCCATGAAGGGCTTTGAAGATGATGATCAACACCTTGAATTGTACCCGGAGACCGATGGGCAGCCAATGCAGCTGGCGGAGTATAGGTGTAACGTGGGTGTACCTTGGCACACCTACCACAGCACGTGCAGCCGCATTTTGCACCAACTGAAGTCTCCGAATACTCTTCAAGGGTAGCCCCATGAAGAGCGCATTGCAGTAGTCCAGTGCCATAGAGCACTGCACACCAGAACAACTAGACACAAGGATAGTTTCCCCCCGAACGCCATCACTCTGCTAAACAAATAATTCTCTCAACACTGTCAAACTATTTACTAAGTCTGCACTACTATTAATCTTCTCATCGTTCCCATCACCCATCTCCTCCCACTAATGACTGCATGACTGTAACTTTATTGCTTGTATCCTTACAATTTATATTGACTGGTTCCTAATATGATTTGATTGCTTATTTGTACCCGGACTATCATTAAGTGTTGTACCTCATGATTCTTGACAAATGTATCTTTTCTTTTATGTACACTGAGAGCACATGCACCAAAGACAAATTCCTTGTGTGTCCAATCACACTTGGCCAATAAAAAATTCTATTCTATTCTATTTAGAAATGACAATTTACCACTGTGTAGTAATAAGCAGTGGAATAATTATCTGAAAATCAGACTGATTATTGAAAACAAATGCTAATTACCTCAATGTGGGCTCCAAATGCCAAGTATTACAGATAAATTCTCTCCAATCCACAGTTGTGTAAGTAACACTTTCTTCCAATTCTTTTTCAGTAGTGCTCTCATTAAGTACACTGATGGGGCTTTTTTGTCCTGGCCGACTAAACAAAGCACGAGGTGGAAAGACGGCTAGAAAAAGAACAGAAATGTTTCTGTTTTAGGCTATAATCTTCATTTTGGTCATAGACAAGTATAAAATATGTAAGATTGCAACCATTCCAGAAATAAGAATTTAAGGTTTGTAGCACATTTAATATAACAAAATTATACTGATTGGTGAGAAAAAACTGTTGACTTGCTTACTGAGACCCAACTATTAGAATTGCACATTATTGATACCAAAAGTATGAAGGATATGGTGATATTGATAATAACCACCATAAAATAAATGAAATAAAACAAAGCTAAAAATTATCAGCAAATCAAGCCATTTGGTTTATATTGCCAGGTTCTCATAACTATCATGACATAAAAAATTCATTGGTGCCATAAATTACTTAATACTTACATATTATACTAAAATCTAGAGTTACTAATATACGATAGTATTTGGAAAGATTTCAAAATAAAAACTGAGTTTTCTTCAAGTGAATAGTTCTATTTCAAAAAAAATTTATATGCACATAGTTCTCAAGTTACAACCACTTGTTTAGCAACCATTCAAAGTTACGATGGCATTAAATAAGAGGGACTGATGATTGGTCTCAAAGGTGCAGCTGTTGTAGCATCTCTAAAGCTGTGATCGTGAACCGGGTGCTCGGTCCTGGCTCGTGATTATGATGTCACTGTGAACCAGAGTTATGTGATTGTGATTTTCAATGTACCCTGCCAGCTTTCTACAAGCAAAGTCAATGGGGAAGTCAGCAGGAAATTGGAAGTCACTGCTTTTTCAGCCACCTGCACTCTAGAGTACTTGCCCACAGCATCTTGCAGCACCTGTCCATGGTCCAGAATACCTGCCTGCAGCACCTGCATACCTCCTGGTGTGCTTACCTTGGTCTCCCACCTCCTCTTGCTTAATGACCTGCACAATCCTGGGGTTTTGACAACCAGGACTGCAGGATTGCTATAGCTAAGAATGCAGTCACGACCAGCTTAATGACCACATAGCTTAGCAAAGAAATTGTGGCCGCAATTGCCATTGTAACCTATTGATTATCTATATAAAAACTGCTTATCAAAAGCTATAAGGAAGAGAACTATTAAATGCCATTACTAGATCGTGCAAATAACACACCTTTGCCAATAGTAAAGATGCATTCTGTGAAGCTGTAAACTAGCAGAAGTACTTAAAGTTTCAGTCAGTTGCTTTAAAGCCCTCCACAAGCCTTCTAGGCATGTATGCCCATATGAAGGCACCTCCATCGGAAAGACAGTGAAGCTCTGTATCTCACTGAATGATTTGCACATTATTTCTGAAGCATACCTTTAGCATGTATTTGTGACACAAATTTTTTTCCAGAAAACTTCAATTTTTTTTGCACAGATATACTTTAGATTGTATACTATATAATATGTACTATACTATAAAACAATTTGAGTCCATATAGCTCAAAATAACATGATTTTAGCCCATGAAATTTCATAGTATTTCCATACTTGTAAAGGGAAACATTCAGTTTTACACTTAAATGACAAGATAATGTAAAAAGTGTATTTTTAAAACTTAAGAACTGAGTAGCAACTGGGTCTAAAATACAAAATTAATCTCTGGTACAATTAAATTAATAATACTCCTACAAATTCACAATAGTTTTCAATGGACCATCAACTGGAAATGTGTTTAGTTATAGCACCAATGTTTTGAATTTAACAAACCCTGACCTTTTATCCTGAAAAATGGTTTTAGTAATTATTTTTAAAAAGCTTCATTAGCTATAATCCCTTCCAGAAGATTGATATTCAATACGGCAGACAAAAAAAAGAAAGAAAAAAAGTCAAATATTTTACTACTAAAATATATTAAAAGATTAATTACTATATAAATTGTAAGAGCACATAATATAAGCCCACAGGATTAGTGTTAATTGATTTACATACCTTTTTCCTTTTCTTTAAGATAAGCAGAAACTAAGTCATGCAGGAACATTATTAATTCTGCATCCATAGTTACACATATGTGATCTGTGAATTCTGTTACTACACTGCATTCTACCTTTGGCTTGGCACTGGCATCTGTAATGAAATTCCAAAAATCATTCAGAGAAACTGGTAATTACATGAATAAATATCCTGAATAAAACATTTTAATGAAAAACTTTTAAAATGCAAGATAGGGAAAAGTGCTAATTGTATGAGCTATATTGATTTTTCCCAGCATAAATTTGAAATGAAATTCTTCAGAATACTTTTGTGCGTAAGGCCTTATAATATCTCTGACTGATGCACAATTCCTTTGTACATGCAACATGCATTCATTTAAAGCAATTCTAAAACAAAGTCCTCCTGAAGTGTGCACAATCAATGAACTCTTATACTATACTATATTTGGTTTAAAGTACTTGCTATCACAGTGATGGCGAACCTTTTTTTTGCTCGGGTGCCAAAAGGGCGTGTGCGTGCCCACCCCCATAATACAATGCCTTCCCCCTGCGCATGCGCGCACAACCCCCCGCGCATGCGTGCAGGACTCACTGAAGCCTCCGGAGCCTGTGGATGGCGAAAAACAGATTCCAGTTGATTTTCGGTCTTCCGGAGGGCGGTGGGCGGTAGTTTCGCCTCCCCCACGCTTCAGGAAAGTCTCCTGAAGCCTGGGGAGGGTGAAAAACAGCCCAACGGCGCAATCGGAAGTTCATTTCCAAACTTCCGGTAGGTCCGTTGGGTCTATTTTTCGCCATCCACAGGCTCTGGAGGCTTTCCTGAAGCCTGGGAAAGGTGAAAACTATCTCCCCCCAGCCTCCAGAAGGCTGAAAATCAACTGGCTAGCACGCACATGCGCGCTGGAGCGGATATAGGGCAACACCTCGTGTGCCCTCAGATATGGCTCCGCGTGCCACAGGTTCGCTATCACTGTGCTATCAGATAATTTCTTCCAGATTTTTTTGACACATCAATCGTAATAAAAACCAACATTTTATACTCATAGCTGGAAGATCAGCTATCAACTATGGTATCTATAAATTTGTTCTACTTTGTTTTCATATTTTATAAACTATTATGCAATATTGGTCGTGCTACATGCAACTGAAGTTAACTCAAGCAGACAATATAGAATTGCAGTGTTAAGAATTTTACCCGATTCTATTTCAATTCTCATTTAATAGTGGTATTAGGTATGGAGCAGGGGTGAGTTCTAACTTGCCCCGCTGCTGGTTCGCTTCCTCACGTGCCGCATGGGTGCACGTGTTGCACACTGTGTGTGTGCTTTGCGCGCAGGCACAGTGCTAAAAACCCTGCTTCTGCACATGCGCAGAAGCAAAAAACAAGATGGAGGTGCCTATGGCGCTGCCGAGAGCTGGTTCAGGGGCGTGGTCAGCCGGCCATTGCTGCTGGTTCAGTGAGCAGGGGAAAATTCACGCTACCGGTTCTATAGAACCAGTCCGAACCGGCAGGAATCCACCTCTGGTATGGAATCACAATTGTCATGAGTTAAATTAATTTTTTCATTTTTTGAATAAAATTATGCTGTAATTCAGTGGTGAAGTCCAAAAATTTTTTACTACTGGTTCTGTGGGCGTTGCTTGGCTAGGCGGGCGTGGCAGGGGAAGGATACTGCAAAATCTCCATTCCCACCCCACTCCAGGGGAAGGATACTGCAAAATCCCCATTCCCTCCCCACTCCAGGGGGAAAGATATTGCAAAATCTCCATTCCCTCCACACTCCTGGGGGAAGGATACTGCAAAATCTCCATTCTCTCCCCACTCCTGGGAGAAGGATATTGCAAAATCCCCATTCCCTCCACACTCCAGGGGAAGGATACTGCAAAATCCCCATTTCCTCCCCACTCCAGGGGAAGGATACTGCAAAATCTCCATTCCCTCCCCACTCTAGGGGAAGGATACTGCAAAATCTCCATTCCCTTCCCACTCTGTGGCCAGCCAGAGGTGGTATTTGCCGGTTCTCCGAACTAATCAAAATTTCCGCTATCGGTTCTCCAGAACCTGTCAGAACATGCTGGATTTCATCCCTGCTGTAATTCCATTTACATAAAATACAGATAAAGTTAATCATATTTTTTTATAAAGACCAGGCTACCATGTATTAAAGGTTCCTGAGGTTGTTGAACATGAATGGATTTGAAATCCAGCTGCATCCTTGGTAACGCAAATATTGTTTCAGTCTCATGATTGTAACTGGAGCCACCTCTGAAACCACTTAACAAGCTGGAGCTTTTCACTGTTGTAGTATGCTCTGGGTTGTTTGCATCAACATTTCTGAGAAGGTTTAACTCTGGAAAGAAAATAGCAAACAATGTTTTTGAGATAACGCATTTAAATAAATTATTCGTATAATGTAACTATTAATAATATTTCAGTTTATGGAAATTACATAAACTGAAAATTTTTGTTACCAAAATTTGTATTTCTAACACAGAATCAATTTTAAGATGTTGCACATCATTTTAGAAATGATGACACTTAGATATTTGTGTGAGTGGGTGTATTGTGCTCAGGGGTGGGGGGGCGGAATGAATAAAATTTAGGAATGTAAAAAAATTAGGTCACATTGTGAATCTTTAAGTGAATGGAAATTGACAACTTTTATAATGCATGGGGATAAAAAAGTGGGACCCCCCATTTCATTGTGTTAGCCATCTTTTATATTTACCTTTTATGTTTTAAAGATTTTATTGCAATTTCTTTTATTCTTGTGAGCAGCCCAGAGTCACTGAGTGTCAGGTGGCATATAGGTTTAATATATTATTACTATTATTATTATTGATTCATTGCATAGAAATTTAAACTGGATTTGGCATTTTTGTCTACCCACTGAGTTTTTCCTAAGAATTAGGAAGGCAGATGCTGTTTGATGATGTTAATATTATTATTTATATATATATATATATTTCTGTAAAGTTGAGTACATCCTTTTAATATACAATTATTTCAAGATTTAAAGTAAGAAAATTATGAATATTTCTGCATCTTTCCATCACATGCCACTCTTTCATACTATTAATTGGAACTGTTGTAAATTTATGCCAGTTTCCCAAATGACCAATAAAGAGAACTTTATTTGTTCCTACCTTCATTTCGTGTAGCTGTAACATAATTGAACCATTCCTTTACACTTGCAACTCCATGAGGTGGATTTTCATGACGTCTCCTTGTTATTTTAGTAATTGTTGCCATGGGACTTTGTAGGGCACCACATGGTTTCGTTACCATAGTATTGTGACCCAAATGGAAGTCTAGTGTTTGCACAACGTATGTAGAAGGTTCACTGGATCCTAGAAAATGTTGAGCATAGCAATTAAAAAAATATTCTTGTGTATTTTCTGAAGTCATCACTTGTATGCAGAGTCTACATATAGTGAGATTAATCTAAGAACAAAATATCCTCTGTGAGAACAGTATTCTTTGTGGTCATTTATATGAGCTCAGTAAATCTCTTGATACCATGGCAAACACTCATTTTAATACCCATGTAGAATTTTATTAAATCTAGTATGCAACAAAAATTAAAATGATATTCAGTCAATGTTTAGTCTTTGTTATTTAAGTATTGGTTACAACTTAATATGGGAAAAGATCAAACAAAAGGCATAAAAATGCCTGAATACCTTCTTGCCATATTTTTTGTGCTTCAGTCCAAAATGCAATATTAGGTTCTTCAAGATGAAACAGAGCCCACGATTTTGAACGAAAATTAGGTCCATGGAAACATGCCAAAGTCATGTGATTTCCATGCAAACTCATAGAGCCTCCAAATTTTCCATCTTCTGGTAAGGGAAACTGAAATAAGGATATGTGGCACCCTGACATCACCTTTAAAACTCCTGGCCAGTGGCGATGATGTGCTGCATCTAGTACTAGAAAACGGAGCACACAGACATACATAGAGGAGGATAATGACATTATGATTAACTTTAGGGATTCAAAAAATCCTTCTAAAAATGATGAGCCTTAGCTACAGATAATGAACAGAAATTTCATTAATAAATTTTCATTTTTTTCTAGACTTCAATGCTTGTGCTTAGGAGAGGGATGAACAAATAATTGTTATTTTCGTCTGTGTATAGCAACCAGGTTTTAAAACTGTCATAGAATCCACTAGTACAGGGGTAGGCAAACTATGGCTCTTTGAGGACCTGTGGACTTCAACTCCCAGAATTCCTGAGCCAGCCATGCATGCATGGCTGGCTCAGGAATTCTGGGAGTTGAAGTCCACAGGTCCTCAAAGAGCCATAGTTTGCCTACCCCTGCACTAGTAGATACCTGACTTATGACCATTTATTTAACAACCGTTCAAAGTTACAATGGCATTGAAAAAAGTAACTTATGACTGGTTCTTGCACTTACGACGGTTGTAGTATCCCCATGGTCACATGATCAAAATCCAACCATTTAGCAACAAGCATGTATTTACAGTGACTAGTGTCCCAGGATCACATAATCACCATTTACATCCTTTATAGAGGGCTTCTGATAAGTAAAGTCAATGTTGAAAGCCAAGGTCGCTTAATGACCCATTTTGCTTATGTCCCCTCTATATCTGCCCTAGGACTGCTCTGTACCCTGCCTTGTGGGGTGGCAACAACTGCACGGCTCTGCGGCTACTTGCCATACCTAATGAGACTTAGCCATCCCAGCAAGCACCAACAAGCGTTTGTTAACCCCAGAAGTCTGGGGTTAACAAAGACTGAGAAGTCTCCCAGTTCCTTGCATTAACCACCTTTGGTGCCTAGCTGCTGCAGCTGAAACAGAAGTGCCTCACTGCCTTATTTAGAAGCCTAAGTTCTACGATGAATGTTTTCTACATGTGGCTTCCCAGCCTGACCCAGTAACACTAGCCAGCATTCATTCGCCCAGTTGCCTTTTCTCCTCAGTCTCATGTGGGTCTCCAACGCAGCCCAAATCTGAAGACTGAGCTGTCTTTAGAAAGCTGTGTTGTATTTCCAAATACGTTCCAAAAAAGTGCAGTTTTCCAAAGGCTCAAGGAGCCACATGTAGGAAACATACGCTGGAGAAGCTGGGTCTCCGAAGAAGACAGTAAAGGTAACGAGACGCCTCAACCATAGCAGTTGGCAACACAAGGCAAAAGGTCAGTGTGGGAACTGGCAAAGAAGGCTGCTGGGTGAACGAATGCTTGCTGGGTAGTGGCCAAGGCTTTCCAGAAGGGGCAGTCAGTCCTAAAGCCATGTTTTTCTGGGGCTGCTTACTGCCCTGCAAGGCAGGGAGCAGGGCAGCCACAGGGGGCAGTTGGAAGTAGGCCCTTGGGGTAAGACTTGGAGCTGGGAAGGACTAAGCCTGGAGTGTCCTGAAATGGGGTTGGGTACTCATTTAACCACCCATGATTTTTCGTTAATGACTGGAGTGGGGAGTGCTGTTGTTGTTGTCACTTTATGGCCTCATCGTTTAATGATGGAAATTCCATCACTGTGGTCATAAGTTGAGGTTTACCTGTATTTATTTTTTTGTATAACTTTCTATGTTAATACAAGTGTGGATTAAATATTTGGAAGTATTATGTGCTTCAAATGGCTTCTGTTTTTGTATGACATAATGACTGTAAAAGAAAGTGGTGCACACCTTTTTGTGTCTTTCCATAGTAAAATACACACATTATTATTTTTCAAAATGCTCAGTTATAATTTTTTTTGCTGAAATTCAGATTTTGAGGCTCAGTGTTAAGGTATCAGCTCATTTTTTTCCATATACCTCACTCTGTCTATTATTCTAAATATAGATTAGATCATATTTTTAATACAGTACTCTTTTCTAGCCCGTCTCCAGAGTTATTTAATAGATTCTGGAAAAAACACTGTGATGCTGCTAAAAAAGAAGATGCTAAAAATACAATTTTATTCATGGATACTAAGGTCATAATGGGGAAAAAAGTCATATTCTCCTGCCATCATAGTATTAGCAACAGTCAAATGTAGTCTGGGCTCAGAAATTAGGTAAGGCTAGTATGTAATATTTTTGATAAAGGCTTCATGAAATGAAAGAAATTGGTTTCATACATACACTGCTGTGAACTTTTTTCTATATTAAAGGCAACAGTTTTGGAAGGAAAGTAAGGAACAGGCCCCCATGTGGACAGAGCTCGCTTGCTTGTATCAAACTGCTGAGTAAAGAATTCTTGGAGCTTCATTCCTATTTTGATGAGATCTGGTGTAGTTGATCTGGAAATCATGACTTGAAAAATATCCCATTTCAAATCACCATGGACAAATATCTCACTGGAATATAAAATTAACAATGTTTTCCATGAATTTATAATGCTTTATTAAGCTTTGAAGAGAGAATAGCTAATACAAAAATATTTAGTGACAATTGGATTAAAACAGAAGATTATAAACATTAGATCAAGCAAAAAACTTTACCTCTTATCAGTTATATTGGAATCCAAAGTATTATAAAGATTAACTTTCCACTCATCCTGCAGCTTAAGGTCTGCGTTACTGAAAATGCCCATTAGAATACTAGACCCCATGTAATCCACACGAGCTTCAGTAGAGCCCATGGTAATCTGAATTTTGTGACTTGGCTGCTGGTGAGGATGTTCTGAAATATGAGCTGAAAAACATTTCTATATCAGTTTAGTAGCAAAGGGAAACAACAAGATACTTTACTTTGGCTCTCTAACACTAGCCGCCAGTTAATATCAAAAGGCCTCCAAACTCTCTCTCTTTTTGTATTAGTGCACATAGAGACACACAAATAGTGTTGAAAATATCCAGAAAATGCTTTCAACAATTAGTGGTTACTCAATTTAAAAGTAATGAGTAAATGCTAATGTTTCAATTAAAAGAAATAAAATTAGCTGATGTCTTCACTATATTCACTATATAAAAAGAACTAATCATTGACAAAAAATACTTGCTAATTTTCAACTTACCCACCATCTCCAAGGCATTAACATCTATGGTACCACCAACCACTCCACCTCTAGAATCCAAATGTGATCTTCCCAGTCCTACTGACATACTAATTTCGCGGTCCCTGTTACTGCCCACAGATAAACGACCCTGACTTTTCAGACCACTAGTAGTCCACCTAAAACATGCACAAAATATGGAGAAAATATTGTTTATTTGTCCATTCACATGCAAAAATGCAAGTTGTGAAATGCATTTAACATAATAATAATAAGAAATGTACATGGTAGTAAAGACACAATTCTCTAAATCTCATTTAGCAAAAAAAGATGGGAGAAATTCTCAAGTTTTTCCTAATAAAAATATTAATGAGCCATCTCTATACTATCAGTGAGTATAGTATAGTAAGACAAGAACAAAGATGGAGAATTTCGCTAGTTCTGCAGTTAATCAAGTGATTTTCAAGGGAGTCTCTGTTCAAAGTCCTCCAATTCTACATAACCTAACTTGAAATGAAAATTGATGCTTCCTGAATCAAAGCATTCTTCAAATATACCTGCATGTGCATGCACACACTTTTGCATGTTTAAAATAATTGTTTTGAATATACAGAAAATTCAAATGGTTTATTAAAAAGGTTTCCTTACGTGGTGTTTCCCATCACGTTGCTCATATTCATTTGTACATTTAATTGTTTCAAGTTTATAGCAAATACAACCAGTGTTTCCCATGGTGTCACTTGCTGATTTCCAGCTTTATTTGATTTAATAAATGGAGTTGATGTTTTTGACAGCTGATCTGGAATTAAACACAAAGCAAATACTGTAAATGTAATATTGCAAAGTATTACTGGGGGGAAAAAATCAAATATTAATACCACTCTGCAGATTTTGCTGGAAAATACCTCAGAATAACTGAGTCCAAACAGAAACTCGCATACTGATTGACTCTTAACTTCATCTTCATCTGTTTGCACACAATAGTGTTCTACATGGACAATTTAATTTAGGGAGAAGATTTGTACGTTGTGAACCTTTGAGAACTTTTTTCTCAGTGAACGACAATTTTAACATGATAGTTGTCACAACTGAATGAGTTTTTAAACATCAGAGATTTCTAAATCTAAACGTTATCTAAATATTTTTAACGGTGATGCTCAGAAAATGTATGGGATACAAATGTGAACTTTGCATATTGCTAAAATTTCTGAAGTTTACCTTTCAACTAATAATTAAAAAAACAAAGTTTTTTTACAGCTGAATAATTATACTTTTGTTTAACTGACAGAGAACAGAACAGAACAACATTTGAGCAACTGAACTGGGACTACTGAACATTTTCTTTTCCAAATCTTCCAAGATAAGTTTGATGAAATATACTAAATATATTTTACTATTTTTTTTCTTTCCAGAAATGATTGAAATTTTAAGCTCTGTTCCATCCTGTGTTGCCTGATTAAATTTTCAGTTCTTCAGTGGACTTCCTCTATTTCAATTCTCCATACTATTCCAAGGTACAGTATTCCTCAACCCTTAGAGAAATAAATAAGAATGGGTCCTCCAGGCAGACAAGCACACTTGAATAGAAGCATTTTCACATATTTGCATCTTCCTTGTGTTACATATGTGTGTTTAAAACGCATAAGGAATGTAAAATTAGTTTCTTCTCACTTTGTAAGACAATACAGGGAAATTTTCAATCAAACAGAATAGAGCTGGAAGGGACCTTGGAGGTCTTCTAGTCCAGCCCCCTGCTCAAGCAGGAGACCCAAACCATTTCAGGCAAGTAACTGTCCAGTCTCTTCTTTAAAAACCTCCATTGATGAAGCACCCACAACTTCTGAAGGCAAGCTGTTTCATTGGTTAATTGTCCTCACTGTTAGGAACCTTCTCCTTAATTCCAAGTTGCTTCTCTCCGTGATTAGTTTCCATCCATTGTTTCTTGTCCTGCCCTCTGCTGCTTTGGAAAATAAATTGACTCCCTCCTCTTTGTGGCAGCCTCTCAAATACTGGAATACTGCTATCACGTCCCACCCAGTCCTTCTTTTCTCTAGACCTGCCAAACCCAAAACTTGCAAACGTTCTTCATTTGTTTTAGTCGCCAGGCTTCAATCACCTTAGTATTTTGTGTAGAGCAATACACTTTGTAGGGCAATACACAAGTCTATGGAAAAGAAATTAGTAATTCTGTTTTGTTTGAAGAAAAATCATAAAGCAAAGCAATTTTGTGGTAATAAAATAAAACTGCATCCTTTTAGGTTCAATGTCAGTATTCTAATTATCATAATGTAAAGTCAATCCATTTCAGTGTTTTACATGGCAAATGATTACATGTATTTTATAGATGTATGATCAGTTGCCCATATTACACAGTGGTGTGTGATTCAAAGTAGTGAAATTAAGCTTCTTTTCACCTTTCTGAGGGACTGAAGAATCTGATACACTTCTGGATCTTGAAACAGCAGGGGATTTTAGGTTATGAGACCCTGACCCACAGGCCATATTGCTATTAGTACTGTGCTCATTGAAAACACTTGGTGACTGAGCCATATGGGAAAATGAAGCAGACTGACTTGGTTGCTCCCAGGTCCTACAATATGCCTTTCTTGATGATTCAGGTGACATGTGCTGGTTCAGCCCTTCAACAGAATCTGGGGTCCCAGGACCTGAAGTTACTAGGAACACATATAACAAAATAAATGATTTGTTTAGCTTGTTATTAATTCAACACAAATCTACCAAGATTATTACAATATGCCATTCTCCAATGTCACCTAGTTATTTATTTAGAGACTAGGGGATTCTTTGTTTAAAAATAATCTAAAACCAGCTATTTGGTTGGACTACTGTAATGCGCTCTACATGGGGCTAACCTTGAAGAGTATTCAGAGACTACAATTGGTGCAAAATGCGGCTGCGCATGCTGTGGTGGGTGTTTCAAGATACACCCACGTAACACATATACTCCGCCAGTTGCATTGGCTGCCCATTGGTCTCTGGATACAAATCAAGGTGTTGATCATCATCTTTAAAGCCCTACATGGCTTAGGACCAGGTTACCTTCGGAACCGCATTCTGCCTCATACTTCCCTTCGACCGGTCAGGTACCACAGAGTGAGTCTCCTCCAGGTCCCGTCAGCCAAACAATGCCGACTGGCGGGGCCTAGGGGGAGGGCCTTCTCTGTAGGGGCCCCTGTTCTCTGGAACCAACTCCCCCCAGAGATCCGAATCATCCCCACCTTGCTGGCCTTCCGAAAAGCCATTAAGACATGGCTCTTCCTGCAGGCAGGTTTCTGAGACAATTTTACATCTGAGGTCTCCCTCATGTATGCTTGGTGTTGTGTATCTTTTTTTAAACTTTTTTAAAATTGTTTTTAATGATTTTATTGTTTGGTGTTCTTTAAAATGCTGTACGCCGCCCTGAGTCCTTAGGGAGTAGGGCGGCATAGAAGAATTCCCAAATAAATAAATAAATAAATAAAAACCAAAGGAGAGACATTCAAACAGCATGAACATTTTTTAATCCGTTTGCTATCCAGCTTCTTATTTCATCATAGCATTTCCAACACAAAATGGAAAAATAACATGTTTTTAACGTCAATCACAGTATTATGATGATGATTATGGAAAAAACGTCTTCCACATTCTTTTGGCTATTTACCTGGCATATTTATTGTTTGATCACCTAGAAAGAGGCGTCTTGCAATACTCCTTCTGTACCATGCTCTTGGAAATGCTAGAATTTCACTCAATCTCCTCATGTCATATTTAAAAGAAGCAGATCCTATATCACAAACAGCTGTAAAAATATTGCAAAAATATGTTTTATATTTGACATTTGACATTATTTTATTCATTCTTGTAACGTCCATCATTTATAACCCAAAACCAAGTGCTTAATAGATTATAATGAAAACAGTCAAAATTGAGATAATTAATTTAATTTAGATTGTATCCTTTAGTATCTTTTACCATCAATCAAACTGACTGGGTCTACTATAGTTTAATTCAACACAACATAGAAAGGGCTACAGATTCTCCCACCCAGGATCAAGGTTATCAATGTTTGTTTGTTTATTTGATTTGTAACCTGCTGCAATCAATTTGATGCTTGATGGCTATTGTAGATTGCAAGTCTAGCGTACGTTCCATTTTTCAGAAGAAACTTGTCTATATTATGTATAATTTTTAATCTCTTCTTTTTTGGCATTGAAGCACCGAACTCTAGACTCACTACAGTAATAGTTTGTATTACTCCAATGTAGTCAATATTGAAATCGCTTGCTATAAGAAGAGATGTCTCCCTCTTCTTCAACAATTTCTGGCATAGTTTTATCATCTCATCTCAAAAAAAGGATCAAGAAAAATAGAAATAGATGTTGAAAAATGACAATATATCAAAAGCTTGAAAGGCTTTTACATAGAATTATACAAATGTAAGTTCACAGTGGTATTAGTTTTGTTTGAAAGTTCAAAAAGTGACACTTTTCCACATGCTAGAGCAGTGGTTCTCAACCTTCCTAATGCTGTGACCCTTTAATACAGTTCCTCATGTTGTGGTGACCCCCAACCATAAAATAATAAAATTATTAGGAAACTCAGGGGTGGGTTCTAACTTACCTCACTGCCGGTTTGCTTTCTCCTGCACTGCGTGGCCGCGCCTCGTGGGTGCGCATGTGCTTTGCATGCGCATGCATGCACAGTGCCGAATTTTTTTAAAAAAAAATTGAGGGGAAAAAAGCCAAAAACAAGATGGCGACACATGAGCAGTGCCGGAAATTCAGCTTCTGCGCATGCTCAGAAGTTCCCATGGTACAGATTTTTTTTTTTGCAGTAGTCTTATTTGCATGTGGGTGGACCCGCCTGGAGACGGATAGAGGAGCGATGTCTCGGTTCCGAAGACCATCGGAAATATATGTTTTCTGATGGTCTTAGGCGACCCCTGTGAAAGGGTCATTTAACCCCCAAAGGGGTCACGACCCACAGGTTGAGAACCGCTGTACTAGAGGGAAAGAAGGGCAATGTCAAGTAAGCAGTTGTGGTATTCATGTTTTATCAAATATTTCCTAGAAGGATCTGCCTATTATTTTGGTTATGCAGGTAATCTTTACCACCACTTACTGGTGGTAATTGGGGCTGGGAACTCCATTGCTAACTGTCATTGTCATTATCATAAGGCACAATGTGATGTGATCATGCTGAGTTACAATAGCGGTCCCAGCAGTCCAAGTTGCTGTTGTTAGACAAATATTGTGCAATCATAGCATCCTGCAGTCATGTGATCGCCATTTGTGACCTCCTGCCAGCTTTCCTGTTGACTTTGTTCATTGGAAGCCAGCAGGGAAGTCACAGACGGTGATCACGTGACCAATTTGCTAGCATAATTATAAGCCGGTTGCCAAGCACTCAACTTTTAATCATGTGACTGCAGGAATTTGTGCTGGTCACAACTATAAGGACTTGCTGTAAGTCCTCCTCATTCAGTGCTGTCGTACCTTCGATCTGTCACTGAATGAGAGGACATTAATCAAGGAGTATCTGCATATTGGCTGTAAAGAACTATGACAAGGTCAAGAAAGATCTTCTGTTTAATGAAACGTAGAGGAGAAAATATATCAAGTTTTATTATTAGCTTAAAATGCATTTATGTAACATCCATTCAAAAGACCTACAAGTCCTACAGTATCACAGGAGAAAAAAAATGGCAAGTTTGATACTGTTACATGTAATGAAGTAGTATTTTCTATGCTGTGCTAAGTTTATTCCATAGGATTGATAAATACCAGATATGTTTATTAATGTAGTCTCCATCTTGTTGGCAGATTTGCTTGCAGAGAGACTCTCAAAAAAGGTAGCACCTCCTGAACGCCTTATTCTTGATAGGCTAACTTTTACAAACTCAAGGTTGATGCTCAATGAATCCTTGCGACCAGTAACTGACGAGGGTTCTTCATCTATAGTCCCTGAAACGATGAAAAATGCAAATGCTTTTTTGGCTTAATCTAAACGGATGAAACCAATTCTGGCATAATGTCTGCAGATGTTGAGCTTTGCACAAAAGTGTGTGCAAACTTTGGCTGGTATAAAATATGGTTAATAAATTGCTATATGCTATTATGAGCCATGGTGGCACAGTGGTTAGAGTGCAGTACTGCAGGCTACTTCTGCTGACTGCTGGCTGCCTGCAATTTGGCAGTTCAAATCTCACCAGGCTCAAGGTTGACTCAGCCTTCCATCCTTCCAAGGTGGGTAAAATGAGGACCCAAATTGTTGGGGGCAATATGCTGACTCTGTAAACCCCTTAGAGAGGGCTGTAAAGTGGTATATAAGTCTATCGCTATTGCTATATCATATATTAATTTTAATACTGTTTCTAAACAAATGAACAAACATTTTTACTGCATTTACTGTATAAATGCCTTACTACATAGATGTACTCTGAGATATGAATGCAAAACTTATTTTTAATATACCTTCATACATATTTAAATATTTGCTTTCTGTTAAACCAGAACAATGTCATTTTTAAAGGGATTTCGTATTTCCTTTTTAAAGGCTTATCTAAAAAATCCAAAAATCACCAATACATTTCTATGAACCACAATATTCTCTGTTACCTGTTCCGGAAGATAAGCCAGCAACAGTGGTTTTTTGCTTTCCTGCTCCATACGGATGAAATACATAAAGGGAGAAATCAGACATGCAGGCTGTGAAACTCAAACCTGAAGAGCTGCTGCTAGAACCTGTCAAATCTGATTGGCTGCTACTATGCCGTGTTCTGCCAAAAGGGCTACCTAATCCAAGAGAAGAACCTAAAGCAGAAAAAGAAATGTATTCTGGAAAAATCACAAAGATAAACCAAGGTACAGTCCTTGGAAAGAAAATGGAAACATATTTTGATGAGACTCTTACAATCATGCATTATTGGCGATGACAACTCATAGCAGTATAAGCTTGAATCATCGGGAAACATTCTTACAAATTATTTATTTTTTATCTCTTTTATTTATTCATTTCTATCCCATCTTTATCATTTTACAAATAGGTCAAGGCAGCGAACATGTCCAAACACATCTTCCTCCCTGTTTTTCCCCCCCAACCAAAACCCTGTGAGCTGGTTTGGGGTGAGAGAGATTGAGTAACCAGCCCAAAGTGACCCAGCTGGCTTTCATGCTAAGGCAGGACTTGAACTCGTGATCTTCCACTTTCTAGCCTAATGCCTTAACCACTAGACCAAACTGGTATTGGACAAGCTTTCAGCATTATTCCATGAATGGCTTAATCAACGCATCTAAAGAACTGCTTTCCCCTAATATTGGTCACATTATAAGATCCGATAAAGAAGTCTCTTTCTGCAGCCTGATATGGATAAATGCTAGATTATTTGAAATGTGAAAGGTTTTTTTTGTGTCCTCTTGCTAAATTAATTAGTGGGGAGTACAATGTATTCTAGTTTATTATTATAATCACTGACCAGAATATCATACTAGGCTAAGCTCAAAAGGAGTTTGGTAAGTTGATAATGGAGCTCAGTACATCACATCAAACCATTATTTACAAAACAAGCAATTATGTCTGAAAGATCACAATCTATTTTTAATCATTTAGAGAAACAAGGCAATTTCAAATTTTTAATTCTAATTTGATCTTAAATCAAACCACCTAACCACTGGTTTTGTTAAGGCATAATCATGGTTGTAAGCACACATTTTAATTTCTGTCTTTTGGGAGCACCAGAAGATCCACAATTTATTATTGCAGGATTAAACTCTTATTTTATATTAGACCTGAATACATCCTTAAAAAGAACTGAAACTGTTTTTCAATAAAAATGGATTTTACCTGGCGAGATAGCTTTAACTGGCACCTTTGATCCACTTTGTAAAGAATTTTCTGTAGGGCCGGTTGAACCTAAATTTTCTAATTCTCCTCGATTAGAAGAAAATACAAGATCAAGGGAAGGAAGTTTCAACATGCATTCTACCCGTGACACAGGTAAGCAGCTGAACTTGATTTGTGAAGGCTGAAGAAAAGAAAAACAGTGTTTATCATACATGGAGAATTGAAATGACAAGAAAGCAACAAGCAACAGAACAATTTTAAAGATGGAATACTATTAATTTTTTTTAATGTGAGAGATAAATAATGTGTGACCATCTAGATGTTATTTAATTCAATTCTAAATATCCTTCATTCCTGGGTCTGGGCTGGTAGACTATAAATTGGAATTCAAGAACAGAAGGTTCAGAAAGTATTCTAAGTTATAGAAGATAATTGTGTTCAGATGATGACTTAGGGTCGGAAATAAGGGAAGTAACATATTGTTACCTCCGCAGAATGTTTAAAACAAGACTTTTGGGGGGCTCATAAAAACTGTATTGAGAAATTCTAAGAAGGAGTATGACACTTAAGAAAACCACATATGGAACATGAGAAGAGTATACTGTAGAGAAGAACTATATAATTAAATACATCAAATTGAATTTAGTACATCTTGGCTAATAAAAGCATCAGCCCTAGTTTCACATTTCCTGGCTCTGTGTAGTTTGAGTCAATAAGCTGCAAACATCTTAGCAATGAATATTAATTTGTTCCATCTGATTAGACTGCTGAGTCTGGAATACAAGCAAGCAACATTCAATTTTACATTTGGCTACAAGAGTCACTGCCAAACCATAGGCAGATCTTAAGTTTAATCCACTTTCATGAAGTTGTGAAACCAAATGTTGCTTTAGATTCCATGAAAAAAGTTAGAATACAATATCTAAATTCATAACATAGTTTTCATTACCAAACAGTGCAACATTTAAAGCAAAGTATGTTCTAAGAGCAATACAAACCAACCAACCAACAAATAAATAAATGAACAGACACAGCGAGTACTATTCTTTACAAGGTATCAATAATATTTCTCATATGAAAATGAAATAGAAACTATAGAATAAATGAAAAAAGTCCCAATTTAAAATATAATTCATTATTTTAGCATTTGAAAAACAAAATATTTATCTGTGTACAAATAAGTCCTACCAATTTACAACAGCCTTCAAGGTATTACTTAAGTTGACATCCATTCTCACCTGAACTCTTACATATACCACTACATCAACAGGGAAAGAAGAATATGCTGATGTTGATGAAGATACTAAGGAAGCTGTGGATTCTTCTAAAGGATCTTGTATATCAAATTGCCCAATATCTTCATCTTGTGAACTGATGGCTTTAAAAGAATAAGGAAGTGATTACATATAACTTCTGAAAAATAAAAATTAGGTTATAAAAATTATGGTAGAAAAGTATGATACCTGTATAATTCCTTTCTATTGGAGTTATAGGTATTGTTTCAAGGGCCTTTTCTAGAAAGTCCAACAGGCAAGGGCTAATCACCATTTCCTCAGGCAAAGACTGAAGTGCAACCCAAGCATACAATTTTGCTGTTTTTATGCCACCACTTCCTTTACCTTTGGCTGAAAGATTTGAAAAATAAAGTGAAATACCAGATCACAAACATCAAATAGAACACAAATAAAAAAAAAGTAAGAAAAGTTAATGATAGGTCAATGATGAGGTTACCTTAACCCAATTTCTGAGGTATCCTTGCTTAAGTTAATATTTTATCTCTGGCTAATCCAACAGATCCTCAGCATTTTTCTAGAGAATATAGCTTAATTGAGATTGATTTAAAGCATCAAGATTAAATTTAAATTGACAGTTTAATAAAGCTTCTAATTTTATAATCACAATGACTAAAAAATATCACTTTTAAAATCTTCAAATGAAATTTCCATTCACACACACACACACACACACACACACACACACACAAAATATATCAATCAACAATCATTATACAAAGTTGAGCAACCCATGGAAACTGTAGTCTGCTTGCAGTACTAGTAACCCAAGATTGTGTTACCAGTATTTGCTGAAATAGCTAATTTTTGGCAGTGTGTTTTTGGAACAATGTTTAGGTTAAAAACTTAAGAGTGGGAATGGATGTAATTTGTTACCTAAAAATTTTCCATTAATTTTCTTACCATTAAACTGTTCCAAAAGCTGAAAATCTAGAAATTATTCAGAATTTAATAGACGTTAAGGCATGTCCAACTACCGGTATTTATCATTTTTCACAGTTTCAAGGGGCATGAATTAAGAGTGGCAATGGAAAAGATTTGCAGATCACTCCCATTCCCATCCTTTAGCTTCTAAAATGATGAAAAATGTATGAGTTACGCGCTTCTAAGTAATCTTTGCAAATGTAGTCAAGTTTTTAAATCAAAAACTACTACCTAAAACAGTGATGGCGAACCTTTTTTCCCTCGGGTGCCGAAAGTGCATACAACCATGCTATCGCGCATGTGCGAGTGCCCACACCCATAATTCAATGCCTGGGGAGGGCGAAAATGGCCTCCCCCGCTCCCCTGGAGGCCCTCTGGAGGCCGGAAATGGCCCGTTTCCCAACTTCTGGTGGGCCTGGTAGGCCCATTTTTCATTCTCCCCAGGTTCCAGAGGCTTCCCAGTCCCCCCAGAGGCCCTCCGGAAGCCGAAAATGCCCTCCCAGAGCCTCTGTGCGAGCCAAAAATCAGCTCGCCGGCGCGCACATGCGCGCTGGAGCTGAGCTAGGCAATGGCTCGTGTGCCGGCAGATATGGCTCCGCGTGCCACCTGTGGCACCCGTGCCATAGGTTCGCCATCACTGACCTAAAATATTATTATTATTATTATTATTATTATTATTATTATTATTATTATTATTATTATTATTATTATTATTATTATTATTATTTGTATTTGTATGCCGCCCAACTCCCAAAGGACTCTGGGCGGCTAATAGCCCCTTTATTATCCAAATTTCAGCAAAATGTAGTCAAAATTCAAATAGTTAGGTATTATAAAATGTGTATTTGCTTAGAGACACAATTCTGAAATTAAGTATTTCTATTTAACATTCTACAATAAGAATAACTGATTTCTTGTCTTCCACATATAATGGATTTCAAGCATATTTAGGAATTTTGAAAATTGTCCAAATTTTATTTCGAGTTTCCTCAAACATTGACACATTAATGCAGCAGATGTAGTGAGCACAAAAATAGACTAAAGGATATAAGAGAAACCATTTACAATAGTTGATAAAGTAAATTTTTACAAAGAGAAAAACTAATAAGAAAATAATCAGAAGTACTAAACATTAAAAAATTATGTCAAAAAATGTATCACAACATCAAACAAAATAGTTTATTAAGTTACAAACACTGATCTAACTATTGGCCTCTACACTTTGACAAGATTACTAAAGTTAAAAGACAAACAATGAAAAGAGAAATGTTTACCTGATGGAATAGGTGGGGGTTGAGGAGTTAGTAAGGTTTTAGCCTTGATACGGGTAGGAGGAATAACATCTTTCATACTATACAACTTTGATTCTTTGGAAAAGGTTCTTTGAAGAGATGAGCCTCGAGATGTATTTGGCGACTCAGTTTTTAACATCTTAGAATTGTAATGTAGCTGAAACAAGACAAAATAAGATTAAAACCATAGGTTTCTGCATAGCCAAAACTGCTGGGGGAGGGCAAGGAGCAGTGCAAAGAATAGAAGGACATAAATTACAAATAACACTTTGACTGAAATGGAAAATATAGGGACTGGCAGAATTTTGATGGGCCAAATTAGATTAAAAATGTTCTGGAAAGTTAGGTTGCATAGACACAGCCTACCAGTATATGATGTACAGTTATTCCTTGTTATGTGAAACTACAGTATTAAATAAGTTATAAAATATTTAGAACTATCTGACTGAATTTAATTAATCTATTTTATTTGTAAACGAGCCGCCTGAAAAAAGGCGTTGCGCTCCACGAGGCAGCAACTCTGCAAGGCAAGAGCTTTTAAAAATGGCACCCAATCATAAATAGCCTCCAAAATGGCACCCGCATGCCCGACCACGAGGCAAGCAATAAGAAGCACAGCTCCAGCAATATAGACAATACTCTGCCTGCCCCCCCCCCCCCAGCCAATTTAAACCTGGAGCTGTAAAACTCTGGTGGCTAAATGGTCCATTTAGGACCGCAGCTGCTCAGGCTGGGCTTTCATCACCCTTACCTCCAGACCTATAAGCCAGCTGCAGCACACAAAGCGTGTGTTGGGGAGCATGGAAAAACTCCTCCAGCCACCTTTCTGCCTGTGATTGAGAGCACCTAGCTCCCTCCAACAAGCCACCTGATAAAAGTCTATCAGCTAATAATCGGAGGGTGAAAACTCCGGCGGCAACACAGAAGGCTAAACACAGCCCCTCAGGCATAATTAGAGCTGCCTACAGGTGGAAGAGGCAATCGGCTTTATCCAACTCAAGCATAAGCTCTGAACAGTTAAGAATAGCGATCCCAGCAGAGAGGGATCGTAAGCAACTCATAGTTTGAAGAAAAAGGTGAAACGAATCAGTGACTGGAACATAAACAGCAATTGCTCGATAGAGGGAGAGCTAGCAACCACACATCTGTCCTTGTCTGAGGACTGAGTGAAGCTGGGGTCCCTGGCACACAGGCAGGAATAATCAGCTTAAAAGACTCAGTCCTATTGAATGAACGGACGAGGACAACCCATGTCTAGATGCTAGCTCTACCCTCTATGGAGAAGGATAAAAATGATCACTGGCAACATGGTAGCAACTCTTGTGTGATCAACAGTGCCACTGATCTGTTGAATTGGCAATGTGGCACACTGATTTACCTCAAACTTATTCTTCAAATAATTACTCATCTAATCTTACTAGTATTTCCATGGATAAACGTATTGTAGAATTTGATATTAAAATGTTTTTTAAATTATGAAGACAATATTATTAAGTGGACATGCTAGCCACATAATGAATCATAAATTCTGCATCGAACAGAGGCACTCTAAATTAGCCTTAATGCTTATCTGAAATAACATCTGCATTTCCTAGCATATTTACATGTTTCAAAGCAATAACTACATTACATGACAGGCTCAGGAAAGTAATGTGAAACGGTCATTCTATTTTATCACACTATATGGAGGAAATGTCAAAGTTTTTATTTTTACCTTAACATCTACACCAGGAATGTAAAATACTGTTGTTTCCACATCACTAGACTTTGTTTGAAGAGATGCTGGTACTTTCTTTCCAGCCAGTAAGTGGGTAGTTGATGCATAGTTAGTTTGAAATTTCCTTTTTTTAGAGGGAGAGTCTTGATCTAAACTTCGGGAACTGCGATCATAGGTCCTAAATATATATATGTATATAAATAGAGATAGTCATTATTTAATTACCCTGAACATAAAGACAATATTAAGTCATTTCAAAAGCTCTGAATAGTCATTGTTAGTTAAACTCACTGATAATACCTCAGAGAACTGAGAACAGAAATATTTGGCACGACTTGATTATGCTCTAGCTTACAATTGGCTTAAGGCTCTCAGGCACACAGCATAGTAGGAAAGAATTATCAACTAGAAAGAAGGGAGCATAGTAGCTTAGTTGGTTAGGACACTGGGTTGGTGGTTAGCAAGCCTATGCTTGAAACCTAAGTGCTGCTACATGGCAGGGTGAACTCCTGTCATTTGCTCCAGCTCCTTAATGGGGACATGAAAGGAGCCCCTGTAGGCATACCACCACCACCCCAGGAAATGGTGATATCACAGGATAATCCTTTTAACCCAGAAGCACCTTAAATGGTGCCCTCTGATACGAATGGGGAACTAGGAAGAAGCATTAGATTGTCCTCTATCAAGTCCAATTCAATTTTTATGTACACTTTAAAAAATCCAACACTTCTTTCTTCCACACTTCTCACTACTTAATAGACTTTTTACTCTGCAGTTTTAGCCTTGAAGCTGGATAGCTGTTGGTTGTTGATATAAATGACACCCTTGTCCTGAGAAACTCTCTCAACTTTCACAAATATAATTAAAGTCTGGCTTGTCTACAGTATGTGATTCAATGGGTTTAGCTGTATATTTTCTCTAGTTTTGTGCATTACTCAGAGTCTACTGGAGTTGGGCAGCCAGTAAATGTAAAGATAAGACAAGATGAAATAAGGGTTTGTTCCAGATTTCCATGAGTAAACTTTTAAAACAGCAAAATATTTCTCCTTCTGCTATCTACCAGAATCCTCAGAAAGTCATCACTACATCATCGGGGGATCTTTCAAAACAAATGAGAGGTTATGTGGAGATGAGAGAAGAGAATCTCTTCCATGATCAGAGTCTATTTTGTAGCCAAGCCTATTTTTTAAATGGAACAAATTCTTCTATTTCTGTAAGTGCATTATTGTACTTGTATATTTGTAATGTGTTTAACTGCATTTAACAATTCATTTCCTCTGGCATCATATTCAGTCTTCCATTCATAACACAACAAAGCCAGAAATGCTGGATGTCTATTGAATAAACAGTAATAACGTATCATGCTGTAAAAGGTCATACAAGTTGCTTAAGTTTGATCTGATTAAACAAGATTTAAGTAGGCCAACATTTTCCAAAGTATGTCCCATTGCTCAGCACTGGTTTTGTATATACAATACAATCATACACAATGGAAAAGATAATCATAAATCCTTTTATACCTGATTATGAGTGTTTTATATGCAATTTTAGTTAAGATGGACTGTTGATTACACAATTTTTATGTCAAAGTTCTTGGCACAAAAAAGAGGTCATTATTCAAGTTGTCAAATTGTCTTTATACGGAATATCGCAACTGATTGCTGATCAGTATCACTAGAGATTTCATACAAGTTTCAACACATAATGTTGCTACTGCTCTAAACATACGGCAGTTTGGTAAACCTGCTCAGCTTTCTTCAGGATTTTACCTCCTTAAGCTTATGTCATCATGTTCTTGCTGGAGTGTTGTTGGATGAAGTACACACTTCCCAGAGTCAATTTCAACTCTCACATCAAGTTCAAAGTCAATATTCTTCTCAGTAGTTGTTCCAGTTACACTTCTGTTGGCTGGAGATGTTGGCCAACGTTCAGTAAACAGTTGGTGAACAGCAGCAAAACCTGTAGCTTTCTTACGAGAAGCAGTCCTGCAAAATGTTTAAAAATGTAGATTTGACAAACTTACCTTACTGCATGCAATTTGTTAAAATATATTTCCCTTGATATTTTTAACACTGTAGATCAATTCAGTAGTTAAACTATCTGAGATAACCAGTATTTTATTTTCATTGAAAGTGATATGGAGGCTCTGTGATTGGGCAGGTCCATTACAATGAGGAAGGAGGAGATAGATATCTATCTCATTTTCTCATTAAAATACATTTAGCCTTTCAGAATAAAATCCACAAATATACAATAGTAATCTTCAGTGGCGGGGGTTTCTCGTCCTGGATTGTGGGAGGAAACCAAAACTAGTCAAAATAGCTGCTTTAAAAGAATTTAAAAGATATAATTTATTCACAGTGTTCTTACACTATTTAGTTTAAACCTATACTAAAAAAAAACATTTATGCAGCCAAAAAGCAGCTCTGATTAAATGTTACTATAGCAGCATATAATGTTTTAAGAAATGTTCCAGATGCTCATCCCATTCAAAGTAACTAGCAAATTCCCAACAAATGCTATATTTGTACAGCTAAAAACCAGAACAGGAAGTGCAAATGAAAATTCTGGGTTCCTAAAATGCTGATACCATATTGTTGTTTAATGAGATATAGAACAAATTTTTATATGAAATTTATGAATAATTTATTAATTGCATTCAAATCAGATCTGTGATGCACTAGCCACCTGCCATCATACTTAAATAGAAAGGGAACTTTCTCTGGCTACTTCAAACTGGCAAGGTTTAAACTTGACATCCTAAAAATCCTAAAATGTGTCAAATATTGAGTTACAAGATAGTCCTTTCCAAGAATCATGGTTATTTTCTGCCACAGGCACTTGCATTTAGTGTTTTTCGTTAGCTCTGCTAGCCAAATTATCAGAATAGATTAAATAGCCTGCCATTTTTAAAATTAAATAGCTCGTAACTTCAGCATAACATAAAGAGTTCAGACCAAATATTGTATAGAGAAAGCGGAATGTTTTTTTTAATATTCATCAATATGCACATATTCAGAGTGGTTATACTGAAATGAATATTCTGTTTTTACAAATATGCTCACACTGCTTTCCGATAAACATATGGCCTCTCTTTGTCATGATCTTCTTCTTTTTCCGAATCTTCACTTGATGAAGACAAGCTGTCATCTCGTCTTCCTTCTTCAGGCTGGAAAGGAATGCTTGGTGAGAAGACAGCTGGAGTTTGGGGTGAATTGAATACTGAGCATGATCCTTCACTAGTGTATGAGTTATGGGATAGACCATCAATAGTTACTGACATAAGATCCAATTCTGTCTCCTCTGGAAACTGATTACAAAGAGACAAAAAAGATATTCAAGTTATAGCTACCAACTATCTCAAGGAGTGGGGAGGAAAAATCAGATTCTTAAAGGCAAAGCAGTAAATGTTTCATTTTGTACAGGCCAAAGAACTGAAGTCAGCCATGAAAATATGTTTTAAAAATAGATGAGTGAGTAACCTTGAAGAAGTATATCAGAAAAAAAGGAAGTGAATGCATGTAATTTAGATATAGCAGCAGCTTAGATTGCAATATATCCTACTACAATAATTGAAATAAACATTTTAAAGCATAAAAGAGCAAGAACCTTATAGGCCTCCAATTGACAAGAGAAAGTAGCAGAAATTATTAGAAAATGGAAGCTCATGCAAAATGCTGGCACAGTGTGCACCCTATTATCTCATTTTAAAGTAGTAAATATGATTAATTTAAAAAGCTAGATTTTTAGACAGTAATGTTCTGAGCGGAATTTCTGGAATGTTGTTTTGATTCTAAATAAGCTAAGATGTAAATCTTTAGGTTTCAAGTAAATCTAAGATATCAGTTGGTGTAGAAAATCCTTAAGGTTTGCAAAAGCACAACTTTTTAAAAACTAGTTTTAGAAAAATAGCCCCAAACAAGTGGTGGGGTAAATGCTCCGTAAGTATGGAATGGTAAGAAACTATTTGGGGGAGGATTAAGGATGGAAAGAGGAATAGAATGGAGTTAAATGTACTTGAAAAAAACATGGCTGTGCTTGGCTTTTCCAATTGGTGCTCATTACCTGCAGCACTGCTGCCCTATGCGCTTCGCGCAAAATGAACCAATGATGATGATGATGATGATGATGATGATGACCTGCAGCACTAAGTTGCTGGTTGTACTTATTATATTTTACCTGAAGACTTTTGCTTTTATGACTCTAATGATCTTTATGCTCCACAAAAATTAACACACCTGGATACTGTATGCATACTGTATACACTGGCATATCTATGAATATCTGGGAACAGTTATGATCAGCTAAGCACTGACTCATAAATTCAAAGTAAAAATGAAATCTACTACCATAAATGGTAAACGGTTTATTGTAATGAACTGATTAAATTAATGTTGGCTCAACTTTAACTGAAACTAGAAGAAATGTATATCTTTATACTTGTCCAGATAGAAAACTTTGGAAGCTCTGTTGCTTATCAGTGAAAGCTTGGGGATAGACAACCTCTTTGGTTCTAAGGATCACAAATGATTTGGGGTGACTATTCAGGACTACTCTTATTTGTGTATTTATTCATATACATGCATATGAAAGCACTATGGTAAGCCTTTCTTGTATTGCAAATTTATTTATTTATTTTGTGAGATTTATATACCGCCTCACAGTGCAAGCACTCTCTAAGCGGTTTACACCAGTAAGCAATGTATATTTATATTGCCCCCAACAATCTGGGTCCTCATTTTACCTACCTCGGAAGGATGGAAGGCTGAGTCAACCTTGAGCCGGTGAGATTTGAACCGCTGACCTGCGGATCAAAGTCAGCTAAAGTGACCTGCAGTACTGCCTCTAACTGCTGCGCCACCTCGGCTCAAATCTCCTGCACTTAGCAGTATCAGTGTGAAGATGGGCAGAGAAAGGCTATTAAAGTCTTAAAGCGTAATTTACCACATGTTGTAGTCATTGCCAATTTTCAGAAAGCACTGTTTTATCACTATGCATCTAGGGAGGTTTTTCACTGAATAAGCTCAATTATCAGATAACTGTCACAATGAAAAACTCATTTGATCTATACAGAAACAGATCTTTTCAAGAAATTGGTAATAACAGCTTGGTAATGGAAGAAATTTGCCTCCCCCTCTTGGGTAAGGCATCAAAAGAGTTAGCACATGGGAAAGGAGAAGGATTATGGTAATCAGTGTGGTACAGATAGCTACTTCAAAGACTGTGTAAGGCTGCAGAGTCCAACAGAAAACTACAGCATGCCCATTGCTAGAGGTCATTCTTTTCTACACAGAAAAACCTGTAACAGGACTTGATTCCTAAAATGCTCTTATAATATTGAAACTTTATCTGGGAGCCCGCTCTTCATATATAAAATATTATTAATGTTAATATATATGAGTCATGCTGCTAAAATATGTCTTCCAAAAAAAGAGTGATTTTTATTTGTATTTTGTGTCTGTGCGTGTGCGCATGTGCAGACACACAGAGACAAAGATTTATGTTCACTGCAGCTGAAATCAATCCTGGAGTTTCCCATCCAATAAATATGTAAACATGATATATTTGTCTATCTCTCTACACATCTACACACACACACACACACACACACACACACACACACACACACACACACACACACACACACACACAAATACAGCCTTCTGTTGGCAGTCACAAACCAAAACTGGGTGGGGCCTGCACAAAGAAGAAAATTTAATGAAGCTAATGTTTAAAATGATCTATAATCTAAGGATGATAGCATCTATGGTTTCACACATATATTCACCCCTCTATACAGAGAAACACTACATACAAAAACATTATCCTATCGTTCTTACATCAGAAACAGCAACTATGAAGAAAAAGATCACTAGAGGTAGATTAATGGAAAGAGGTAACCTTGGTAGGAAGGGAAGGTGAGGAAAATGAGGAATAATATTGGTTAAAGGTGGGAGAAGAGTTAATTGAATGGTATCCTTAGGAAAATGTTAACTTATTTAGGATAGCAGGCCTCTCCCAAGGATTATTAATTCATTTATATTTCAAAGATAATTGTCATAATTCACATCATCAATGGCTTGCATTTTCACTCATTCACACATCTTTTGTTACTTCTCTCTAATACACAGGAAAGTATTTGGAAGAAGAAAGTCATTCTCTCTCAAGAGATATGGTATTTTTAGATTTTTATAAAAACTGTGATTCAGGTTCAAAGCAAGTAATCACATATTCTGATTTCCCCTCTTCCTAACAGCATAGAGGAAGAGTATTTGATAAAAGAACTGGGGTTGTCACAGACTAAATTAGATGGACTTTGTTCCAAGTATACTAGGGTAGGGAATATAAGCCATGTGTAACTTAATTAACAGTGTCTTAAGGTAGTGTCAGCTCATTACATCTGGATTCAACCGAATTATTTTAAAATTAATTTCATAATCGGAAGGAATAAATTTCAGTAATACCCTTTTCGTTGTATTTATATCCCTGAACAATTCAATTAGAAAGCATAAAGCGAGTAACATTATTATTAAATTATCAGTATTTGTATCAACCAAAATGGCTTGCCAGTAATATATCATTTTTAAAAATTATTTTACAAGGTTTTCTATGAGCTTGTATTCTACAAGATAGTTGTTTTTTGTGTAAAAATTTTATCATTCAAAAACTGTTAAAAATAGTTTTGGGTTGAGAGTATTTATCAAGGTGCCAAGGGGTGAATACTCTGACTCCAAAATAACAAGTAATACTGAATTATTATAATACTTCCAGTTGTGACCTACTGTATTATAATGTGCTCTGCTTAGCTGGTAGATATGATCAATGAAGCAGATTTTCCATGCAGTTAATTAGTATACCTGTTGATTTTACAAATACCTGAAAATACCCTTCCCCTGGATAGCTGGATTGTTGTGCAATCCCCAAACCTGTTCCATTCAACTTAATTAAAAACAAAAAAGAGAAATTATTAAAACAACAAGGGATGGAAAATTAAGTCCCATGAGGGAATATTTAAACTGCAAAGCAGAAGTTAACACAGGACAGGACAGCAATCTTCATATAGCTAAAGGATTGTCCTACAGAAGTAGGTTTGTTCACCATTAACGTGAGGGATGGACTACAGTTAATGAGCATAAACTACAGGAAAGGAGATTCAATTAGATACTGAAATGAATTATCTGACAGTAAAAATGGTCACCTAGTGGAGTAGGCTACTCCATTAAGTAGTATGTCGGCTTTCATTATAGATTTTCAAATAAATAGATATATATTTGCCAAGAATGCTTTAGCAGATTGTGAATTCAAGCAGGGATTTAAGAGTAGATGACCTAGAGCAAACATGGGCCCAGATTTGGCCTGCAGGACTGCCCGAGACGGCAAGGGACCAGCCTCCTCTGTCCCGGCCGACCCAGGCACCCTCCCCAGCGCACGCACAAGAGGTTCCTCAGCCCACACAGTGCAGATAGATCCGAGCACTGTGACCTCTGAGTTGGCCCTCCAAGCAGCAGGCAGAGGCAGAGAGGCAAAGGGAGGCAGTGATCCGGCTTGCCAGATGCGCTGGGCGGCTGTCTGCTCACCCACCTGCTCCAGCCCACCATTTGTCTTTGCATGCGCAAGGCCGTCGCAACTGAGACAAGCCAGGTGGCCACATGGCTGCTCCTGGTGGGACAAGCCTGGTGGGCCGAATCGCATGCCTCCCCCATGCCTCTGCATGCTGCTGGTACCACCATGAGGCTCATCCCCCACCATCCAACCTCATCCTTCAGCTCCGCCACAAATGTGGGACGAGCCTCCCGCCCGCCATCCCACCCACAATGGCCCCGGCAAACAGGAAGTGCAGGGAGCCTCCATCCCCCAAAAGCAGCCGGGACTCCGTAGCCCGTGCAGTGCAGTTGGGTTCGAGCGTCACAACCACCAGCCCGGCCCCAGCAGCAGGCAGAAGCAAAGGCATGGGGGAAGGCAAGCAATCCGGTCTGCTGTACGCACCACACGGCTGCCTGCCCAATCTCAGCCATGGTGGCAACACACAAAGTCAGATGGTGGGACTGGGGCGCTTTGCGTTCCCCCTGAGCACTCAGCCACCACCATCCAACCTCATCCTCCAGTGAGCATGCTGCCCACCTCACCTCCGACAGCTCTGGCGAATGGGAAGGGCGGGGAGCCGTCACCAAGGGGCAGCCGGGACTCTCCTCCTGCTTCCACCCAAGCCCAGCCCGGAGCTGTCCCATGTGCCCTGCACCCACACACCTCAGGGCCCCGCAGCCAGACCACCCGTGCCCCACCACCTGCCTCGCTTTGCGACTGCGGCACCAACAGCAGCAGCTCCCTCCAGCAGGAGTCCCGCCGCCCCTCAGCCCCTTCCCAGCCCAGGCAAGAAGTTTGAGCACAGCAGCAAGGAGGAGGCAAGCACAGCTGGACGTCCACCCGGGAAAGCGGAGCCGGGCTGCAGGGTCAGCGAGGCTCCTCTGGTAGATGAGGTCCACGGCCCTTGCCCTGGTCCCACCCCCTCTGCCGGAGACAATGGCTCCTCCCAGCCCCGCCCAGACCACCAGAGGTGCCCAACACAAGCAATGTCCAGCTGGCCACGCCCACCCAGACAGCCACAACCACCCGAGCCATGCCCACCCAGCCCCCTGCAGGTAACCGCAATCCTAATGCGGCCCTCAATGAAATCAAGTTTGATACCACTGACCTAGAGGCATCTTCCAATTCTACAGTGTGTGTGTGTGTGTGTGTGTGTGTGTGTGTGTGTGTGTGTGTGTGTGTGTGTGTGTAAATATATGACACTGGTACAAATAAAAAGAAATAATCATAGCATACATGTTTACCCAAAGCATTCAGTGAACTTTAGGGATTGCCTTACCATATCTTGTAGATTGAAAATTACTCTGGACCCAGCAGGTAGCCCTTCAACACAAATTTCTGGAACTTCTTCACTTTCCCCAAGCCTTATACAATAAAATTACAGTAACAAGGAATTATGATATTTGTAAATACTCATATTTTATTACAACTACATGAGAAGGCAAAATATGATTCCCCAAAATGCCACATTTCTCTGTTCTAGCTATTGTCATACTAATGGGAAAAATTAAATACAGGTAAACCTGAACACACTTTAAGGAACTATTCAAGTATTTTTAAAAATACTAAAAAGAAACCATGTAGTTTAAAGGTGCTGGCTCTTTTCATATATTAGCATAGATTTCCAAACACTGTTATCTCTAGAGCTGGCAAAGTGATACTCAAGGAAATCACCCCCAATGGGGCCTAACAGAAACCTCACTTTTTAACAAATTAAAAATAACATTAAACAGAAATAATGAAAGAGGACATGATGCAAAATAAAGCTTCATTATTATTTCTAATAAGCCTTTGGGCTCAAAAGGGCTCAATGTGATGATATAAAACATTCTGGGCATGTAGCTTACTTTCTTGCAGAACATGACTTACGACTGGCCACAGTCTTCATAACAACTATTTTATAAGTTTTCTCATTGCATATACTCAAAAATCAAAATATTACTGATCTAAAAAAGATCCCTATTCCATCTTACCTTGTTCTGTCCATTCTCTTCAGAGGTGGTCTTCCTGAAGCTGAAATACCTTTAGCTCGACTATAGCTGGGTTTATATCCTAAGCCCCATTTATCTTTCAGAGATGCTGCCTGAGATATACAAAGCATATTATTCTCACATTTTAATCTGACAGTATTCTTGTATAATTCAGAAATTTGGCAAACAAAATACTAAGTATCACACAAGACTAAATAGTTGCAATCCAGAAACAAGCAGACTTAGATTTCTATGAACCTAACATAAAGCCCCGAGCAGTTATAAAAATAGTATATGCTGTAAACAAGTTACAGCAGGGGTCTGCAACCTGTGGCTCCGGAGCCGCATGTGGCTCTTTGGGACCCCTGTTGCGGCTCCCTGTCACCCTGTCATGGCAGAGGGATGAAAGAGCCATCATCCTGTCACGGCTGTGGCATGGCCGGAGCCTTAGTGTAGGAGTGAAGCGCCCCTGTACTTGCCTTTGAGCAGCAACAGCATTCCGCCTTCATTGTGGTACATTTGCTGTTGCCACCAGCAAAGAGGGCTGGGAGAGAATGGCAGGGGCAGATCTTGCAGGGTGGGGGCCATCCCCCAAGCCTGGCCTTCCTCCTCCCTTGTTGTGGGGCCAAGAGAAAGAAGGGGGCAGCGTGGGGAAGCGCTCCCCTCCCCCGCTGAGCACCGAGCACAACAGCCCAGTGGGGGGGGGGGGATGGCCCGGCAGAAGCAACCCCAGTGATGATTTGGATGGCAGAGAGGCCTGGCCCAGCTCTCACAGCAGAATGCTATTCGCCGCCTTTGAAATGCACTGCTTTCTGTTTCCTGTTTCTTACCTGGGCAGCGATGGCTGGGGCCATGGGGGGGGGGGGGGAAAGCAGAGGTGTCAGGGCTGCTCCACCCCCTTAGCAAGCCAGGCCTAGGGGAGCGCAGAGAGTTGCAGGTGAGAGCCGGAGGGTCAGAAGACGCGCTCCGACATCGCCCCAGCATGCGTTTCCAGCACGCGCTTCTCTATCCCGAAATAGGATTGAGTGGGGAGAAGGGAACAGGGGGAAGGAGAAGTCCGGCTGGCTTTCCTTTAGCATGGGGCGGGGGGAAGACCCAATACCCCCTCTATGGCCTTCCCACTGCTCTTGCAGCACCTCCAGAGCACAATGAAAGCTAGCGTGCTTCACAATGGGGAGACTGGGTCCCTGCCCACTCCTGGAGGCCATTCTCTGCCCCACTCACCTCTGGCAACACTCATTCTCTCTCTCTTGGGGCAGAGAACAAACCCAGAAGTAGCCATTTGCCGTTTCCCACCAGGGGGGAAGGGAGGGAGGGAGAGGGAGGGGGGGAGGAGAGAGAGAGAGAGAGAGAGAGAGAGAGAGAGAGAGAGAGAGAGAGAGAGAGAGAGAGAGAGAGAGAGAGAGAGAGAGAGAGAGAGAGAGAGAGAGAGAGCTTGCCCTTGCCAAAGACGCTCACCCATCAGCCAATCTCTCTCTGTCTCTGTCTCTGTCTCTCTCTGTGTCTCGCTCCCTGTCTCTGCGTCTCTTCTCACTCTCTCGGAAAGCCCTGCATGCTCTCAGGCTCCTCGCTACCCGTTTTTCTTCCTTCCTTTTGGAAATCCGGGCTGGCTGAGGAATGAGCGCAACCCACAGCGGAGGTTTCCCTCTTCCTCCCCTCCTCCTCTCGCCCAAGTGGCTCTTTGAGTGTTTAAGGTTGCAGATCCCCGGGTTAGAGACTTGGGAGCTGACAACAAAATACTGTGCAAGCAGACAGCAATAGATAGAACTAACTGTTTTCTTCTCGCCTTGAAATATTTTGCTACCTTTGAAAAGCCTTTAGAGAATGTTAGGAAGGATTGATGGAGAAAATGATTACTTCAAGTTAGATGGAAGTGGATTTAAATGTAACTTTGTTTTTTGAAAAATCCCAGTATTGAATGATGTCCACCAATACCTCAAATATATCTAACTATCTATAAATCTTGTTTTTGGTATATGTGACTATTTTCTATCTATTTTTAATAATATGAAAACAGAACTGATGTGACTGAAAAGGAGCTTAAAAATTGCTCACCCTCATACTTGACCTGCGTAGCTTTTTACGGACATCTCGGCGAATGTCATTGACAGCTACTGACTCTAACTGTTGGTATCGTTGAATTTCTTGATTTATTGTTCCTTCGCTTGCACCCAGTTTCCTAAAAGAAAATTGATAAATAAAATCCCACAATCAATCATTCATAGCAATAGCATTTGTTAAGAATGATGACTTATTTGCAGAGGTTTTCTCTTCATCTTGAAAGGTGGCCATAAAGGAAAGCAATTATGCAAAGCACTTTGGGTGACTTATTGCCATGAAATACAGTATATTGGCAAAATATATATTTAATTAAGTAAATTAAGGGATTTATAATGGCCTGTAATTAGGGGCCATTGGTGCTCTCTGAGCTTGCTTGTTTTCTTGCAGATGTTTCATAACCCTTCATTACCCTAACTAGGTAACATCATCCATATTAGCACTGAAGATGTTACCACTTAGGGTAATGAAACGTCTGCAAGAAAGAAAGAAAGCTCAGAGAGCACCAAGGAGCCCTCATTTTAACCCTGAACAAAAATATTCTTCTCTATTGGTGACCTGTAGTTTTTAGCAGAGGGTATAAATTGAAAAAAGAATTCTGTCAGGCACCACTAATTAAAGCACAGATTCTTAAATTGAGAAACACCACAATCTCTTGGGGGGGGGGGGGAGAATAATAATATATTTAACAATTTCACTAGAATTAATATTGGGCAACAGCCAAATACATTACTTTCTAAAATGCACTGAATCTTTATCTTATTGTCTTAACTTAAGCTCATTTTATCAGTGATATCTAGAGATTGGTTTTTAGACATTTTTCTTTCCCCAATCAAAACTTATGGTTTTTGAAAAGCTAGAAATATGAAATAATTAACAAAAATGTCATTAATGTACACCACCATAGGCACTCCAATAACAATTATACTACTATACACCACATTGAAACTCACTAACCACTAGTGGGAAACTGTCATTTATAGTATGACCCTTGTGCATCCCATGGAATTAATTACTCGCAAAAATGATTGGGGTTTGCACATGCAAATGTGGAACAAAGAGTCTAGCAAATTTTGACAGTGTGTTCACACTTTTCTAGGGTCACTGCACTGTGGGATTATGTGGGCAAAGCAGGAGTAGGTTTTGACAGTACTCCCACTTCTTACACAGGTAACATTGGCACACTGTTAAGACTTGCTCAGAGTTCATGCAGGCAAAATGAGAGTCAGTTTTCACACCATTCCTACTTTGCCTATTGAACTCTGATTAGCTTTACAAAAAGTTTGCAATTCCTCAATTTATGATTTGGAGGTGTCAAATCACAGATTGAGAGCCTCTTAATTAAATCTTTATAAAATAAAAATAAACAATAATTTTTTTGATTGTAAAAAGTTGTTTAGAAACAACATACTTACTTTAAATCTTCAATTACTTTAGCCTGTTCATTCAACTCCCTGATATCAACTAAGCGCTTCACATACTTCCTTCCTCTTTGCTCTCCAGGCTGATTGTTAGATCCCTGCTTCCGATAGTCAGCATTCTCCTGTTTCAAAAATAAGGAAAGCATTTACTTCATTGCCCACAAGCACTTTTAATGACTAAGATGCAGACAAAAGAAGTTTAGCATCACCAATCAAAATTACATGCGGAATCAGTTTAAGAAGAAGTCAGATGATTTTTGATTTGCCAATACCCATATATTCATCATTTGTTTAAAGAGATACTACACATGCTACATACATGTCCCCATGAGCAAGACCTGCCCACTTGTAAGCGTGAACTGTTAGAACAAGACGTATAACGTGATGCTGATCCCACCAGATATTCTACAGGAACAGAGTAACGTTGACTTTTGGGGCTCAAACCCAAGAGGTGATTTACAATCCGCTGCCCAAAAGTGAGCTTGCATGTTTCTCCACATAAAGAACCACCATCTGATCTCTAGATGATAATAAATAGCAAGATTAATACTTCATGAAATGAAACGTCCATTTTTCTTATTGTCTGCCCCAGCTCTGCCTGTACTATTCTTTCAAACATCTTCGTTAGACTTTATTCAGGTATTGCCTAAATACGCTACTATCGCCGCCCTGAGTCCTACGGGAATGGGGCGGCATATAAAAATGACTAAATAAATAAATAAATAAATAAATAAATACATAAATAAATAAATAAATAAATAAATAAATAAATAAATAAATAAATAAATAAATAAATAAATAAATAAATAAATAAATAAATAAATAAATCTATTCCCTAACTACGTTGTCAGTGTGACTTGTTATCCATCTCCTATGTTGTGATCATAGCTATTATTTATCATAATTCAAAATGGTCAATCAATTTGAATTTATACTATTCTGGGGAAGCAAACTGAGCTAATTTCAACTAACTTTGAGTTCACAATGTGTATCTTTCACCAAATAATTACTGCAAAACTGGTTCTGGAAATCCAGGGTACTTTATATTTGTTTTCCTTAAATATCAGTTCAGATTTTGAAGCTAGTAATAATTTCCAAGGTTTGTGAATGTATATGCAGTTATTATACAAAAATTTAAGAATTCTATTTTGATAATGTAAGTTACCAGCAAGAAACCAAGTCCTTTGTTTTTTAGTTAACAAATACATCTTCAGCACTGCTAAATATAACAAGCAGTTTAGTGATGAACACTATTCTGTGATAGCATATATATAGAAGAAAAGGGTACAACAAACCTAAAGTTTGCATAATTATCCACCATTGCTGAATTGCATATTACTTGTTTTTATTGTTAATGTAATGAATGAAGGAAGGAAGGATTAGTTCACTGACCATGCTAACAGTGGGAGACATTGTATCAATTTCATCCTCATCAGATAGGTCAGCTATATTAACGGAGTTCAAATCAGCAATGTCATCTAAATCTTCTTCCCCTGTCAAAGTTGTGAGCGTATTTCCTAAAGCATTTAATCTTTTCCCAATGTTAGGATCCATGTGTACATCAATGCCACACATCTTCCACAGCACATTAAGAGTCCATGTTCCAGCACTGTTACTCTCTGTTTCAACAGAAATTGGGGGAATGTATTAGGACTATGCTTTTCAAAAATTAAAGATTGGAGCATGCAAAACTAAGATAGGGTGTTGCATAAATCCTTTTCAGACAATCTTTATCTTATGCGCTAGACATGCTAAGGAATATGTGAACAATTTTTAAACCAAATCACACAGAATGGCTTGAAATATAAAACTCTTTTCTTGTTGATACACAGGAAAGAAATAAAGAATGGACTTTGATAAATAAAGAAAAGGATGGTCCTATAGGATCCTTCAAATAGAGAATTAAAGCAAATGTACGAGGGTGAGTCAAAAAGTAATGCCATTTTCTTTAGGACAGGTATAATTACCAACACAGGAACATGTAGCATACATCAAAATGAAGCTGGTCCTCTGTGGATCACATCCCTACTTCTCAACATAGTCACCGTTTCTCTCAATAGCAATGTTCCACCTTCGAATGAGAGCATGTATCCCTGCCTCGTAAAATTTTGTTGACTGTTCTTTGAGCCACTTCTTCACTGCAGTTTTCACTTCCTCGTCACTGGAATAATAATCCTCCATACTCACCAGATTTAGCGCCTTCAGACTATCATCTCTTCGGCCCCATGAAAGAGGGTTTGAGAGGCAAACATTATTCCAGTGACGAGGAAGTGAAAACTGCAGTGAAGAAGTGGCTCAAAGAAGAGTCAACAAAATTTTATGATGACAACTTTATTCTTAAAGTTGACATCATATTTTATAATACATCATTCTCATATGTTGAAAAGAAATTATGATAAAATGTGCCAAGATATTCTAGTATCCTCATTCATTTGTTTAAAAATATGTACTACTTCCTATTAAGAATAAAAAAAGGTAAGAGCTGAGACTGACAAGGCAGAAACTGAGGATCCCAGGCTACAGGAAAGCATTATGTACTTGTTGCTTCCAGGCTACTCAGAGACCAGTTGAATATCTGTTAACTTGGAAAATCATGAGTAAAAATTAAAGTTTAAATTCTAGAGCATGGGTGTATATAAAGCCTCCAATTTCTTCGCATCATGTTGGGCAAACAAATCTTTCAAGCTTCACTCTTGTCTGCAATAAAGCTTCAGATCTGAGTTTCCTTCTGTCAAAATGATTAAATGTCTGGAGAGCTAAAATTTACTACCAAACCCTGATGTGACATCTGGAAATAGCAATCAGTTTGTTGTTGCTGAATGTAACTCTCTTAATTTAAACAGTGAGATAGGATGGTGCATGCTAGAAAAAAATACTTGTTCGTAGTTATCAAAGTTGATTTGAAAAAGAACATTAAGACAACGTTGTAAAATTCTGCCAATACAGGAGCCTTTTTAGAATAAATCTTACCTGCAGCTGCTTGCCCAGTCGTCCTTGAACACACTTCATAGGTGCCATCTGGTACTACACCTAAAGAATGAAGAATATAGAATATAATGGACATACCAGTTTACCAAAGATTTGTTTTAAATTATAGATGTATAAGCATTTAAACAAAATTGGAATTAAATGTATTGTCCTTCTCAAACTTATAAGCCATTGATTTGGACAAATATAATGCTTGGCAAATTCTTACTGAAATTCCCAGTTTTGTAGTTGTATTTTTCTGTGATGCAATATATTAAGAAGTTCATGGGAACTAACTCTATTACCTCTCTAAACTTAAACTATAGCCTAGGCCCTAGAACATATATTTTAAATTCTAAAAAGTCAAGTTACTAAGAAAAATGCTTACAAGCATTCATCACGAGATCTCCTCGTATTTCTGGCTTCCAATCATCCCAGCTGGTTTCAAAGCCATCAGCAAAGCGGATGCAGAAGTTTTTAAAATGACCTTTGCTGACCAGGGATTCTGAAGAGCAGGCAGTAATTAAAGTGCTTTCAATAGTCAAGACTAATGCAGAGCCAGTGTCCAGGTCAGTTGTGTGGGTTGTCTGTAGTAAGAGAAGGTAACTATAGCAGTAAAATTTGTTTATTTCAACATCAAAATTCAATGTTGTTTTCACTGTTCTCCTCTCAATCCCTATAGTCTCTTTTTTCATTATATACACCATATTCAGAGTTACTCTAAAATAAATGGTTTTCAATTAACAAATCATTTATTTCTAAAATAGTTTATTAAAACTTGCCCTTAGAACAAAAGTACTACTTCTTTATCAATGAGCAAGTCAAAAATAAACATGATTTAAGAAGCATTTTTAAAATATAAGGATTGAAATAATAGCTAAACAATAGCAGAAATCTATATAATATAGTTTTAATTCTAAAAGGAACTCAATGATGTAAGCATTTTACTATTAAGATATAGTTACATTATATTAAACAGAAGGGAAAAACTCATGAAACATTTATATCAAACTTGTTATAAGCAGTGCAATTTAAGCAGAAACAAAAAATTTGGAAAATTGGAAACTGTAGCATAAATATACAAAGGAATATTACCTATATAATATTCATTTTTATAGATATACATGTGTGTGTATGTATGTATGTATGTAATGCATGTTACATAGAAAAGATTCAAGTTATATGCAAAGTTCAAAAGATTAACAAGAATTATTTTCAAAACTGAAGATTTTATCACAGAATCTAAATATGCTTTTTAATAACTGTTAAACCTTTAAACTAAGGATTTATTTTAAACAATAGCTCCGTTAGCTTTCAAATAACAGTTTCATTCATTAAGTAACAAAGAAGTTAAAAAGATCTCTACGAGGACATTCATTTTATAGAACTATTTCAAATTGTTAGCTACAAGACAATTTATTTGCTTTTGTTTTTAAAAATCAGCAGTATTTCCAACGTATTTTGTTGCCGCAACAATAAAATATCAAGAATTTTAAGAATTGTTAATCTGAACAGAAGTGGATATCAGAAACTCAAATAGGTGTTCTTAATTCTTATTGTCTTTAGTATTACCTGTGGTGTGTTTGTAATTGGCAGACAAATTCCCAAGTCATTAACTGTTAGTTGGAGGAAAAGGGTTCCAAAAGCTTGAGCAGATGTCTGCTGTATTCCTGGTAGCATATCGACAATTTCTTTTGTAGCCCTATGAACATCTTTATTCAAGGCCATTCTCTGTTCATTCCAGTTATCATAAGCAGCTTTGTAATTCAGCCAAAAGAGCACAGCTTTATAAACAAACAAATATATATTTTCACTATTTTTAGAAAGGAAATACTACAGAATGTTAATTTCGTGTTTTTATCATTATTCTTTCTTTATAGAAATTTTATTAAAAATTACAATTTATAACAATAAAAACTAATACAAACCTAAAAAAAAAAAAGAATAAAAATAATACCGTGTTTCCCCGAAAATAATACAAGTCCCCATAATAAGGCCAATCAGACTTTTCAGCGCATGCGCTGAAATAAGGCCCCCCCAAAAATAAGCCCCCCAAACTACTTTCCGGGGAAAGGGGGGGAACATGCCCCATGCACCCCACACGCCCAAGGCATGTTGCTCACCACCCGCTCTTGCCCATTTGTTCCAAGCCCCTCACCCTTTCCTCGGAGAGAGAGAAGGCGGCGGCGGCAGCAGCAACTCATCCAGCGAATGAACTCATGCCCAGCGGCGTGGCGTGGTGAGAAAGAGCTGAGGCGGCGGGAGGGCCCCACTAGGAAGCCCGCTGAGTCACCCACTGAGCCAGAGGTGCAGGGAGTCAGATCACGGGACGGGCAGCTGGAAGGGCCATTCCGCGTCTCGCTGGCAGATGGGGGAGCCGGGGCTCTCCGCCCCTCCAGAGCCTCGATCCCTGCCTCGCCTCCTCCTCCTCCTCGCAGGCAGAGTGCGTTTCAAAACGCCGTCGGAGGGAGAGCCCAGAGGAGGCAAGCCAGTCCCATGGGGTGTGCGCAACGCCGCAGCAGAGGGAGTTGGTAAAACTGCCTGCATGTGTCCGCCTCTCGCTTGTGCTCTCTCTCTCTCTCTCTCTCTCCCAGCCAGGAGCCACTCTTTTTGCGGTGGGCGCTCTTTTGGCCAGGAGAGAGAGAGAGAGAGCACAAGCGACAAGTTGCCCGGGTTTTTAGGTTTTCCCAGGCTGCTTTTGGAAATGCCACCGCCATGTCCGCCGCCAGGGAAGCCAGATGCGTGTCTCGCGGCCCACCCCACCCTGCCCGACCTGCCACCCCCAAATTGTGTCCCACCGCGAGACGCGTGTCCTACCTGACACTTGTAGCTCCACTGCATTCCTCGGTGTTGTATCCAGGAAAGCCTGTTGTGAAAGAAAACTTCTCGCGAGTTCGAGAAGTTTGATTGAACTCGTGAGAAGTTTTCTTTTACAATGGGCTTCTCTGGACACTATGCCGAGGAACGTGACGGAGCTACAAGTGTCAGATAGGATTCGCAGCCCAACACATCCCACCTGCCAGAAATGAGTCTCTGTGAGATTCGTCACGCCACCGCCACTGCCTCGTGGAGCAGGACTCTGCAAGGCTTGTTGTGCCGTTGCATGGACAAACGGCAACACTACCGCGAGGTTCGACATACCGGCACAGCCGCGAGCAGCAGGCGCCAGCTATGCTGGTATGATGAAGCTCGCGACAGTCCTGCAGTTTGTGCATGCAATGGCACAACAAGCCTTGCAGAGTCCTGTTCCACAAGGCAATGGCGGCGGGCCAGCCGCTCGACCGGCACCAAGAACAGGGAGGGGAGGCGGCGGCGATGGGACATCCAGTCCCACCCTCACCGCCTACTGCACCCCCCAAAAAGCCCCACCCCCGATAAGGCCAAGGCCATATTTCGGAGGTCAAAAGGAAATAAGACCCTGTCTTATTTTCGGGGAAACACGGTAGAAGTTGCAGGGGGAAAAATAGAAAGAAAAATAGTATATACAGTATATATAATACAAGGTAGAAAAACTATAGGAGCATACTAGGGTTGGGCAGTTGCTCGGATGCAGCTAAGAACAGGTACTCTGGAAAGGGGTATTTCATGTGTTCCATAAAAAACTAAAGGCCAAAAAAAAAGCTCATCTTCTATTACTAGACCTTTGACTCTTGATGAAAGATTTTGATATATTAAAAAAAAAATAGGTTCTGCTCCCTGAAAGAATTTGACTTTGGAACAGATAGAAGTACAAATATACCATATCTCCATTAAAAATTGTGTTTTTTCCAAAAATTTATAGGTACCACACAGAGGTTTCCACTACAGTCATGCAATAATGGAAACAGATCCTTTAAGTCAGGGGTGTCAAACTCGCGGTGTCAAGTTGTCGTCATGTGACATATCATGACTTTTCCCCCCCTCGCTAAACCAGGGGTGGGAGTGGCCAGTGCGTGAAGCATCCGGCCTATGGTTTGATACCCCTGCTTTAAGTTCTAAAGCACCTTTTCAGAATTGAATCCAACACACTACACAACCTTAGGATATCAATCTTTCTAAATCCTGTTCTACAACAAAGTAAATAAATGTTATAGCAAATCAAAGTCGCGAAATTCCTACAACTGGCCTTTTAATGTAAATTAACGAACTCCTTTCTATATAGTTACGTCATTGTATATAGGCCTCATTGCTGATGGAAGGTACTTTTTAGCAAGCAAACAGATGTGATGACACTGTGGTTAACAAGACTTTTGTGCCTATGGAAATTGGGGAGTTCATTCCTAGAGTCTTGGAAAATGATTGAGAAATCATTCAAAATACAATGAGCGGGATAACTATATACAATGATCAGACTTTCCTTCTCACAGTCTTTGCAGTAAATAATGAAACAAACCTCAAAGATTTGATTACTTATATTTATTAGAATTTATACCACAGGACTTTCAAGAAGTGCTTAACTTTCAAATGAAGCCTGTTTATATACTATGTTTTGGTGGCAAAATTTTAGTTTTCCAGTGTTCTTTTGATCCAGAGGACTAGAAAGAGTGGGTGAAATCTTGAAGATTCCCTGTAAGCTGATCAAACTGCATCTGCTCATAGTTTTGCTAATCCCCTTATTTCAACCATAAGAAAGGGTGCTTATCAGAATTGCTGTGAAATGGGGCTGGGTAGAGGAAGAACCAGAAGTGTGCTTCTGTTTCTGGCAAAAATAACAGACATATTAGAACTACATGACAAAATTGGAGAATGTGCAAAGCCATTTACCATAGACAAGTTCATGTCTATATTTATAAATTGGGAATACCATGGATAATAAGTCTACCTCTACCTTTATTTTATTTTTATAAAATAAAAAGAGATTCAGTCCCATTAGTACCTCTGTCAAAGGCCACAGGCTGAGCAAAAACTATTGGCCTGTTCAGAGTAATAAGCACAGCTTCTCGATCTGACGAACCATTGATTTCTTCTCTAAGGGCATTTCTTAATCCAATTCTAGTCTTAAAGTAAGCAACTTGATGGAAGTCAGAGCCAGCTTCTTCATATACCTTTATATATTCAAAACATAATTCATGTTAGAATACAACACAGCAAAAACCAAACCTGATACTATTATTTACATTTATAATTTATATTATAATTGAATGTATAGATCTAAATTAAGAATAATTTAGACTCGTAAGTCACTTTATTTAGACAGTGTAGTTACAAACCATACTCTAAGCCCCAAACAGAAAAATAACAGGAAATTGTACATGCCATAGCCAAGCCAAACCCAATGGGCATGACACAGTCTATCCCAGAATTTAGGGAAGAGTTATGCCTTTAAGATCAAATCCAAATTTCTAGGATCAGAGTGGCTCAAATCTTTAAGGAAATGTTATTCCAAAGAGCAGGAATGCTTTGACGTACATTTTATAAATCCCTTCAGATGAAGGAAACACAAAGTGCTTTAGCTTCATCATATCTTACAGAGAAACATATAATAGTAAAAAGGAAGAGAGTAGAGCAGTCTGTTGTACACTTACATGGATTTTGAGTTCCCCTCACAAGCACAGCACATATACGAGAGAACTTGTATTTCTTTCATTAAAGAATTGGAGACTTGTTTAATATTATGTGGCAATCAATTTCAAAACTTGAAGAAAAAAGTCTTTTCTACCTCTCACATAGATTCTTTGGACTGAGTCTTAAATGCAGAGGTGTCCAACCATGGCAACTTTGAGACATGTGAACTTTAATTCCCAGAATTAATCAGCCATGCTGTATGGGGAAGTCTGGGAATTAAAATCCACAAGTGTTAAAGTTGCCAAGGTTGGACACACTCTGCTTTAATGTTTTGTTTTTTTAATTTTTTTGGGAGGGGAAAGAGTATATTACAATCGGTTATGAAACTGTAATTACAGAAACTAATAATAAGCACTAACCTGATGTTTAACAATCTGTCCTAAAGCCAAATTTAAATCCACTTGGCATTTACCAAACAGCTTCAAATAACTGGTGCCACCAGGCATGGCTTTGGCTTGTATTCTATTTGAAAGCTCCAGTTCTATCAGTCCTGTTTCAAAGCGTACAGCCCACATTGATGGTGTTGTAGCTGTTACCTGGATTCCCTAGTAAAAAAAAGGTAAAAGATAAAATGGGGTCAGTTACTAAGTTACAAATGTGTTGGAACTACTTGAGATGTTGAATGGAGTTTATAAAATAACACTCCTACCTGCACACACACATAATTCATTCTATAGTTAATCTGTTTTTGTTTTTTAAACTTTGGCCCAGTTGGAATACATCTAAACAAATCTCCAGATTCAAATAGAATAAAAATACCTTAAATTGAAGACTCAAAGAATAAAGGATAATTTTTGGTTTTTCTCCATCGTTTGCTCCATCATGTTCATTCCAAAGAGGAATAGGTTGTTCCCCACCTATAAATATAATTACACAATTGTACACATAATTTTGTATCTTGTTATTAAAATCAATATTTGATATCATATTTAAGAGCCAAACTACACATGATTATATGCAATTGTTTTTTTTAAACTGCAATGAAATGCATGGTGGTGGTGGGTGAATATTTATATTATGCCTAATGGATCTTTATTTCTGATCATTGGAGTAAAATTTGACATCCTATTCCAGCCCAGCTACAAACTCTGATTTCTCTTTAAAAATAGAATAAAAGGCCAGATAAATCTACTCCTAAAATAAATTTATTTTATGAAATGAAGAAATTCCATAATCTTCAAAACAACATAAGGTTATAATGAAAAATCATCCCAAAGGTAATTATCTAGAACCAAAAATAAGGAGATTTTATTTTGATAGTTGAAGATTTTTATTTTGATAGTTGAAGATAGTTGAGAGTATGCAATGCTAGTGTTTGGCTGCTTACCCTAAAATATGCTCAGGTTTCTGAATACTATTTGTTTGACTTAAAAAACCAAATGTAATCATTTATTTTATACTGTAGTCTTTGCAGTAATTATTGACAATTGTTAAGTTAGTCCACATAAAGCTTTATAAAATGACACACATTTTAATAGAACTGAATGGATCTATTACAGCTGCAATCCTTTATATATTTATTTAGGAACAAACAGCATTAAATTCAATATTCATTTTGAAATGGAAAAACAAAAATGCACAGTTCAGTTGCAATACATTAAACACCTTCCTGAGACTTAAATATTAATAAATCCAAGAATTGATAAATCTTAATTCTGGCCTTTATGGGATTGTATTTTATTCCAGGACAATTTTAATTTCATTGGTCTCATCAAATACTACACGATCTTCAAAAATATTTTAACAAAGGGTATACATTCAGTACTTGCTTTTACCTGTAGAATTTATAAAGTATTAAAACAATAGATTATTTGTGCTTAATACAGCCTAAGAAACATTCCTGTTAGCCCATTAAGGGGCTTAATAAAAGTTTAAAGCCATTAGACTACCTGAGACTTTCTGTATTACTTCATTGACTTCTTTCATAAATACTTTCTGCACAAAAACCAAATGATTCAAAAGATCTGTTGAAAGGTTATGCTCAAAGGACCCAACCTAGGAGAAAGAAGATAATGTGTTAAATATTTATTCATGATATGTAATTTTGACTATAATTCAAATTAAGAATTATGTTGGATGTTGAAAAAGGAAAATTTTCTTTGAAGTTGTGTTGACTGCTGTATCTATTTAATTTTATTTGCAGACATATAGGAGTGATTTGACAATGTCATCTATCAGGATGTTATTTTTCAACGTCCCTCTCTCATTTACGGGCATAATATTTCCTCAAAGTCTACTGAAGTACTACTCAGACTCAGTCATATTCATTTTACCAGCCTAGATATGGTCAACCAGTTGTACTATATGGGAAAATTAAAAAGGACTAAAAAGATACAATTTGGGATATATCAAATATTTGTCTATAACAACTGAGTACTTACAAAATACTAGGAGAAAACTATGAATCAACCATTTTGAGGATGCAACATAAAAGACAAATTTTGTCAAATTAAAAATATGCATAAGAAGCCAATTAAAAAAAAAGTTCCGTAACCGGTTCTGGATTTCAAAACGAAAGGTTTTGATGGTAAGATTGACTTGGTCATAAAAACAGTCTAAATTAATTAGAAATGTAAAGGAAAAGGAAAAAGTACTGTACTCTCCTGCACTGAAAAGTTGGAAGTTACTGCTTTTTATTCTTTTCTTTACTTTTGCACCTTTTATTTTTCTTTGCCTTTTTCTTGCCTTTTGTTTTTATTTGTATTTTATCTTATAATAAACTTAAATTAAAATGAGATAGCACAGAGACAGTCCTCGACATAGAAGAGTTTGTTTAGCGACTGTTCAAAGTTACAATGGCACTGAAATGAGTTATGACCATTTTTTACACTTACAACCACTGCAGCATCCCTATGGTCAGGTGATCAAAATTCAGGCACTCTGCAACAGGTTCATATTTATGGCCCGGGGTCACGTTTTGCAACCTTCTGATGAGCAAAGCCAATGGGAAAGCCAGATTCACTTAATAACTGTGTTACTAATTTAAACAACTGCAATGATGTGCTTAACAACTGTGGCAAGAAATGTCGTAAAATGAGGTAAAATTTACTTAACAAATGTCTTGCCTAGCAACAGAAATGTTGGGTTCAATTGTGGGTATACATCAAGGACGATCTGTAAAGGCAAACTGTAATACAAACCTCAGCCACACAACGCAAATAGTTTCCCTGGACATAATAGCCCTGTTTAGCTGGCAGTTCATCTATACTCCATATTTGATCTGAGTAAGTATCATGTTCCTCCATAATATATTTGCCTGACATTGTCACAGGAGGGAGGTTGAGACTAGCTGAAGGAGGTATGGTAGACATATCAGTGGCAGACACTTTGGAAGTGAATCGTAACTTGTGATTTGGGAGTTCAAATGTAAACCTTGTTTGTGCACCTGGGAAAGGAAAATATGTAAGGTCAGTGTGATAACCTCATATAAGTACAGTGATTATAGAAATAATTTACCACCTGCTGATTTACTTTCTAAGTACAGTGAACTACTTCCAAATGCATATGGATTCATATTTTTTATTAATTTTTCCATAAAACCAAGAAACCCTGGATACATTATAAATTAATGCATGAAGACTATGTAATTTTTGTACATTCTTGGGTGAGGGGTACCTTAAAATTCAGAAGAGCTATTCTTATCCAAAATACTGTGAATAACATCTTGTCTAGTGACAGTCATCTCAAATTTTGCAAGTTTCAAGCAGACCACTAAGGAAACTAGCAATGCTGCTTTAAATAAAACTAATATTGGATTTGTGAGCATATTTTTACAGATAACACACTGCAAAATGGATGATATATATTCAGTGTGAAAATATTTTTAATAAGTTTCTGCAGCCCTTTAATTCAAATGAAAAAGGTGCAATAACAAGACACAGGGGTATAAACATTACACTACATCTACATCTGCAGCAAGCATACCTAGTTTGGGGATTTACAGAGGGTAGCCCTTGATCTTGGAAAAATCGAAACACTACTTCAAGGGGTGGCTGAAAGATGCTATGTTCTTACCCCTGAAGTAGCTTCTCCCTTCAAATTAAAAATGCTGCACAATCCAAATTTTTAATATTTTAACAATATTTTCCATTCCCATTCCAATTTCTGCATCTTAAAATTTGTAGTCTATCTCATAAGAGAAACAGGATCCAAAGAACTACTGTAACTGAGTAGTTTTAAATACCATATTTTTCGGAGTATAAGGCGCACCTTTTTACCCCTAAAAAGAGGGTGAAAACTTGGGTGCGTCTTATACACCGAATGTAGCCCCACCCAGCCACCCACACCCTTTGGCCTCTGCCTCCCAGCAATTTACCTCCTTGCAGCAAACAGAACAGAGCCTGTTAAGCCAAGCAACTGATTATCAGCTTCCCGGCCCTCAGCTGATTGAGGCTGGCCATGTGCTAAAACTGAAAGTGAAACTAAAGCGACAAGGAGGCAAATTGCTGGGAGGTAGAGGCAGAATTTTATTTTCTTGTGCTAATCAGACTGCTGAAACTGGATGCAAGGAGGTAAGTCAATAACTATAAATGTCTGTAGAATGTTCAAATTATTAGACTTATTTTTTAAGACTGCTTTATTATTGTTCTAGACAACTTAACAAAAATGAAGAGGTTTTTTAAAATAAATGCTTTATCTAAATAGGCCCAGTGCTTTTGTATCTTCTTTTAAATAGCAGAGAATAATGTATACTTCCAGAAAGCCACATCAATTTTAACCGCATCTGTACAAGTATAGTCTGAAATGTAACAGTGTCCTGTTTTAGTATTAAGATAAGGCAGCTGAGTTAAACCCTGACTTAGTCATGTTTGGAGTAGGTCTATTTAAATAAGACCTACTCCAGGAGGAGTTAGTGTGATTACATTTAGGAACTTTCTGGCATGAATATGCTGCCATAATGTACATTTCTCCAATTCTTTGCTATTTCTATGGGTCAGGCACACATGCACAGAAATACACAGCAAACATCTGTACTGTTTGCTGTTTGCTAGGAGGCAAATTGCTGGGAGGCAGAGGCAGAATTTTTTTCCCTTGTTTTCCTCCCCCAAAACTAAGGTGCGTCTTATACTCTGGTGCGTCTTATACTCCAAAAAATATGGTACATGAATTTGCTTATCAATTATTCTGTATTAGAATTCTGAACTGAGGAACCTCCGAGAAGTTTACAATCAGGCATGAAACAGGGAGACAAAATTCCTTTGTTAAACGCAGAAAAAAATAACGGAAATGCCCCACTGAAAGAGCTGTACGAATCTCAGTGGCATGTATTAGAATGTTAGTTGAATGGAATTATGACTGTTACTTTAAGATGCTCCATATAATAATAAAATTCATTACCTGTCATTCCATGACTTCGCATTCTTCCCATTTTGTACTCCGCTTTCAATGAAGGCAAGAGTGCTGCTCCAATAGCAATTCCATCAATCATGGCACTGAATTTAAGAACTATCGGCTTCTTTTCCAAACCTTCTGGCAATTGCGGAAATTCATTTGTTTCCACCGGTGTCTGGTTTACACTTGTAGGTGTTTTTTCTGCAGGTAGTGGGGTCGCAATATCTTCTTTGGAAGGTTGTGAACTATTCATACAAAAGGGACATACAATTATTATATGTTCTAAACAGTGTAATACTGTTTTGGTCAAAGAACTGTAGTAAAGTTATATAGTGAGTAGGCTTCCATGTGATGACTGTACCAATTGTAATACCTCTAGGTGAGGGAATGTAAGCTTATTAAATAAACAAACAGATAAATACTTACACTGCGGATGGTTGTCTGATGAGATCCGATATTTGTTTTGAAAGCTGATGAGAACTGCGAACCATCATGCTGTGAAGAGTAGCTGGATGCTGAGGAATGTTGATGCTGATAGCACCTACTTTGACGATGGCAGCATTGTTTGTTTTCACTCCTCTTTGGGCACTGTAAAGAGCTTGCGATTTGGCAATACTACATTTCACCACAGTTCTAAAAAAGAAAATACATGCTTAGCTTCTTCAAAAACATTTAAAATATGTTTAGTGGCCTTAGTGAGTCATTTTGTACTATCAAATAGTATTAGCAGTCTATGGCCAATGTTCAGCTGAGCCTAATCAGTACAATTATTCTTAATTGGTTATAGGAAGGCATTTGATTGTGCTGAACACATCAAGCTGTGATCTACAGACTGGACCAGACCTGGGCATTCTATGGCCCACGGGCTAAATCTGATCCTTTAGCTGTCCCTGTCTGGCCCACGGCAGCAGCCCTATTAATTTGGCCCTCCACAACAGTCCCAGTTTCCCATCTGGTCACTTGGGAAAATTAATTGCCCACCCCTGGTCTGGACAGAACATGGCAAAACAGATTGGCTCCAGGTTGGCAAAGGAATTAGACAAGGGTGTATAATCACTCTTTAGTTATTTAATCTATGCGCTGAATATAGATTAAGGCAATCTGGATCAGTGAATATAGTTTTGGAGGAAGAAACATCAATAACCCATGCTATGTTGGTGACTCTATCTGCAAGGTCTAGTACTAAAAGCCAAGCATTTTGAGAAAAATGGAATTAACAATAAATATAAAGAAGACCAAACTAATGAAAACAAAACATTAAAATTGATAATAAAGATATCTACTAGATACCTTCTGCCTTTTAGGATCAACAATCAATAGTAAAAGAATAATAATATGCCATAAATTAGCATTTGAAACAGCAGCAATGAAGGCCTTGGAAAAGATATTACAATGTGTCTATATCAGGGGTGAAATGCTCCCGGTTCGCTTTTACCTGTCGGTCGTCGGAGAGCAGATCGCGAAGGCAGCGCGACGCTCCGCCCACCCACCGGGACACCGCCATTTGAGTTCTTGTACCCTCTGCGCATGCACAGAATGCTTTGTGCATGCACAGAGAGTTAAAGAACTCAAATGGTGGTGTCCCGGCGGGTGGGCGGAGCATTGCGCTGCCTTTGCGATCGGCTCTCCAACGACCAACAGGTAAAAGCGAACCAGGAGCATTTCACCGCTGGTCTATATCTACAAATATCAGAGTACTGCAAGCAATTTTATTCTCTGTAATACTATGGAAGCAAAAGTTGGACTTTGAAGAACCAGAAAGCAGAGTATTCATGTGATCATCCAAGAAAACAAACAAATCAATCCAGATTTATCCTAAAGCACAAATAACAAGGTTCAAATTATCATACTTTGGACGCATTATGTGAAAATTCAGTATTCTAGAAAAGGTTCTCATGCTTGAAGGAAAGAGAAGAGGATGCCAGTAGTGAGATGGATTAATTCAGTTAAAGTGGTGATGGGTGTGCTATTAGAAGAACTGAAAGGCCAGGTTAGGGATACACTATCATGGAGCAAATCAATTTATGTTGTTAGGAGTCAATGAGAATTTGATAGCATATAATTAACCAAATAATTTAATAGTCAAAGCTGCTCAATAACATATGCAGCTTATTCAGGTACGGCAAAAAATGTCCTGACCTTGTCACACAATTATTAGTTAGGATTAGACCTCCGTTTCCTCCCATCCCTTTCCAGTAGGTGAGGTATGAGGCTATGCAATGATAATATCTGTTTGGAACCTGTGCTATCAGGAGCACAGCTGTGTGCATGAAATTATACTGCAAATGCTTACATTGTATACAGAAAAGCTCCTTTAGATGAGACATTCCATGCACACTTTTGGGATGGGATTTATATCAAATATTTCTGTGATGTGTAACCATTTTTGTTGCAACATCTTAATAGTGTTTAATATAACAATGCTATAGTATAACAATAGGAGGGTCTTTGTTAATCAATGCAAGGTCAGAACTATCATCCTTTATTATCCTCACAGAATAAAGTTAGTATTCTCAATATTCTCATAATGCCAATGAGTGACATTAGAAAAGTTACAAATTCTATTCTATTCTATTCTTATATGCTGATTCAAATTTCATATTGTATTTGTACTGTATTTCATAATAAAACTAGTTAAGTATACACATAAATGCATCTTAACTATACTACATACATCTTCAACTATACTACATTCTATCTGAAAGTCATTTAAAGACAATGTGACATACAGAAATTCCTGTTTGGCTGTGCTTGTTGGTGATGTAGGAAAATCCTCCAGCCTACGTGTGAAGATTGGATGAAAGCAAAAACAAAACAAAGCAAATTAAGGAATAAAGAATCATGCAGAAGAGTTAGTCAGATATTGTTAATTCAAAATATGCTCAAATACTTGAAAAATTATTATATAAGCAGTGACAACTGGTGAATCTCAATACTGCAAAGAATAATAAGCAAGCCATTCATTTCAGTATAAATACTATATTGATAATGTTTCTGGCTGCTCCAAAAGTGTGTGCATGCAAAATTTCTATCAGATCAATAATTGGATAAATTTAATCAGGTAAGAACCTCTTTCACCTACTGGATCATACACTGAACTCTCAGGACAGATGCAAATTTATAAGAAGTCTTGTAACTAATTTTTATTTTGTTATAGCATTCTTATTACTGTAATAAGGCATTTATACAAACATTAAAACATCTGGCTATCTTTTGAAGTAATATATAATTGATAAGTTTTATTTAAGTTTGTTAAATGAAAATTTATCCAGAAAAGGATTTCATAGAATTAATAGACTCTCATCATCTTTGATATGAAAATATATAGCACCTGGGAAAAACTGATCCAAAAATTAGTTGTTCCCATATTCTCTTAATCTTAAGTAATATATTTTACAGACAATAAAAAAACCCCATTATCTACAGTCATGTGAAAAAGAAAGTACACCCATTCTCCATTTTGGCTTTCTGTATGTCATGTGTTATTGTTCATCTGAGGTTGTATTTATCTACTTTTAATAACTGTTAAGGACCAGATGATTTTTACTATGTCCTGATTTTTAAAGCACAGAATTCAAAGAGAGTATACTTTCTTTTTTCACACGACTGCAGATAGATTTGATGAAATATGTGAATGTGAACTATCCAATATACTCATGGTGTCCTGACATTGCTATTCTATTTAAAGTGTTTAAATATAAAATTTAACCATACATTTTCAAGTGTACAAGAAGCAGAAAATGAAATATACCGTATTTTTCGGAGTATAAGATGCACCGAAGTATAAGACTCACCTTAGTTTTGGGGGAGGAAAACAAGGAAAAAAGGCCTCTGCCTCCCAGCAATTTGCCAAACAGCAAACAGCACAGATGATATACACTGTTTGCTGTGTATTTCTGTGCATGTGTGCTTGACCCATAGAAATAGCAAAGAATTGGAGAAATGTACATTATGGCAGTATATTAATGCCAGAAAGTTTTCTTAAATGTAGTAACATTAACTCCTCCCAATTATTTAAATAGATCTACTCCAAACATGACTAAGTCAGGGTTTAATTCAGCTGCCTTATTTTAATACTAATACTTAATACTAAAACAGGACATTTCAGATTATACTTTTAGTGGCTTTCTGGAAGGCTTTCTGCTGTTAGATACAATAGCACTGGGCCTCTTCAGAGCAAGCATTTATTTTAAAAAGCTTCTTCATTTTGTTAAGTTGTCTAGAACAATAATAAAGCAGTCTTTAAAAAATAAGTCTTATAATTTAATCATTGCTAAATGCTCTACATTTAACAAAATAACATATTAACAGAATCTGCCTCTACCTAGGATAGAACTCACAACCTCCTGACTGTGAGGCAAGAGCTCTTTCCTCTAGGCTACAATAGCTGTAGCTTACTGTCTTGCAATTTCAGCAGTTTATCTCCTAGCATTTTGTCTCATTACAGCCACCGTAGTTAGTTTCATTTTACCAGTGGCTTGCAAGCCTCTGTCAGCTGTAGATCGGGAGGCAAGTAATCTTTTAGTGTGCTATTAAGGCTTCTGTTTCTGTTCTGTTTGCTGCAAAGAGGTAAATTGTTGGCAGGCAGAGGCCAAAGGGTGGGGCTGCATTCGGTGTAAAAAAACCAAAAGACAATATATTAGAGACATCAAATTAAAATGTGGCAGGATTAACATAGTTTGATGATTTAATTAAAATCTTATTGTATCAAAATGGTCCTTGAGTCTTTACCTACTTCCTAAACATTGGACCTAATCCTTATACTGGGCATAAGTTCTGTCTTTATAGATAACAATTCAAATATCACTTTTTATTTGAACTCACTGGATATTTGGTGTGATCCCTTCCAGGAGAACAATATTAACACCACCTATATGAGCAGTAGCACTTGTCTCGGTCATCTTTTGGTGCAGTACATCTTTAATAGGAAAAAAGTGAACTAAAGTGAAAAATTATTTATTATTTACATTCATGCACAATTCTTATTAGAAATACAACAGGCAAAATATAAGACCCTTATAACAATGCACATTTCAAACATGTTTGGAGAAAGTAGACTATATCGACATTTTTAATAACAAATTTTGAAGTTAGAACATTTTAATATAATTTGGCCCAGGCAACTAATATACTTTTTCAGTTTCTTATGGTTTTGCAAAACACTGCTATAGTTATACCCTTCATTTTATCCATTTAACTTAAAGTGATCCATAATACCACCTCATTTTATTTCCCAAATAAGCCAACGAGGTAAGGTAGCTAAAATTTGTATTAGTCAAGGTCGCCCAGTAAGCTTCATATAGACTATGAACTCAAATCTCTCCAGTTTTAATCTGAGATTCCAAGCAATATCCTAATTACTTTTACATTAAAATACATTAAACAGAATCATCTTTTTATTATTTCAATAAGAGAAACATTTTTTTCCAAAAGCAGTCTGCCTCATATTGTTGTATTATATATCGTATTCTATATCCGGCTTCTCATTTTTATTAGTCAAAACAAATGTATTCAATTAAAAACTTCTACCTTTCATTTTTTCTTTGAGTGTAAAGCTACCATGGATTCTCTTCAGTTCCGATTCCATTGTTAGCCCACCAATATCTGCTTCAAGATGTGTGCGATTTACCATGCCAATTCCAAAGATTATTAGAGTCACATGCTGAGGTTCAGTTGTGACCAAACTACGTTTTCTCTGAGGTCTGCTCAAGCTGCTACTATCCTGTTCATTTTCAAATGCAACTTTACATGCAGGTTCAGTGGGGCTCCGAATTCCTACAAGACATGGAAATAAAACCAAGAAATATTGATAGAATTTATTCAAAAATAATTACTTCATAAAAATATGCCCATCAAGTATGAATTTAACAAGGCAATATTTAAGAGCCGAGGTGGCGCAGTGGTTAGAGGCAGTACTGCAGGTCACTTTAGCTGACTGTAATCTGCAGGTCAGCGGTTCAAATCTCACCGGCTCAAGGTTGACTCAGCCTTCCATCCTTCCGAGGTAGGTAAAATGAGGACCCAGATTGTTGGGGGCAATGTAAATATATACATTGCTTACTGGTGTAAACCGCTTAGAGAGTGCTTGCACTGTGAGGCGGTATATAAATCTCACAAAATAAATAAATAATAAATAAATATAAGTCTAAGTGCTATTGCTATTGCTATTAACACTGTTTCCTGCTGAATTCAATATGTCTTTAACTTTTGTATCTGTACTGTTTCTTATCTTGTAGGCTGTTTTATTCAGCCTTAAAAAAGCAGTAAAACATAATAAATACGTTAAACACCATAAACACATTAGATAGTAAGCATCTTCATATTAAGATTTTGTTATTGTAAACTGATGATACTTGTTTCACAGAAATAAATGAATTGAATGAAAACTGACGGCACTTTGTATCCTTCAAAATGTTCAAAATGTCAACATTTCAATTAAAATTTAGAATTACCATTAAGTGTTGCCAATAAATTCAATTTAACAATGAATGAGAATTGTTTTTGATTAATCAGAATTAAAATTTAAATAAGCTAATAGAACAATAAATAATTAATTAGAACAATTAATCAGAAATTGAAATAGTTGTAATGTGGGATCTGTAACTAGCTACGTACAGAGAGAGCTATTTTGATGCAGTAAATACAGGCTACCATAACTACAGATTAGAAGTTAGGTGATGTGAGTTTTAGTCCTGCTCTAGGCACTGAAGCCAACAGGCTGAGCCAATCACTCTATTTCAGCCTGAGGAAGAAGGCAATGGAAAGTTACTTCTGAAAATGTTGCCAAGTAAGCTGCATAGACTTGACCATCCAGGAGACAAAAATTGACTCAGAGCCACCAAAACAACTGTTTACGTATTTGACCTCACATTTGTGAACATCAAATAATACATATAACTAATGGGATTGAGAACTTTCTCATTGCCTTCATTTTTTTATTTGTGTATAAACAAAGATTGTAATCAAGTCAGCTACAAAATTATATTAGAAAGCCAAGGATTGGATTTTGATATGAATACTGTTGTGATGCTCAAAAGCAGCCGCTATCAAAAGCTACCATTCTTATACATAGGATTTTAATCTTAATGAGTTTTCTAAGTGGTATAAATTCTAACTATCTAAATATGGCAACAATGCACAGTAAATCCAATTATCATTCCTTGTATGAAAAATCATAAAACGACTAAATCCAGAGTTTCTTTTATTAAAGGGGTTTTTGATCCTGTGTCAAAAAAGTACTTATGCCTCATTCATCTACAAAGCAAAGTCTCTTTTAGATATCAAGTCTTCACATTTTATATGTCTTTTTTTCATTTAAATTCCTCTAACTTTATCAGGATTTATTCTTTTCCTATTATTTAAGTTACAACTTTTCTGCATTATTGAAAACAATCAGGTATTAAACAGTAATATTTGCTGTCTAACTGAACCATTTTAATTGCCAGTTTGCCAAAATTAATTACCAATTTTAGAATTAAAATTTTTTTATTTAAAGCTTTTAAAATAAGAAAACCCTATACATCAACATGTTCCTAACCGTGAAAGTACCAAATTATGAAATTGTGCATCACAACAAGAGTTGTTTTAAGATGGGAAACTCTACAAAAGTAACAAGCCAGGCAGGCAACTAAAAGTAATAAGCCAGGCAGGCAGTCAATCAACCAACCAACAGGTTTGATCTAGTGATTAAGGCACCAGGTTGGAACCAGAAGGCTATAAATTCCAAACTTAGACATAAAAGCCCCTGTGTTACTTTGGGCCAGTCTCTCAGTCTCATAGCCCAACTCACCTGAGAGGGTGGTTGTTGTTGTTGTTGTTGTTGGATTAATAAGGAATATTAGGTAAGTTTGGCACCCTGAGTTACTTCTAAAAATAATAAAGGTGGATATGTATGTGTAATGTATGTATGATGCAAGCTCTGTCCTTTGGGGACATTGCATGCAGGAACATAATGGGCAGAATGTAATTCATTTGCCCTCTCCAAGAGAGGCAAATTATGGTAATTCATCAAAGATTTTCTTACCTGCTGGATAAAATGTTTCGGAAGATTTTTCTAAAATCCCTGTTGGATCGGAGATGAGAGAATAAAAGTTCAAGAGTTTATACATATTTTGCCAGCACTCTGCAGAAGGTTCACTCTGTTCCGACACTGTAATTGAATCAGAGTCATCCATATGAACGGTGACATGGTCAACAACATCCCTGGAACCTTTTCTGGATACTTTAGAAGTCCTTCTTTCTGCCCGTCCCAGTGAATTTTTATTCCGAGATTCTTTTTTATTGTTCTCACTGTTGGATCGTTTATTTTTGGCATTCACTCTGTTGACACCATTAAGACTGCCTCGAGAACTGCGACTGAAATCAGAAGAACGGAAGTCTCTGTGTTTCCGAGTTTTAAAGGTTGGTGTTGGAGAAGCTGAGCCAGCTGTATATCTACTAAGTTTGATGTCTGTTTGTGTAGCTTTAATATCATCTATCATGGTGCTGAATTGGTGAATAAGTCGAACGAGTGCCATATCAACATGCTGGCTTATAGATTGACAAGAGATTGTAAAATTGCAATGAAACGTGCTATAATGACGTTTATTAAAGTCATGAAAAGAAAGAGCATTGGTAGAATTTTGAGGTGTATTCACTGACTTCTCCATTATAACAGCACTAATACTGAAAGTTTCCAACATTAATGCTGGTTTGAATTCAAGTGGAGGTAGATTTACTAATCCTTGCCTGGGAAACAAAAACACAAGAATCACTCTTACATTACTAACCATAAAAGCAACTGAAATTACATTATTTAGGTAACACTTCAGAAAGTGATATCCCAACTCCATAATTATCTAATTTGCCTGCTGTATGCCAATTCATAATTTTCTTAAGGGCTACATTATTTCTGACTTCATAAAGAGGAAAATAAAATTAAAAAATCTTTAATGTGAAATGTATTTTTGGAGCTTGAGTGTCATACCTTTGTGCTCTTTTGCTTCTTCTCTCCTTTGCTGTATCTGAATCAACAATGTCTGCCCTAAGGCAATCCAGAGTTCCTGAGAATGAGAGATGTTCACCAAAGTACATCCTGTAGCACAATGGTACTACATCCTGAGGCTGAATTCCTGTGTGGCTCAGAAGAGGTTTGAAAACAACCTATCAAAAATAAAGTCAGGTGTTTTCTTAAATCGTCATTCATTAAATGTTACTTCACTTTTGAAAATGCTTCCAATGTTTTAAAGCAGTGAAAGATTGCAGGTTGACATAATTAATTTAGTGTGTATGTGTATCTTTCAATTTAATGTGCAATTAAACAAAAAGAAGGAAGAACAATGTATTTATAATTTTCATGCCAATAACATAATTGAAGTTGGAGAGATGAAAACCTAGGATTGTGAAAACTATTATGTAGACAGGAAATGCATGTCTCCAATTCTTAAACTGGAAAAGAATTATGTTGATTTGAAAAGTCAAGTGGAAAAAGCTTCAGATTTAAACCCTAGGTCTAATATATAAATATAGAGCTTGAATATTTTATCTTCCAGTAGAAAATCTCCATATATGCAACTTTTTTTTCTGCAACAAAACAGCCTAATTAGCTTGGTATAGCCGCAGTGGTGGGATTCAATTTTTTTTACTACAGATTCTGTGGGCGTGGCTTGGTGGGCGTGGCTTGGTGGGCATAGCAGGGGAAGGATACTGTAAAATCTTCATTCCCTCCCCACTCCAGGGGAAGGTTACTGCAAAATCCCCATTTACTCCCGATCAGCTGGGACTCAAGAGGCAGAGAATAGATGGTATTTATCAGTTCTCCGAACTACTACCAGTTCTCTGGACTACTCAAAATTTCCACTACCGGTTCTCCAGAACTGGTCAGAACCTGCTGAATCCCACCTCTGTATAGCCCCAAAATCACGCACCTTGGCTTTGTGCCTAAGGCAGGACAAAAATTCAGTCTCCTGATTTCTACTCTCGTGCCTTAACCACTATACAATAAACTGGCTCTCTTTATCATGCCTGATAAATCCAATTTTAAAGACAAGCATATACCTGTGCATCAGCAAGTTGAACAGCAGGGAGTCCCTGGTTTGCCTCCTCAATACCAACAATATCATCTTGGCTAGTACTGTGTTGTGAATGTGTTCCATCCAATGTGTTTTGGTCACTAGACATTACTGTATTGAAGTCAGATGCTGATGGTATAGTTGGAAGATTTGGAGCTACACCTATAAAACAGTTCCTGTATTAATTTTCTAGTAGCAAACTTAGTTCTATTATATTCAGGATTCAGAAAGCTAAAAAATTATTCAGATAAAAGAAAACTTCAATCCTGAGGAAAATACATTCTGCATGACATCAATTTCAGCTGATGTATATAAGCATCTGTGTGTGTCTGTATATATGTGTACACACACAAATACCCATCACTATTGACACAGAATATGAAGAACAATAATGACTTCCAGCAGTTGAAAAATAGCCAGAACATTTTTAATCTCTTCAGAGCCTAAAATGGCTGCACACTTTTCTTACATTGTTTTCATTACTAGATAAAGCACATCAAATAAATACTGTATTCACCTCAAAGGAATATTTTTTTCCCCAAATACAATCTCAGTTTTAGTAATTGTGAAAGGGAAGTTTTTTCATTCTAAAATTTCTTGAGGAAAGATTATTGGCTTGAATTCAGGACAATACCCCTTTGGGATAACTATCAGTAGTCAAACTTTCGACTTTGAGAATGATAATACTGTATATAGACTTTTTTCTTGTCAAAAGGAATAAATAAATCATTATATTCCAAACTGATTTCGACCGGACAGTTACTAAGAAAAATCTTCTTTGATTTTGAAAATGTTTAGATGATGCTAGTAGAAACAGGATAATGGGCAAGTTTATCATTAGAGTTCATTTTACATTACTATTTTAAATACCTTAAGTTCAGCAGTATATTCTTTAAATTTTTTGCATTTCAATTAACAAGCACAGATAGCTCTTACTTTATTTTACTTAGGCATTCAGTTATTGTATTAAAGCAAACTCTAAATTTCAGAATACCTGTTGGAAGACTGTTGTGACCAGTTTTGGTGACAGGAGATTCTTGAGCCGTATTTCCTCTATTGCCAACTGCATTTGACATCCAGTTATAAAAACTCACAGATGGTTCTGTTAATAATGGATGTTCTGATAGAATTTCGGATTGCATGGTGTTTGCTAGATAGGAATAAAAACAATTATTACTTACTGTAAGTCCTTAAAAACAAATGTTGATAATATATTTTTCAAACCAATTTGAAAGTAATTTTAAGAGATTATGCAACAAAAATTGTACTTTACATACATTTCTGTCACTGATGAAGTGTCAATCAAGTATTAAATATTGGCCAATTTCTTGTTAATAAAAATAAAGCTAGAAGAACTTTCTTTGCCCTATTACAATCAGAGGACACAATCAGAGGACTGAAATTAGATTCTATGTATCTCTACAGATTTTAGTAATAATAATAAAAGAGAAAAACTGTAGAAGGTAACAAAATACAAAGACTACAAAACCATTTTTGGTTTTGCACCATTTGCACACCATCAGCATTGTCAAATTCAACATTAGTCAATTGTAAAAATTGCAGCTTTACTTGGAACAGCTTACATCCTGAAACACCATCAAACATCAATATCTGAAACACCATCAAACATCAATATCTGAAACACCATCAAACATCAATATCTGAAACACCATCAAACATCAATATCTGCCTATCACAGGTCCTAGGGAAGAACTTGATAGGCAGGCAAAAATATCAAATCTAGTCCGAACATCTGACTGTCTGACGAACCATAAAAAACCCAAAGTACAAATAATTTAAAAAAATAATCTAGACAGATTCTAGGCAGATACCAGAAGGAAGGCACAATGGGAAAAAAATGTCATGTGGCCATATTTTTATAAATTACAGAGAAAATAGCTTACCAATAAAAGTTCTATAGAACTGAAACCTGTACAATAAACTTTATTGGAATTACATATACACAGAATATACATAGCCTACAACAGAATTCTATATTTTACAAAATTGTCTACAAATTCTTCTTCTACTTATTAGGTCAAAGCCTTTCTTCAAATTTCCCATAATCATTGTAGTGAAATGGTTAAAATGTTAGACCAGGGAGATGAAAGTTCAAGTCCACCTTCAGCCATAGAAACTGAATGAACAGCTCTGACTCAGTCACACTTTCTCAGCCTATTTCATAGGCTTGTTGTTGTGGGAATAAATTGGGAGAAGGGAAAATTATATAGTCCACCTTAAGCCCTTGAAAAAGAGGGAGGATATAGCTTAAATAAATAAATAAGAAACAGACAGCAGACAAACATCTAAGAAACAGACCAAGAAGAGACATTTTACACTTTGTTTTAAGTCTACAGATACTGACACAGGAATAAATTACTCTTTATTAAAAAATATTCCAAAAGTAATATGGATCTCTTTTGGTAACAGTGTTTGTACCAGCTGACTTATTGCCACTTTAATCAAATTTAGTTATAGAGAAGTGGCTATGCAGTTTACATCTGAACCTGTGCCTTGGTGAAAAGAAAATCGCTATAGTATCTTGAGAATTCTAAGGAAGTAATACTGAAAACAATGAATAGTGTGAAATTAAGCCATCATTCAATGCTTTCATCAATAAAATATAATAGCAATGAAATGATTTCTACCTGTTCTTGTTAAAGAGCTATTTTTGGGAGCGGTGGTATTTTTTTGAGGAGTCCCCTCCAAAAGATTATGTAGGCTAGGAAAACTTCCAGTCAAATAGCTAAGTAAACTCTCTTTTCTTGGACTTTCTTTAACAAGTAGCCCAGAACGACCAACATGCATTGGTGAGTCTGTAGCTGTATCTCCACTGGTATAGCTCAGAGAATGATATGGATGGATACCCTGAAAAGCAAATACACATACAGAGTGTTAATAAGATAAGAGTCCTTGCGGAGTTGAGCGGCATATAAATACAAATAATAAATAACAAGAAACCAACTCCAATACATATCCATTGCTAATTCCCACTAAATTCAATCTGTTTTCTGCCCAGATTTCTTCACAGTATAAGAAATAGATGGTTTACCTGAATGAAACTCTACCTGGAGGCAAAGTGTTAAATACGTTGTTCGTATTTTAATTATAAGGAGTGCTAAGATCTAGATACAAAAGTATATTTTTGTATTTTTTCTTCAACAAAAAAGTATGTGTATGCATATGATATAAAATGTCATACTGATGTGGAATAAAACAGATTTACCTTTATTTTAAGGCCAGAATCACTATGAGTATGAGTCTTTGATAATTTCCTCATAATCTCAGCGCCAGTTACAGGCCCAGCAGCAGGTGGGGGGCGTGTACCACTTCCTTCCAGAAGCATCGTATGTTCACTGACAGTAGCTAAAACATTTGACAAATGGAGAAATTATCAAGAGGATAAATCTAGCCAGGACAATTGGTTACTAAAATAGGTATTGCTTAACTGCCAACAAATTCTTATTAATATTGGCTATCCAAAATTCAAGAAAAATACTGAAATTTGAATCAGCACATTCAGCGTCAATAAATATATTGGACTCTTTTTACAAGTACTTTTGATTAAACAACTTCCCTGCCAATTTACATTAATCAGAGAGTCTTCGAGTTATGATAGTAACAGAGCCTGACATTTCCTTGACTAAACAAGGCAGCTGTTAAGTGAATTTTGTCCCATTTTACAACCTTTTTGCCACAGTTAAGCAAATCAATGCAGTTGTTAAGTGAGACATATGGTCATTAAGTGAATCCACCTTGCCCCATTGAAGCTAAACTAATATTTCTAAGTCAAGGATTACCTGTACTGACAAGCTTTAGGAGTTTTATTGGAGTGCACACATTTTATTGCAGCGGTCCCCAAGCCCACTATCAAGCCTTGAGCCATTGGGAACCGGGCCACAGAAATGGCAAGCGAGCGCACGCGTATCCTCACTTGCGCAAGCAGCAGAGAGAGCGCATTTGCACCATTTGCGTGAGCAGCGTGCATGTCCTCAAATTGCACAAATGGAGCCGCCCATCCATGCTTGCCCACCACATGCACGGACCCATCCCTTCTCTCCCTCCACCTGCTGGTCCGCAAAGCTGGAAAGGTTGGGGAACTCTGCTATATTGTATATATAATTTTTTCTAAAAGTTCGAAGGATTTTTGGCATCTGTTTACTAGATATTTTCCAGAATAAATAATTAAAATGTAATTCAACACAAATAAAAAGTTACTTAAATGTATTTGTTCCTCTTTTTTATTAAGGTGCTTTAATAGTTACCTCTTTATGGACAACCAGCCCAGATTTGGGCATTCCACAGCTACTGCTTCATTGGTAGCTGTAGGCCAGTGATGGCAAACCTTTTAGGGACTGAGTGCCCAAACTGCGCATGTGTGCATACCCAAACTAAAAGGTGCATGCGTGAATGTGCATGCGTGGACATGCACACATGCGCAGCAGAGACCCAAGACCAGCTGCTCTATTAAAGATCTTGGTTTTTGAATATATAAATTACAATTCCCCTTAAAATGCCCACTCAGTACAGCTCTTTGCTTAAGTGATAGGCCAGGATTACAACTCCATATCTGTTAGCTATGCATTAATTTGAGGGAATCAATTTATCAGCTACCAGCTGCTATGTACAGATAAGGAAGGAAAAGAAAGAAACAGCAATATTTGAATAATGTAATTCAATAATCTCAGCAAAACAGTAAGTAGTAAAACTGAAGCAGTATTTTTTGAAGTTTTTCTATTTATAACATTTTCACAGCCTCCCTCCCACTTTGTAATTATTGTGATTATGAATTTTAAAATTATATTTCTTATGCTATTGTAAGTATCTATATTTTTTTCCTGTGAATTAGCTTAGAATATTACAATATTTTACAAATGCATACAGTAATTAAAGAAGAAAAAGCACTTGGAAGGAAAATCCATTTTATGCACTGACAGGACAAGGTTAAATAATTTTTAAAACAAGTATGTGTTAAAGAGGAAAGTATGTGTCCAAGTATGTGTTAAAGAGGAAAGAGTACCGTATGTGGATGGAATGCAAAATAAACTCATTTTAAGAATACACAGAGGGATGGAGGGACAGAGAGAAAGGGGGGGGGGAGAGAAAGAGAAAGTATGTGAAAATGAATACAATACCTGCATCAAACTCAAATTCTGCTCCATCAGCGCTTGTGTCACTTTGAAGTCCTCCCACATTGTCCAAACCTAAGCCATCCTCTTGTTCCTGTTGTACAGTTGACTGGAGTTTTATTGGCTGAGTTGGTCTGTGTAAACCTACCCCTTTGAAGGCTGGGGTCACCACAATGAACTTCATCCACTGCCTTGCTAATGCAATGAGACCTTTTTTTAATGTCACCAGAGCAGGAAGGCCATCACTCTAGAATACAAACACATACCCAGAACATTCTAAAATCCAGCCTCCAAAAGGGATGCCCCCTTACATATCATCACATTCAAATTTGCTTGCAATCCTACAATTTAAATTCCGGGTTTTTAAAATGTTCAAGTTATTTAACAAAGGATAAGTCCTTTCCCTTTTTTCTTTTAAGTTGTTGTTGCCTATTTTGCTCTATTTTTATTTTTTCTTTCTTTCTTTCTTTCTTTCTTTCTTTCCTTCTTTCTTTTCTTCCTTCCTTCCTTCCTTCCTTCCTTCCTTCCTTCCTTCCTTCCTTCCTTCCTTCCTTCCTTCCTTCCCTTTCTCTCTCTCTCTCTTTCTTTTTTGTTAACATGTATAAACAATAAGTATAACACACTGGAGATCTTAGCATTACCTTAAGATAGAAACCTTTATTGTGCAACAAATATTTTGATATACTTTGCAGCTGTTAAATTCTTGGATGTAATAGCTAATTGTATGCTTATTAATATCAACATTTTAAATCACAATAAAAAGTGATAAAACTGAGATCATTAAAAATAAAAAATAAAACATTAGAGTGTTTATCTAATGTTGACTATATTAGAGTGTAGTCAACACTACATAAATACCACTATATCAAAATAATAACAGCATAACAATATAACAATAAAATAAAATAAATTTAAAATGTTATGTTGATCAAAAACACAATAAAATATTCATTTTTGTGCTTATAATAATATAATAAAAATATTTTTACATATGTAGGGGTTTTCTGAATGTGTTAACAATGCTTCTTTGTTAAGTCTCAGTTCTGTTTTTGTTTCTTTGGCTTCTGTTTTTCTCTGGATAATGCCAGAGTTTGTTATTAGCAATAAGCAGTTATTATTGTTAAATAGCCAGGTATGCCACAAGAGATTTATATAAATTTTTAATAGAAATTGCAATTAGTAAAGAATATTTTATAAATATAGATCACAGTATGAAAGAACTCTTCTTTTTAGTAATTTTTTTTTAATTAGACCATATTCTTAAGCAATAACTTACCATGGTTGCTTCCTCAATGATGGAAAAAGTTGCTTGATGAAGATAATGGTGAAGTATATTGCACAGCAGACAGGAAGGATTTTCTTGTAGATAACGAGATAATCTTGTGAGCTTGTTGTACTTGCTTCGCAAAGGAAAGTGTACACTTTTATTCTGAATACATAAAAGAAATTAGTTATATTAGTTCTATATATAGAATATTTTTTCACAATTTAATATTGCGGCTAATATCTATATACACAATCTATGCTAACAGTCTATTTTTACCGAATAACTAAATACAAAATTATTTAGAACTTCATTAGTTTTTATGATCATCCTCTAATAATATTATATTGTTATTGTGTGTGTGTGTGTGTGTGTGTGTGTGTGTGTGTGTGTGTGTGTGTGTCTTTCAAAACTAAAGGTTAAGAAATGGGGTTTAAAGGGAACAACATTCTGTGCTTTATAGAGATAACTGAATGCATTTTACAGAGGTATGGTATTCTTTTTCTTGCTAAATCGTTTTTTAATCTTTTCCAATCTGTCTGCTGGTCACCTTCTCTTTCTTTTCATTTTTCCCAGTATCGTACACTTCTCAAGAGTTAAGTCTTTGCATAATATATCCAAACTCTTTCTCTTAATAGATACTTACTTCTAAGGCTTCTGTCATTATACATCCCATGACAGCACAAACACGCAAAGTTCCCTCTGTTTCTAATTTGTTTAAAGAAGACTTTACTTGATCAATAGGAACAAGCCAAGCCCCAATGGCTGGAGTTGCAGTACTCAGAAGATTCAGTTGCCTACAATATTAGAAAAAAGATGAATTATAAAACAGTTTGATATTCAAGGGAAATTGAACATCAGTTACATAATTTTATACATGTTCTTTAATATCCATAGTACCGTATTTTTCGGAGTATAAGACGCACCGGAGTATAAGACGCACCTTAGTTTTTGGGGAGGAAAATAGGGGAAAACAATCTGCCTACCAGGTATTTATCTGGCTAGCGTCCTTAGTCTGGTCAGCTTCAGCACATTATTTTATCTCCTGGTTAGGACTTAAAAAAACCTTCTTCTGAGAGAATAACAATGAAAGAGCCTGCAAGCCAGTAAGAGCTGGGAAGATCGTTAGCACCTGGTTAGGGCTAGAAAAAAACTTATTCGGAGCAAGTAGAGCAATGAAAAAAACCCTGCAAAGACTTAGGGCTGGAAAAACATTCTTTGGAGAGAGTAACAATGAAAAAGCCTGCAAGGTAAGAGCTGGGAAGATCTGTTAGCACCTAGTTAGGGCTGGAAAAAAAGCTACATTCAGAGTATAAGACACACCCAAATTTTCAGCCACTTTTAGGGAGGAAAAAGGTGTGTCTTATACTCCGAAAAATACGGTAATCCATAACTGTACAAGGAATTAATCTAAATATCGTGAGGTTATTCGTGATCTCTGATCTTGGTTGCTTTCTTGCAGACGTTTCATCACAAAACTAGGTAAAATTATCAGTGTATAATTTGAGTACTTTCATAGAAATATCAATCACCATAACAATTTTCGATTTTCATTTGTACATATAGGATAGCAAAAGAAAACTAGGTAACTACAGTATGTATAAAAACCAATATTTCTATTATGACCATTGCAATCAAAGACAAAACTGAGATTAAAAGAGTTTAAGTAAAAATATTTAAAACAGTAAAAGAGTAAAAGTATCAAAATTTGCATGGTTATACAAAGTTAATTGCAATTACAGAGACATATTAATAATGAGGTCTTAGGGCAAAATAGCACACTCCACACTTTGAAATAAAAAGTTAGCAGTCTGAATCATTCAAGTATTTAAAAGAACTGATACCTGAACTTTACCCTAATCATAACAAACACAAAAAAGATTGAACTACTTAAGAATAAAAAGAATTTTTATAAATTTAAACTGTATCTACTAACATAAATATTCCAATTTGTAATTTTAGCCTACTATTGTTCTCATTCAGCAACAAAATTATAACTCTTAAAATGTGCCTGTCTAGGTACATAAAATATACAGTATTTTAGGTAGAAATGCCTAGTGCACATTCTCAAAAATGTTGGTATCTATTCTAGATTAAAACTACACAATGAACTCCATAATTTAAATTTATATGAATTTATATGTGAAGTCCATGTAGATTTTAGATGCTTTATATATTAGACAATAAAATACACTACAGTCCATTGACCAAAGTTCAAATAATGTGAAATGGAATCCAACATACTTTGAAAATATATGGGCATGTGAACGAACATTTGTTGGAGCTGCAAAACTGAACCAGATTTCTTTGATTGTCAGTTTCATGCTGCAAGAATCAGGTGGGGGTGGCCTTAAAGGATTATCCTTTTTTAGTTCATCAGATTCAACCCCTTCATCCTAAACAAGAGTAACAAAGGTGAAAAAGTGCAAGATTAGTCCAAAGTGGATGGTCGGAGGTTTCTTAAATTTCTTTTTAAGATGAAAGCTTATTATGTCACTTTAAAAAAAAGACATGTCTTTTTTTTAATCAAAACGTGACCATGCATGCAAATTACATATTTTCCCAGAAAAGTGATTCAGATTGAAAAACAGCTTAATTTAGCAAATTGGAAAATATTTTTATTGTCACAATAGTAACAGCTAACAATGGTCCAAAGACTATTTTAAAATTGTCTTACTTGCTCATCTGAAACTGAATTTGAACGAGTATCAGAACCAGCACTAACGCAATCACAGTGGAGAATTTCTTCAGACACATCAGTATTGTAACCACTGCCAGTTGGAGAATCTGAAGAATTATTGGATGCAAGAAATCCACCTCTGTCGGCAGCTACAGATTTACTTATATTCCCAAATGCATTATATAATACAGCACCACATTGCCTACCACCTGTCAATATACAAACATAGAACATATCAATTTCTTTACAATGTTTACAGTGTTATCATATATTAAAAATGTTGAAAGATCATTTTACCTTTTATTGTCAGATTTTCAATTCCACATTCAAACATTATCCAGCCCCATTTTTCTTGGCTAGGCCCAATTCGTGTTACATCTTGAACTATCTGATGATCAGTTTCATCTACAAAAGAAAAATCATCCAACTCTTCCAAAGTGAAAAGAACTTTTGATTTTTCAAATGGAATGGCTGTTATGGCACAGATTCCCATATCTGCAATGTAAAAAATAGGAGAATTTTATTGGAAAGAGTTTTTGTTTCAATGAAAAACTACAGTGCACTGGACTTTCATAAAACAAACTTTTTCCTACAGCAGAATACATAATCTGGCATGGGTATTTCTATTCCATTTGCTCTGGAGCTAGAGCAAGAAAAGTTCTAACATTGCTTCTCATAAGTTGAGATAGTTCCTTTCCAAGTTCTGGAAAGACAAGCCAAAAACATTCTCAAATAAATAAAACTTGGATTTTTTTTCTCTCTCTCTTACTGACAATCAGCTGATTTTGCTACCAAAAGCTGGCAGTGTTGCTCCCTAGATTTGAATGGGAACCCTGAGGAATGACCCGAGATGGCATTGGATGGTTGTGGACCCACCTGGGCAGGGGTGTCTTGAAGATTCCAGTTTCTCTGGAAGTGGTCGGAAAGTCACCGGTGATCTATCTTCCTCTTGACAGTTCATTTTCTTAAGTATGCCTGGGTTTTAACTTCACTTTTTGAATTTTCTGTTTTACTCTGCTTTTTATCTTTAAAAATTCACTGGTTGGTTGTGCTGATTTATTTCAACCCCCTGCTAGACTATAGTTTTTTTTTTCTATTTCCCTTTGATGTTGTCATCTTGAATAAGTTTCGCTTTCCCATAAGGAAACACAGCGTGTTCTCAGACAGGGAAAATGCTTTCATTTGATTTACTCTCACCACAGGTTTTTTGCATTTTTTTAATTAGCAAAATATTACAAGTTCCTTTTTTTAATTTCTCTTTTAATCTTGGATCAAAATATCCAGAAAATACCTTTGCTTCAACCTAAGCTAGACAGAGTAATGTATCAAATTATGACAAGCAAGAGTGGGTGATGTCTGGAAAAAAACTTTTTGGTAACATACAATTCTTAGTTGAAAGCTTTTTTAAAAAGTCTGATGAATTGATAATGGCTGTGGAAAATATTCAGATGCATGTAGCGCTGGATAAATTAGATTCACAAAACAAATGTGATTTGAAAGCTACAGACTCATTGGAAAGAGATATGGGTTATATAGACATAGAATTAACTGAGCTGATTGCATACACTTCTCTGAAGTTCAAGCCTGCAGTCTTACAACAACAGAAGCCGGAGTAAATGGAGAAGTGACATATTGGTTTTCCCCAGGAGGACTGGAGAAGATTGGGAAATGGATTTATCACAATTAATCTGAAACCACTTTCAACTGAACTTTGTTGGGAATAAAGACCGATTGTAAAAATTGAGTTTATTATATTTAATTAGACAATTGTTATTGTTAATATTACTTGTTAATATTAATTAATTGGTATTAAGAAACAAACATGGATATTTGATCCAGGACAAATTACTCTTAACTCTTGGGACGAGACTTAAGAATAATTGGGATAGAGAAAATGCCATGATAAATTTTCTAAAAGTTCTAAAAGTTGATTGTAATAACAGTTTTGTTATTTGGTTTTGAAACTTTAACTTTGCCTTTTTTATTATTATTGTTTTTCCTGTTAATTATTTTGTCATTAATATAGTATAAAGATGACAGGTCAATAATCTGCAAATAGATTTTGAGGATCTGTTTCACAAGGAAAACAATATTTTAGTAATGTATTAATCAGTTTTCAACTAGGGGGAATAATATATGTATATATACGTTGGATTTTTTTCTTCTTTAATGCACCTTTTTAAAATATCTTTTTCTGTGTTTTTTTGTTTTTGTTTTTAATTTTGGAGTTTTGTATTTTAACTTTTCTCAACTAAAATAAAAATAGGGGGAAAAAGAAATCTTTGCATATATATACCGTATTTTTCGGAGTATAAGACGCACCTTTTTACCCCCAAAAAGAGGGTGAAAACTTGGGTACATCTTATACACCGAATGTAGCCCCACCCAGCCAGCCACCCCCACCCTTTGGCCTCTGTCTTCCAGCAATTTACCTGTTTGCAGCAAAGAGGGAAGAGCCTATTAAGGCAAGCAAGTCCTTAGCAGCTTAACAATCTACAGCTGATTTGCCACGTGCTAAAATGAAATTGAAACTACAAAGAGGCAAATAGCTGGGAGAGACACGCAGATTTTTATTTTCTGCTGAACTGGATGAAAGGGGGTAAGTGAATAACTATAAATGTCTGTAGAATGTTCAAATTATTAGACTTATTTTTTAAAGACTGCTTTATTATTGTTCTAGAGCCAGGGGTCTCCAACCTTGGCAATTTTAAGACTTGTAGACTTCAACTCCCAGAATTCCACAGCCAGCTTTGTTAGCTTTGCTGGCTGTGGAATTCTGGGAGTTGAAGTCCACAAGTCTTAAAGTTGCCAAGGTTGGAGACCCCTGTAAATCTAGACAACTTAACAAAATAAAGAAGCTTTTTAAAATAAATGCTTGCTCTGAAGAGGCCCAATGCTATTGTATCTTCTTTTAAATAATAGAGAATAATGTATACTTCCAGAAATTTTAATTAATTTTATCAGCTCTGTACAAATATAGTATGAAATGTAACAGTGTCCTGTTTAGTATTAGAGTTAAATCCTGTCTTACCTTGGAGTAGATCTATTTAAATAATTGGGAGGAGTTAGTGTGACTACATTTAAGAATACTTTCTGGCATAATGTACATTTCTCCAATTCTTTGCTATTTCTATGGGTCAGGCACACATACACAGAAATACACAGCAAACAGTGTATATCATCTGTGTTGTTTGCTGTTTGGCAAATTGCTTGGAGGCAGAGGCCTTTTTTCCTTGTTTTCCTCCCCCAAAACTAAGGTGCGTCTTATACTCCGGTGCGTCTTATACTCCAAAAAATATGGTATATTCAAGTCTTAATAAGATATATTCTAGTCTTAATAAGATTTTTGTAGCGAAGCACTGCCAAATTAGCATTAAAAAAAGGCTTACCTGAAGTATCTAAGCCTCTGAGTTGCCCGTGAATACGATGAATATTAAGTTTGGCTGCAATTTCTTTTCCTTTTTCTGCTCCAGCATTTGACCGTAGAGAGCCAGAGGATTGGGGCTGCATTTTATTGGAATGGACATACTTCTCAAAAGTTACAGAACCTCTCCCAGTTTCTGCACTGTTTGTATTCTCTTCAACCACACCTCTTTTAATTAAAAAAAAGAAAAGAAATATTTGAGACATCTCAGAAAATGCAGTTTCTTGTATCAGTAATTTAAATACTTCTTTTGTTTGCTAACAAAAACAATACATATGCATAACTGAAGGCATTTGTTACTCATTTACATTATAAATCTGCCCCATATCATTTAACAAAAAGATTTTAAAAATGTTTTCTACAGACCAAATCCGGACTACAGGGACCCCATGGAGATGAAGAAGAGTCCTGAAGCAATGATTTTGTCACAATGTTAAATCTCCTATTAAAGATGTAACTAAGGTATGACTTATTAAAAAAATGTTGCCTCACCTGTTCATACGGACTTGTGTGGCAATCCTGTCAAAGCACAAAGCCACTAAAGAAACATGAGTTACATTTTTGGCTGTGGCTGTCCCCGATGATTCTTCAATTGATGCTTGAAGTAAGCATAAATTTACCTAAAAAAGTTATCCCACAGATTTAAGAAGAGACATACAAATCAAGTGTTTTTATTCCACTCAACAAATGTTTTTCAAAATTTCATGAAAGCATGTTGCTTTTATCTAAAGAGATGCTATCAACATTCATGTTGCACATTTTGCCATTGAATTAGGCTAAGCACAATTGATATATTATGGGAGATTGGTATATTATTGAAAGTACAACTAGTATTTGAAAAAAAACATCCTGAACATTCTTTGTGTTCAATTATGCTCAGCCATGAAATTCTTTTCTACACTGTTGCATGGAACCAGTGTGGCCCTATTCTTTACTAGAAATAAAATGTTCTTGACTCATCCATATTTTCTTTATTTAGTCATAAACATCTTGAATATTTGTAAGTGTTACTTTGGACCAGTAGTACCTTGACATATTAATCACTTTCCTGGATAAATACTCACAGTCTGGGGAAGAAATTTACCTGTATTTGCAATTGGCTAAATGAACCAATGCCTTAGTTGTTGTTCTAACTAATACATTATGTGGTACAGGTAGTCCTTGACTTACAACAGTTCATTTAGTGACCGTTCAAAGTTACAACAAAGTTACAAAAAGTGACATGACCATTTTCACAGTTACAACCATTGCAACACCCCCATGATCATGTGATCAAAATTCAGATGCTTCGCAACTGGTTCATATTTATGACTGTTGCTGTGTCCCATTGTGTACAATTACAATGGCCATGATACATAGCTACAAATAATTTCATGCTTATGCTTCTCTTCAACATATTAGTGTTCTTTTCTTAGGAGCCAGACTAGGTAGTTATCTTTTTAAATAATGAAGATGTCAGAAACCTGGATCCTTCACCTAGCCCAAATCTGCACAAAATGATGCTTTGGTTCTTCCAACCTGTTTATATTCAAGACAATTCTTGCTAAGCTCTAGTGCATTTTTCAAGGCTACTGGGTCAAACTGTTAATTACCTTAGGTACTGTAACATTGGCTTGTAGGCCTTTAATAGTCACATTGTCTTGTTTCAGAGAAACATTGGCTTGTGTCTTTACTTGAGTTGTTCCAGTAGCTGGGGTTTCGATTTTTGTTCCTCTCACATCCTGTTTAGAAGATAGCTTTAAAACAGAAGAACAGTAGTACACGTTGCAATTTGGATTTAAAGGAGATGTGTTCAACTGTTTTGGATTAAGTGTTATATTTGGCCTAGGACTGATGTCTTGTTCCAAAAAGTAGGCAAGGGAACAATAAAATCTAAAAGGACTTTAATTTAATTTAAAGTTATAGTTCTACTGCTTCAGAATAGCATTATGTCTTTTCTTCTATCTTTTCATCCAATAGCAATAAAAATAAGCACCACCACATATACTCCAAATTCAAGAAGTCCTAATTCTTTTAGACAATAGAATATTTTAAATGTAATTCCATAAATCTCCCATTTTGTTTCATATCCACCCGTCCATTTTCTCTCTGGAACCCACATATTATTTTTGCCTCTCTCTCCATTTTGGCAGTTAAGTTTTTCTGTTTTTGCTAATAGGAGAATGACGAGAACTGAATTTTCAAGCAAATAATTTTTGAACTGAAGTCCAAAAATATAAAAATATTTTTCTTTACTTGTGTAAAGCATTTTTTCTTTGTACTATAGCATATACTTATTTATAAAAAATAAATGGAGTAAATATAATGTATTCCAGAGGTGGGTTCCTACCGGTACACTCTTACCTGTTGGTCGCCGCAGAACCGAAGAAGCCAGTGGCGTTCGTGGCGCGGGGCTTCCCCCGCCCGCTTTCTCCCGCCCGCCTAGACGCTGCCATTTGCGTTCTTTTGCCCTCTGCGCATGCGCAAAGCGTTCTGCTTGCGCAGAGGGCAAAAGAACACAAATGGCGGCGTCCAGGCGGGCGGGGGAAGCCCCGTGCCGCGAACGCCACCGGCTTCTTCGGTTCTGCGGCGACCAACAGGTAAGAGCGTACAGGCAGCAACCCACCTCTGATGTATTCCTCTTCCACCCCATCTCCTGAAGCAAGGCTTTACTTTCCTTCTCATCTATAATCTTTGAGGACTAAATATACAATATGATTATTCTGTTGTTGTTTAGTAATAATAATAATAGCCTTTATTGTCATTGTATATCATGTATACAACAAAATTGGTTAGTAAGCCAAAAAAAAAAAACACCAAAGCACATTTGGGGAAGGCAAAAAAAACTGTATGGAAATAAATAATAAACCTTTGCCATAATAAAAAATGTAATTAGATAATTATACGTACATTTTCTGAAAATGTTATTTTTCTATTCTGGACAGCTTCTCTGAGAACCTTACAATGTAAATCATCCACAATGGCTGCTGCATGACGTGTGCTTGCACAGTGCACCATTGCTTCTATATACCTATAGGAAAAGTTAGTCCAAAATATATGTTGAAAGCAGGCTTCAAGTAAGATTTTATCTACTTGTCTGTTTATAAAAGGCTTGAGAAAAATATACCCAAATGAAGTTATGTCTAAAACTTTAAAGATATTTATGATAAATGCATCTGTAAAATTTATTTTTTTTAAAATGATTACATTTGCACATGTGGTGGCACACTGGTTAGAATGCAGTACTGCAAGTTACTTCTGCTGATTGCCGGCTGCCAGCAGTTCAGCAGTTCGATCCTAACTGGCTCAAGGTTGACACAGCCTTCTATCCTTCCGAGGTCGGTAAAATGAGGACCCAGATTGTTGGGGGCAATATGCTGACTCTGTAAACCACTTAGAGAGGGCTGTAAAGCACTATGAAGTGGTATATAAGTCTTAAGTGTTATTGCTATTGCTATTAAGTTTTCTTCATAAGCTAAAAATGCTGTTTTAAATGTCAATGTCAATGTTTTAATATTTTTAAACTTCTAATAGTCTATATTGTTATTAATAATCTATAAGCCATCCAGATTCGCTTGATAGCTAGATGGGCAACATATACGGTAAATTTAATAAATAAATAAGCAGGTAGCAGAAATTTTAGTATCTGTCAATATAGGGGAAGCCCAATAGTTTTATTTATTATTAAATTTGTCCGCTGCCTGATCTCCCAATGGCTTTGATAGCTCGCATGAAAAACATTAAAAAACATTAAAAAGTTAATTTCTGAAAACAGAATTATCAATCAATGAACTGGTATAAGGTGGGGTGAAAAAAGAAGATCAGATTCCCCCATGAATGAATGTTTTTTTTTTTAAATAATGTTTTTATCTTTTAAACTGTTATTACTGTTTTTACTGTACGTTTCTTATCTATGCTGTACGCTGCCCTGAGTCCTACGGGATTGGGCGGCCTATAAGAACGTAAATTAAATTAAATTAAATTAAATTAAATTAAATTAAATTAAATTAAATTAAATTAAATTATTAAATTAAATTAAATTAAATTAAATTAAATTAAATTAAATTAATTAAATTATTAAATTAAATTAAATTAAATTAAATTATTAAATTAAATTAAATTAAATAATTATTAAATTAAATTAAATTAAATTAAATTAAATTAAATTAAATAATTATTAAATTAAATTAAATTAAATTAAATTATTAAATTAAATTAAATTAAATTAAATTAAATTAAATTAAATTAAATTAAATTAAATTAAATTAAATTATTAAATTAAATTAAATTACCCAAAATGCCAATTCCTTTGTTTTATCAAATTATACTCTACATTCTTTTGTTTCTCTTAACCTTAACCAATCATAGGGAATTTAAAAAAAGATTATACGTGTTAGGACATCAAATCAGTTTGGGATTTATTAATGTGTACCATATTAATAAGGGAAGGACACAATGATTCAGCGGTTAAAGATGCTGAGCTTGTCAGCTAAAAAGCTGACAGATCAGGTTCAAGACACAAATACCACTTGACAGGGTGAGCTCCCGTTAACTGCCCCAGCTCCTGCCCACCTAGCAGTTCAAAAGCATACAAATGCAAATCTATAAATAGGTACCACTTCAGTGAGAGGCTAACAGCATTTCATGCGTCTTGGCACGTAGTCATGCTGGCTCCATGACCATAGAATTGTCTTTGGACAATGCTGGCTCCCTTGGTAAAAAACAGAGATGAGCACCACCCCATAGAGCAGCGGTTCTCAACCTGGGGGTCGCGACCCCTTTGGGGGTCAAACAACCCTTTCACAGGGGTCGCTTAAGACCATCGAAAAACACATATTTCCGATGGTCTTAGGAACCAAGACACCGCTCCTCTATCCGTCGCCAGGCGGGTCCACCTACATGCAAATATACTGCAAAAAAAATATCTGTGCCATGGGAACTTCTGAACATGCGTAGAAGCCGAATTTCCGGCACTGTGAATGCATCGCCATCTTGTTTTTGGCTCTTCTTTTTGCAATTTTTTTAAAAAAAATCGGCACTGCACATGCGTGTGCGTGCAAAGTGCATGCACGCCCATGAGGCACGGCCACGTAGTGCAGGAGGAAGCAAACTGGCAGCGAGGTAAGTTAGAACCCGCCCCTGAGTTTCCTAATAATTTTATTATTTTATGGTTGGGGGTCACCACAACATGAGGAAGTGTATTAAAGGGTCGCGGCATTAGGAAGGTTGAGAATCATTGCCATAGAGTCAAAAATTACTGGACAGGGGAAACCTTTTCCACAATTTTGCTACTATACAACTGATATTTTCTAAACAGAATTGGTTTTTAGATTCTAAATGGCCACCTGGCCAGAAAATAGCTTTCTGTCTGTCTATACTTGATTAAGGAGCTCAAGTATATTTAAGCTAGTCGCTTTCTCTTACCCCAACTTATCTTACATTGCTGATGCTTTCCAGGAAGAAAATAGGAGCTTTTGGAGAAAAGGCAGGATAAAAATTGGGGGGGGGGGGGGGGATGAAGAAATGTTTTTCGACATAGTGGCTTGGTTTTTCCCCCCTAGTATCTACTTAAAATAAGCTCTTTGCTGGAAGTTCAAGTAAAGCCTTAATAATGGTTTTGTTTGGCTTATAAGTACTAATATTTTTTAAGACAGGAGCTCAAGGAAGATTAAATGTGATCACATTTCATTTTAGCCACATAATGGCAAATTGTTGAAGTAGGTTGGGCTAAAAGAGGCTGGGTGACATCAAAGTCACATAGTAAGCTTCCATGACTTACATGAACCTGTGTCTCTTTACTATCATACTGGCTTATATGATCATACTTTTCTGGTAATGCAAGGAGAAGAGAGATAAGAAGACATAACACATGAGGCTGTGGGGGGGAGGAAATTGAAAAGACTTTTTATTCATATCTGTTTCAGACAACATATGTTTGTACCGTCCCAGGCCAAGAAGAAACGTGAGAACCATATTATGTGCATATAGCTCTTGAAACTAAGAAATACCTGTCTAAAACTTCTGCTACAAGAGGACTAAGCACTATATCCACAGTTCCTTTTACTTCAACAATGGCTGTTGTTCTGGTATGACAAACTGGATGATCAAGAGTCCATTCCTCTGTTACTGTTTCATCATCTGTGTTATCAAGGATTTTCTTTTCCAAAGGAGTATATGGAGTGCTAAATAAATAAGTGGGAAACAAAATATTAAATTTTTAATTGTATCTTTTTGATGATTACTTGCCACAATAGAATTTATTGTAAAAGATTATTTACCTAACCATCTTTTCAGGATAATATGATCTACTTACGATAAGTGCAGTAAATGAAGAAAGTGTAAATTTCTGGCATCAAATAAATGTCACTCTTTTTGAAAATATATGTTGGTTCATCATTGTAAACAAACTGTATATAATGAAGACCTCTTAATCAACAATAAATAAAAATATATCCAAATGATATATGGATTACATTTAAATGATTAAACAGCAATTCATCAGTTTTTTGCATGCCAAAGACATTTTAAAGCAAGGAGTTTTGCTTAAGTATAGTAACAAAACTATTTGACATGCACAGGAAATGTAAGACAGTATTCATAAATACTTTTCATCATGTTTGTGCTATCCTTAGCAAGCTATAGCATACTATACATTTCATCGTATCAATTAAGTCCTACATTATAAGCCTCATAATTTCTTAGACAACATTTTATAAATTAATTTAACTTTCCTTTAAAAACTTGAAAAGCTTACTTTTCAAACTTTTCAAAAGAGCTAGTCTAATTAATATTATTGAATCTGAAAAATGTTCAGAATAGCCAGAAAACAAAATCAGCTTATAAAGAATCAGCATCTTAGAAGCTACTTCTGTAGTGTGAAAACTCAATGCAAATAAATATGAGCAGCATTTCATTATCTTTTGACAGGAACAATTGTAGTATAAGATACAAATATTCAGCACCACTGAAGGGGACTATTACACACACACAAACAGTCCCCTGTGTATATATATATACATCCAAAATGTGGAACAAAACTTTATAGACACCACCTTTGTAATATGTAAAAAGGAGAATTTCAACATATTACAAATGCATCATAACTTGTTACTCACTTAGAAGTTGATCCAGTAATCTGCATGCCTCGATCCAGTAGAGCATTAGCTTTAAGACCTTGTTTAACAATCTGGAAAAAATAATATGGTATTACTCTTTAGAGCTTTCATCAGTCTTTTGACCTGAAATATTTTATATTCCTTCCTACCTTTAAATTTTTACGTGACCAAGCATGGCAATTTTAGCATTGATATACCAGAATATACTTTAAACTACTGAATGAATGAATGAATGAATGAATGAATGAATGAATGAATGAATGAATGAATGAATGAATGAATGAATGTGTGTATACTGTATATACTATATATATATATATATATACACACACATACATACACACACACACACATTTATTTCAAAAATTCACCATTAAGCATTCAGTGAAATTATAAATTATTTTGAATGCATTATTTACAATTTATTTGTGATGGGAAATTCTAGAAGAAACAAATTCTCTAGATCCCTTTTAATCCCATTCAGGCCTAGTTATGAAATAGAAATGGCACTAATCACTCTGGTTCATAACCTTTCTCAAGATATAGATGGGAGGGAATGCACTCTTTTGATCCTATTGGACTTGTTAGTGCATTGTATAATTGATTATAATATTCTTTACGATTGACTGAAAAGACTGAAGACACTATATCCATGGATGGTTCTAGTCAGTGATCATTACGTAAAACCACTTAAATCCATGAAAATGCCAATGTGAAGTCCTTCAGCAATCAGGATTGTCTCTGAAGCAGTTCAATATTTATATGATACTGCTGGGAGAAGTTATCTGTTGGTTTGGGGTGAGGTATGCTGATGACATTCAATTATAAACTGATACCCCAGCCTGAGCTGCAAACAATATGGAAATCTTATGCTAATCTGGAAACGGTTATGATCCATATGGAGTGAAAGAACCTTGAGATTAAATCCTACCAAGAGAACATTAACACTTCTCAATAAGCATTTGAAGAACGCAGTGACACAATCACAAGTACTTACTCTGAACAGGATTATACTCCTCACAAAGGGGTGATTTGAGGGTTCTCATGTACTTTTTGTTCCTATTCAGTAAGTAGGCGGGGGGGGGGGGTTGCCCAGCTCTGGCTGGTATGCCAAATGCAACTCTACCAGGATCGTAATACTCTGATATGCTTTGATCACTGTCCAATTGAACTGCAGTAACATGGGGATGCATTTGGAAATCTCATAAACTGCAACTAATACTGTATCAAATTATTAACAATGGCATAAGAAATAATATCAATGTTAAAGCAATTGTATCAGTTGAGACTAAGCTTCCAGGCCCAATTCAAAGTGCTGGTCATGATACAGAAGAAAGATAGATCAGGCCAAGCCTTATCAGAATTGACTCTGCTATCTGATCTACTCATCTAGAGAAGGCATGTTAAGAATCCCTTCACCACAAGCAGTGCACGTAAGATAGAAACCATGACTACAGAAAAATTATGAACAACTCACTCCTACCAGTACATGCCGACTGACTTTCCTCATTTATCAGCCGGAAGACTCAAATCAAGGAAGCCCCCACTTGCACTTGCATAACATCTGCCCAACAACTTTGATTCCCAATGGAAAGCCAAATGGGTCGCTGAACACCCAGACATAAGAAGACATATAAATGACCCCCACAAAAGGTGCCAGGTTTTGAGCTACCACGCCAGCAATGGACAATCCTGAATAGGATTTGCACCTCCCACGGAATCTGCCGAGTCTCTCTATATAAAGTATAAATGGGGCATAGTATCCTCCCTTCAGTGTGACTGCGGGTTCCCACATCAAACTGTAGATCACACCACATGGTTAGATGGCCTAGATATTGGTATTTGAACATAGATCTTTTTAACATTTTATTTTATTGGTTTTTTTTATTAATCTAGATGAAATGTTTTATATATTGCTAATTCATATGTGATATGCCATATGATTGATAGACAGACAGACAGGATGACAGGCTTCTGTGGGATAGCCCCCACTCTTTGAAATACCTTTCCCTAAAAATATGTAGCATCCACCCTGTTAATGTGTGTGTTAAAGCAGACGATTGGACTAGAATACCTCCAAGGTCCCTTCCAACTCTACTATTCTGTTATGTTTAGAAAACAAGTAAGCATTTGTGTTACTATAGTAAGATATTGCCGCCCCCAGGTAATCTGAATTAGGACAACTACCATAAGTAATTGATAGGGTTTCTTTACTGTTGATTTTTTTTCCCATTTTGTTTTTGCACTACATCTACATCTACATCTATAGGTAGGTCAACAAATAAATACATTGTTTTTACCTTAAAAGTAGGAACAGAAAGCTGCTCAAAATATGAGGAACTTTCTTCACTAGTTGGAGTGTCGAGATCTAATGGTCTGTGTAAAGATGATTTGGAGGTCCTTTTATTTGTTGGATGTTTTACTGACCAGTTAATCACTTGGTACTGAGTGAGGTAGCTTTGGTAGCAGTTCATTAAAGGCTGCTGGGAAGTGATTTGTTCATTCTCAGGAGCCTTCTCAGTTTCTATGATATATATATGTTCAACAAGATCATCCTCTCCTCCCAAAGCAGAGACAAATGAAGCTTGCGAGGGATGCATTTTTATTGGTACAGTTTTTGTATCTTGACTAGTTTCTCCCCGAAAGGTAGTAGTAAGTGGTCCTTCTACACTGTGATACATTGATCCCCTCCCATAATCAATTTGTTTGGCTTGTTTTCTCTTCTTTTTCCTCCCAGGATAGGTTCCTGGGCCTTCATCACTACTGATGGGTTCAAAGTCCTCAGCAGCCGAGAAGTAGGCTTCACTATCAGCCATTGACATGCTGGAGTCCATAGAACGATACTGATGAAATGAATTGGAGTCTGCAGAAGGTGTATAAGGAAAAGAACCAAAACTTCTTCTTTGCTTTGGAGAATCTAAGACATTTTCATCACTACGGGAAACATCACTGCTGAACTGTACACCGACTGAAACAGGCGGCTTATCACCGTAGAAAGCTGCAGTAAGACTTTTGGTGCTTCCCAGTCGACCAGAACATACTGATTCTTGCCGTTTCAAAGGAGATCTAAGAGGAGATTGTCCAACAGGCTTTTCTTGTAGATTAGGAGATACTGGGCTATTTGCTGATCCTTCTGCTACACTACTAGGAAAAAAAATTATACACAGTGATGCAAACTGCACAGAATTCAATATCAGTAACATTTATTCAGGGTTGACATAGAAACTGTGATTGTAGATTTCTTTGAAACACAACAAAAGAGCAAAGGTTTTCAGAGTTACTTTAATCCCAATTATTGGATATTGGATAACAACTGATGTTGCATACTGAGAAACCTGAAAGGAAACATGCATGATAGAACCATTAATGTATGTGACTTTCCAAATGTTGGCAGAAGCCCACCTCTATTAGCTTTAGCCACCATGGTCAGTGATTTGAAATGCAGTTAAATAACCTCCAAAAAGTCATTGGCTCCCCGTACTTTCTCTAGAAGAAAGTACCTACTTTGTTTTTCAATTCTCTCAAATCCCAAGCAGCATGATCTAACAATACAGGGTTTACTCAAATAAAGCAAACAACCAATATTTGAAAAAAGCACATAAACGTGGTCATGCCATAATGCAGTGATGGCGAACCTTTTTCAACTCATGTGCCAAAAGGGTGTGCGCGCGTGCGATGGCATGCGTGCGTGTGCCCACATCCATAATGCAGTACCCTGCACATGCGCACAAACCAACCCTCCCACTGCCTCCCACGCATACGCACAGGCCTTACTGAAGCCTCCGGACTTCTGGTAGGCACGTTGGGCTGTTTTTCGTTATCCCCAGGGTTCAGGAAAGCCTCCTGAAGCCTGGGGACGGCGAAAAATGGCCTAATGGGCCAATTGGAAGTTTGGAAACAAAACGGAAGTGGAGCTGCCCTACTACTCACCAGATAGTTGCAACCAAGCCTCGCACAACTCGACCCATTTCTTCTGCAGCCAGGAAGGCTTTCCTGAAGGCCTCTGTAGCCGATAAAAGAGCTCTGGATCGATCTGCAGCTCTGTTATCAGCTGCAGAGGCCTTCAGGAAAGCCTTCCCAGCTGCAGAAGAAATGGGCCGAGATGTGAGAGGCCTGGCTGCAACTGTCCAAAGCTGAAGAAGTTCCTGAAGGCCTCTGACAGAGAAAAGGAGGCTGAGGGTGAGCACACAAGTGAACTTCCAGTTGGCCCGTTGGCCCGTTTTTGCCATGGGGAGAGCGAAAATGGCCAAAAATGCCAAAAATCAGCTGGCCAGTACGCACATGTGCGCTGGAACTGACATAGGGCAACGCCTTGCGTGCCCTCAGATATGGCTCCGCGTGCCACCTGTGGCACACGTGCCATAGATTCGCCATCACTGCCATAGTGGAATAAGATGTTATTGAGAAGTAAATGCTCACCTTCCATGGGCATCTTCTTTTTTTGAACCTGTCAAGAGCGCCTTTTGTCCTAAGTGGTCTTCCATGGCAGAAGAAGGACTTTCCCTATCACCTGCAAGCAAGGGAAGCGCAGCACTAGAACTACTATTCTCCTCTGAAGATGATGAAGAACTATGAGATCGCAGAGGCACTTGTAAATTTAATTGCTGGGATTTTCTTCCAGATTCTGTACCTACAGTTCGGCATTCCCATTCTTTTGTCTTTACACCGTTTGCCTTACCTAAAAACAATTATATATTTTGTGCTAAGTTTATGAATATTAAAGATACCAATCTTTTTTCTTGTTTTTTTTTTAAATAAATGAACAAATACATAGCATATTCTTTTAAGAGATACTAAAAAGTGTGACAGCCATTAGCAAACCAGCCTGGTTTTTAAAGTGGAATATTTTTAATCATGAATTTTCCTATAACTCTAACTGCACGTTTTAAACAGTATGTATTTGTGTGAGCAAAAGTTTGTATTCAGTATCACTTTTTGTGCAATACTTCTGTTAAATGCATGATTTCTTTAACTTGAATACATATATTCAAAATATGCTAATGTTTAATTAATGGTAAACTTTTACATGTTTACAGATCGACAGACAGACAGACAGATAGACAGATGCAAATCTTTTACCATCTGGAATTTTCGGAAGTTCTTTAGTAATAATCCATTCTCCAGGTTGCAGTAAAGACTGCCCATAAAACATATCTGATTCTGCACTTGCATTTGAAAAAGCAGAGCTACTTGATGGTGTCAATTCTTCAAACTTGAAGAAGTCTAATCCTGACGCAGGGCCACCAAAAAACCGACAGCCACCAAGACAACCACATTTGTTCTTGCTTCTTTTATTCTTTATATTATCATCTGGCCATAAAAACCATAGTCTAGTAGGAAAAGAAGGAGCTCATTGAAATACACGAAGTGAAAATATTGTTAAGAGATTTCTATGGTAACCATTATTAATGACTACATTATCTGTAACATGCATCCACTCAGATTCACCAATGCATAAACCTATACGAAGCAGGAGCGGAGGTGTTTTAGAAATACAGGTGGTCCTCACTTAACAATCACAATTGGCCCTGGAATTTTAATCATCAAGTCATTGCAGTTGTTAAGCAGGTCACCATTTGACCTGACTCAATTTTACAACCATTTTTACAACAGTCTTAAAGTGAGTCATTGTGATTAGTTTTTTTTATTTTTAACACGCATACAAAACATACAAACAATATATTTTCTCTGAACAGAGTATCGCTCGAGTCAAAATTTTTATAGAGCTTATAACATCCCAGTACACAATTTTTATTTATTTTCCTTTTCTACCATATTCTTTCTCTATGTTTTTTAATTCTATTTACCTCCTTCTTCTTTTCTAACTTTAAACAATATTACCACTTGCCCTTACCCCAAAACTTTCTTTTCCCCTTATCTAGTTAATACCCTTTAAAAGCAGTCCTTTACATCTTAATTCCTAATTTCTCATTTATTATAATACAATAAAATTCCATTTACTTCTCAATACCTTTTCCATTTAACTTCATATATAAATTTCTTTAAACTTAATTTTTACTTCTCCTTTTTTACCTATCCAGCATCATCTTATAATACATTCATCCCAATATTGCTCCCACATATATATATCTCAAATATTTTCCCCCTTTTCATTTCATATCATCTTCTTATTCCAATATTATAGTTACTTATATTAATCATAATACAATTCACTAATTGTATTCCCATTCTTCTTTTCTTTAATTATACCATTAACCATTTTTGTTTAATTCCCCAAACGCTCCACTTCTTAAGATTTCATCCTCATATTTTCTTATACATCTTTCCTTCTTCAACTATCCAACTTCATCTAATAAACAATCAATCACCTATTTCAGTCACCATTACTTTCACTAATTTAGTTTATTACAATCATTGATATTTACTATTCAAACAATTTTAAATATATACTACATTTCTTTTCCCTTTTCCATGTCATTCATCATATCATCATAGTCAAATACTACAACTACGCATATTAATCTTAACACAGTCTACTTATACGTATCATTGTGATCATTAAGTAAATTATGTGGTCGATCCAATTGGTGATTTTTGCCATTTCCTGATGGAAAATGGCAAAAAATGCCGCAAGTCACAATCACATGACCATGGGATGTTGCAACCAGTTGTAAATGCAAGCTGGTTGCAAAGCACCCAAACTTCAAGGTTCTAAGTAATTTTTTTTAGTGTTTTGTAAATTCGAATGGTCTTCAAGTGATTGGTCATTAAGAGAAAACTCTCTGTACCTCATTTAAAATGATTAATTTTCATTACAAATAACTAGATCAAGCTAATGAGTCTTTTCTATCCCATTCTGACCATAACTCTGGATCTTTAGAAAATACATGGAACCTGGCTCAGATACAGAAATGGAAGTTGGCTATTTCAAATATCAAACACAGTTCATTGTGGAAGCACCAGATTAGTCATAAGCTTCTACAATTGTGGAGGACGTGGGGAGATTTCCTATTCTCTTTGCTGCACAATTTTTTGCAATGGTGAAACAAAGGTGAGAATAATTAGTTACAACAGTGATTTCTATTCATTCAACAGTAGCAACAGCCCAACTCCTCCAAAACAAATTTACTCAGTTTTTGGAAAATAAATGTTGGAGATACAACATTCTAAATAGATTTTATTTCCCAGAAATAGATTTAAATTATAAAATAAATATATAAAATTCTGCCACTGTTAACAGTTTTCAACTTCAAAAAAAATGTCAGATCTTTATCATTAGATTATAATGAAACTATATTAAAACATTGCTAATAACAAATATTTTTAAAAGAAATTCATAACATAAGATACATACAGATACACACATGTATAATAACAGTAATTCTGGAATCAATTTTCTGCATCAAACATTTATAAACTACATTTTTGAAGAATCTATCATGAATGTTCATGTTTTCCATTTTTTCATTAACAGATCTTTTTACTAACCTATTTTTTACTTGTTTTTCTTACCTCTTTGGTCTGCTATCATGAATTTCCAAAAAATGTCTCTGTGCTTCATGCTTTGGATAGCGGTCTGCTGCTAAAGCAATATCAGCAGTGATAAGACCAAAATTGATTGATCCTGCTTCTAGCCAATATGCTCTCCGTAGTATCGCAGGTTGGAGACTAGTTCGGCAATTATTTGCTTGTTCAATATACTGTCGTATTTGGAAGTCTTGAATGGCAGCACTTATACCTTCACCAACTGACTGATTGTGGAGATTGCAACTAGCGATGCGCCCAGCACCCATCTAAATATCAAATTCAAGTAAAAGATCAGGAGAAATCCTAGAAGAGTATCAACTCAAATTACTATAGGATATTTACTCACTAGTAATAAAAATGTGATGATTCTAAATTTCTTATTTACAAGTACAAATTGTAATAAAATTGTTAATATTAAGATTGTAATTCAAACTATAAATAGGCTTCACACCTATGAAATCATACTTAGCTAATAAATCAAACTATATGCAGATCAGTATGTTTCTGCAATAAGTGTGAGTGTGTAAGTGTGTAATCCACAAATTTGTTTCTCAAATTAGACATAAATGGTAATAATTATGTTTATTAAAAAACAATTTTTATAGCTGCTTATGCCAAAGATCTCCAAAATAAGTTCTATAATAATGTCGTCACAGAAGAATAACATTCAATATAAAGAATAGATATGCTATAGAAATCCCTTTAAAATCATGCTGAAAATAAATTCTTTTATTTTAAAACACTGACTTTTTTATATCTTTATATTCTGGCAAAAAATATCAGGAATTGTGATTGTGTGATTGCAGAGGGCAGAATTACAAGATCTGTCATAAGCACCATTCGTTCAGTCCATCGTAACTTTGAATAGTGGCTGAATGAATGATTGTAATCTGAGGATTACCTGTATACAAAAATGAAGGCATAAAGTAAGACAAGTACTACTACCTTTATATTTGTAGCACAACCATGCTCAACAACGTGTACATCTGCACCATCTACAGCCAGGCGGATCATAGTATACTTTAATTCATCAGATGTTAGACAAGGGCCAGAAATGCAACTCATCTAAAGATTTTTTGGGGGGGGGGAGAGATAGTAGTAAATGTTATCCTTGGCATGTATTCATTTTACTTCAAATAAAGACAATTAATTGATACATTATGATACATTAAGGCAATTAAAGCTGAAAGCAGTATTATTATTTTACAGCAGCAGTTCCCAACCTGGGGGTCGCGACCCCTTTGGGGGTCGAACGACTATTTCCCAGGGGTCGCCCCAGCATCCTCAGCTCCCCCCCACTGCCACAAGCCTGGCCATATCGCGGCCCACAACCCACACCCACACCGCAACCCACCCCGCCGCCATTTGGGTTATTTTACCCTCTGCGCATGCGCAAAGCGTCCTGCGCATGCGCAGAGGGTAAAATAACCCAAATGGCGGCATCCAGGCAAAGTCTCCAGATCCGGGCGAGGTCTCCGCTCACTTTGCATGTTGCCTCTGGGAGCTTTTCGAGCCCTGTCGCGAAAGGCGTGCGCGTCTTTGGCGGGGCCGGGACATGCGGCTGCCCAGAGAGAGCCACCCACTTCGCCCCGAACACTACAGGTAGACTGGAGAGACTCTGCGAAGGGGATGACTCTCTCCGGGCAGCCGCCTATCCCAGCCCCGCCGAAGTAGCACACACCTTTCGCGATGGGGCTCGAAAAGCTCCCAGAGGCAACACGCGAAGTGAGCGGAGACCTTGCCCGGATCTGGAGACTTCACCCAGATGCCGCCATTTGGGTTCTTTTACCCTCTGCGCATGCGCAGGACGCTTTGCGCATGCGCAGAGGGTAAAAGAATGGCGGCGGCGGGGTGGGTCGCAGGGGCGGGTTGCGGGTCACGGCATTAGGAAGGTTGGGAACCGCTGTTCTACAGTCATATGAGTCCTCAGGGAGTAGGGCGGCATATAAGAACACTAAATAAAATAAATAAATAAATAAATATACTGTAATTATATCGGTAGTCTGATCAAATATTAAGCCTGTAGAAGGCACCAACTCGAAATGTCCTTCAGCTTCACTGCATGAAGCTTCTGCAAATATGCATCAGTCTGACAATAGTACTTTTTTTTAAAGTCAGGAACATAAAAATACTACTTCTTCTTTAAAACAAATGCTACTAATAAGTATCCTTGCTTTTAAATGTAAGCACTACATCTCCTTTCCTACTATTGCAGCCATGTAACAAACCCTTAAAAACCATCTTTGTGTTTAAAAACAGGTCACACAATTCTCTCAGCTCCATTTGTTAAAGGACTATTTTCTTGTTTTCCTCCAACCTCAGCTAATCTTCCAAAACAATCAGCAGTGCAAAGAAGAATTAGGAACACTAGGAAGGACTCAAAAAGATAGATTTGTTACAGAAAAATGAATTGGAGAATACTTTAGTATCAATCCATAAAGATTTGATAAATGATACATGACAAATCTGTTTGCTGACATACTTTTTTTAAAAAGAGTAAAGGAAAGTAAATGTTGCAGCAATGAAAAAAGATATAGGAGCATATTTAAAATATTTTCTTAAAATAAAAAAGGAGAGATATCTTGGCAAAGACAGGAAATATGTTGCTATCTACTGTCAGCATTTTAAGCTTTAAAATTCAATAGTGATAGCAATTTAAAAAAAATAAAATTTCAATTGTACATAATTAATATTTAAAGTATAATTAAAATTTCAACTGTGATATATTATTAAACCAGAAGGCAGATAAATAAAATAAAATAAAATGATAAAGTAAAATAAAATAAAATGATAAAATAAATATAAAATATAAAATAAAATAGATTGTTCCAGAACTGGTCCCTAACATTTCTGATACCAGGGACCGGTTTAAGAAGAAACATTTTCTTCCACGGATCGGGGGACGGGGGACGGGGACGAGGACGGATGGTTTCGCACGCAACCTAAATCCCAGGCACGTGCAGATGAAGCATTGCTTGCTCACCCGCAACTTGCAGGATCCAGTTCCTAACAGTCCATGAACCGGTACCAGTCCGTGGCCCATGAGTTTTTACCAAATAGCCAGTTTAAATTTAATTGATATTTGTTTCACTTTAAAAGTTTATTATCCACATAACTGCAAATAAGCCCTATTAAGCACTAAAGGTCATATTAAGTACTCAAATAAACATAGATTTGAAAAGACTTAGTTTTAAGTTTATAAAAGATAGAAAACAAGTCTCTCTCTCTCTCTCTCTCTCTCTCTATATATATATATATATATATGTGTGTGTGTGTGTGTGTGTGTGTGTGTGTGTGTGTGTGTGTGCGTGTGTGTGTGTGTGTGTGCGTGTGTGCGTGTGTGTATGTATGTATGTATGTATGTATGGCATTTTTGCTGATAAATGAAAATAAAGGGAGACTATGACATGGATTTGGAACAAACCCTTGAATAGGGAAAAGAAAAGGCAATATAAATGCTGGAAATACTGTAGAAGTTATTGTTTCTGTGAAGTGGTCCTATAGTAACTTTTTTCATATTATCATTTCTCCAATCTCATTAATCTTTCAAAAGCATTGCAACAACAGAGAATTATTTACATATTTATTTATTCAACATATTTTTATGCTGCTACAAGCAAAGTAATTCTCAATGGCTCACATAGTAACGAGATATAAAAATACAAACACAAAAGCACAATGGTACTACAATACAACTACAGTACAATGTTCTAAACTGTCAAATAAAAACTTGCCTACACTGATAACAAAAGTCAAGGTAAAAAACATTTGGTCCCTTGTCATAAATTTAAATATTAAGACTTTTTTATAATTATAACATATGCTTCTACAACAAATGGTACTGAAAAAGCAGAATGCCTTGCTAATTATATATTTATAAGGCATATCCTCATTAAATCACTGTTCAGAAAGCCAGATTATATAGTTTACAAGATGATGTTACCTTAGCTTCACAAAAACGACGATCAATTCCATGTTGACATATGACGACAGATTTTGGTCTTTCCAGTTGAAACTCACGACATGCCACATGAAACACAAATGTTTGTCCCCATTCAAACAGATATGCAATCTGCAAATAAATAAGGACTATTGACTACACATAAATCAAATATACTCAGAGGAATATGGATCTTTGAAAAGATTACAATTCTTGGTTTTTGCAACAAATTCCACTAAACTAAATTCTATATTTTATAATGAATAGAGTGAGCTATAGTTCGACAGCAAAAGGGGGTACTTTGGAAATTAGAAACAGAGCAACTTCCACTAATTTGCAAAAATATAAAGGAAACTTGATGAACAAGACATTACATGAAGCTAGCATTTCACAAGATGAAAATCTACTTACAGTATGTGCAATCAATACTTTAATTCTATTGTTTTGTTATTAGAACTCTGAAAATAGAATGGATGCATTTTCAATCTTTACATTACGCACAAGAAAAAGAATAGAAAATATGGGCAGTGGAGAATTAATATTTCTAAAGTGGAGAACACGTTCCTCTTGCACCTCTCTCCTAGCTTTCAGGAAATGCCTTAAAACTTGTCTATATCAGTTTGGCATGCCCTGAAGCTGTTGGCTGGAGGTAGCTAATGTAGTAACAGAGAAGCCACTACCACCTTTCTGCTCCAAACCCATGGTTTTTTAGTTTGTTTTAATCTTTTGTAATGTTATTCTGTGCTATATTTATAATTGTTTTTATATCCATATGTTTTATTACGTTGTAAGCTGCTCAGAGTCGCTTCAAACCACAAGTGGCTTATAAATTTAATAAATAAGTAATAATAAATGGCAAATAGTGTAAATTGAAAAAGAAAATGAAAGAAAAATGGATATGAAATTAAAGAAAAGAAAAAGATGAAGATGATTTGATCCTGCAGAGCTGATGGAAGAGAAACAATTGTGTAATTAAAAATGAAAAGCTAAAAATGTATACCACAAAGTATGAATTGGTATCATCTATTCTAGACTGTGGAGGGTCCTTGTAAAAGATAACCTCTTCAAAGAATGGATCAAACATGAACATGAGAAAGGATGTGAAATCATTTTGAAATCAAATAAAAAGCATTACATGGAATGCTAATGAGAAATATGAGGAGGTTGTTTCATGGAAGGATGAAGTGACTATGGATGAGAATAAGAAACACACAGAAGAGGATGAATGCTCCAAAAATGTGGATGGGAAAATGAAATTTTCTTTACATTTTCTTTATACTTTATATATAAAGAAAAACATAGAACATAGTAAAAAAGAAAAGGCATAGTTCATTAAAGGAAAGAGATAATGCAGGGATCTTGGTGGAAATAAAAATATTGTTATGGAAATGAGTTAAAAGGCAAAGCAAGGTAAGTACAGAATACTAAATGGAATTAAAACTAAAAAGCAGCTGTTTCTTTCTAAAATTGTACAGCTTTTCTACTTTCTTTAGGTTGCTAAAGAGTTCTTCATGTTTTCAGGCCCACTCTGAGGCATCTTCTTCCTCTGACTTCAAACATTACATAGGCCAGGGGTGTCAAACTCGCGGCGTCACATTATCATCACATGACATTTTCCCCTTCACTAAACCGGGGTGGGTGTGGCCAGCACATGACGCATCCGCCCCCTCCCCCTTGTGTTTTGGTTTGTGCTTTAAAATGAGTCAGGCCCGTGTGCTCATAGAAGCAGCAGCGCCGGCAAAGGCGGATAAGAAGAAGATGGGGCGCACAAGGGAATCCCGGGAGGAGGGTGAGGTGCGCATGAGCTGGTCGGTAGCTCTTGCCCTTCCCCCTGCAGCTGCTTTTCTGGGGTGGCGGGGCTGCGCACAAGGAACACTGGGAACCAGCTCAGGCGCACGGGGCAGCATTTGCTGACTGGGTGGCCGCCTGCACCACCCTCTTCTCCTTCCCTGGCTCAGATCAGTTGGTGGCATGCATGGTGGGGGTCATGCAGGGGCGTCGGGCCGGCTTCGGTTGACTTTGCACCCCCGCAATTTTTACCGAATTCTGAATAGAGCGCATGCGCAGTGCAGCGCGCGTGTGGGGGTGTTGTGTGCGCATGTGGGGGAGTGTGTTGCATTATGGGTACTGGCACGCGGGAGCGCGATAGTGCGCGCGCGCTGCCATTTTTGGCATGCAGCAACAAAAAGGTTCACCATCACTGGAATAAGGGTTGAAACTGGAGTTTAATAATCAAGGCTAGTTGTACTTTAAACATATAGATTATATTTCACTAATTCAGATTTAAATAGATTCACTTTCAGAAAAATAGTTGCATCTTTTTTCCAATTTAGACCAAACAAGTCCTACGTAAACCAAGACCCTAACCTTGATATTATTTGAAGCAGTCGATTCTGAATTCTGAAAATTTAGGTAAGTATTATGAGATTTTAATATTCACAAAAGCATGATTCTAATTTCTTTCAGTCTAAAATTCCTATCTAGATTATTGAACTCCTTCGATTTACATAAATATATGGCATTTGTAAAGAAAACCAAAAAGAATTTATTCTAATTAACTTTTTTTCTATTTCTGTGCTTTAATACATAAAAGATATATGCTAAAATAGCAATGTACACATTTTAATCTGAAACTTAGTTACAAACCTGTGGAACTGTGACCTTGGCTGTCAGGCTCCCGGTCTGAATATCAATTAACCAGGCATATTCCAAAGTGTCACTATCCATAGGCAAACCTTCTGCTGAAAACATAGCGTGGGCACGTAGCTGCAGACCTGAAAGGCTTACATGACCCTCTCGAAGCACTTCATCCACAGTAGGTCTCTGTTAAGAAAGCAATCTGGGTAGGGATTAGTGCTATATAGCTAGTAAACCCTAATGCTTTTGTCAGCTTTATATTATTATCATTATGCCATTCAATATGCAAAGCAATATACAAGCTGGTTATAATTCCTGTTTTGTTGGCAAATCATAAAGTCCTATAAGTCATATGAAACTATGGTTATATACCAGGGGTGAAATCCTCCCGGTTCGCTGTTACCTGTTGGTTGTCGCAGAGCCGATGGAGCTGGTGGCGGTCACGGCACGGGGCTGCCCCTGCCCACTTCCCCCGCCCGCCTGGACGCTGCCATTTGAGTTCTTTTGCCCTCTGTGCATGCAGAATGCTTTGCGCATGCACAGAGGGCAAAAGAACTCAAATGGCGGCATCCAGGCGGGCGGGGGCAGCAGGCGGGGGCAGCCCAGCGCCGTGACCACCACCGGCTCCATCGGCTCTGTGACGACCGACAGGTAAGAGTGAACCGGGAGGATTTCATCCCTGTATATATACATTAAAAAAAAGTAAACTCAGGGAACTACCTTTGGGTGTATATGTATAAGATGAACAATAAATGTAATAACTAAAACAGGTAGATAAATTGAGTTCAATGGTGTCATTCCACAGAAAAATCATATTGCTCTTGCTATCACAACATACAAACTAATCTGTTCTTGACAGTTAGAAGATTTTCTAGAACAATGATTTGATTGCAAGGGAATGTCAGGAGAAAAATCATTCAAATTCGAATAACTGTAATTGCCTCACAGTGTTAAATGGAGCACTTTAGAGCATGATAAAAAAGGCAATTACTTATGTTCACTTTTCCTGATTATTTAACTAGCTTGGAACGTATTTTAAGTAATATTACCTGATAACTGTCATTCAAGAATATATTCAATGGTGATAATACAAGTTGCAACACGGTTTCCTTATATCCCTTTTTCATCTCAAAACATAATCTTTCCAGAAAACCAGTAGGACATTCTGAGCCATCACTGCTGCAATGCTAAATACAGAATATTAAAATTAGAAATAACCATTTAATTAAATGTCAATAATTCTCAAATTGTTAAATTATGAAAATATGCAAAATATTATTTAAAAAGGCAAAAGTCACACTGGAAGATAACAGTTTTTTTCAAAAAGTAACATCACATAGAATAGAATAGAATAGAATAGAATAGAATAGAATAGAATAGAATAGAATAGAATAGAATAGAATAGAATAGAATAGAATAGAATAGAATTCTTTATTGGCCAAGTGTGATTGGACACACAAGGAATTTGTCTTTGGTGCATATGCTCTCAGTGTACATAAAAGAAAATATACATTTGTCAAGAATCATGAGGTACAACACTTAATGATTGTCATAGGGTTCAAATAAGCAATCAGGAAACAATCAATATTACTATAAATCGTAAGGATATAAGCAACAAGTGGATAATTCTTCTGAAACTATTAAAGTTAAGAATCATTCCTTATTTTATACTGTATTGCTAAGTTGCCCATGAAAAATTCTCTTGAACTGTTCTTACCCAGGGAAACAACAGTTCTGAGACTGGAGAAGAACCAGGAAAACATCCTTTCTATGTACTACCTTCAAGAATTAAAGACCTAGTTAATCCCAGTCTAACTAGTACCACTGTGCAACTACTTTTACTCAACCTCAGTTATAATGAGAATAAAACTTCATATCAGAAGATCAGAACACAGCTTTTGCCTGGAACTCATTTTACTTCTGCCTCAAGAATGCATGGAAAGAGACCAAGAAATGAGCAGAACCAGGGCAAAAACTGGATTTGATTTGATTTTAATTTAATTTAAATTTAAGTTAAATATCAATAGTAATTTAAATTAAGCTTAAAGTAATCATAATTAGTAATGTACCAATCACAATAAAAATTATAATGTAACAAAAATACTGGAAAGACTGTGTACCCAAGACACTTCTGTATCAGCACTTCTAAAACTTATTAGAAAGGAACCAACAATGATAATGAATTGTATATTTATATATTTAATGATGAGAGACGAGATACTTGCACAATATGTGTAAGAGGCATTCAAGTAAATTGAAGGAAGCAGCCCAAAGCTGCATTGTGTAGACAAGAAGAATGACAGCTATATATGACATTCCATAAATAAATTCTATTTAAAAAGCAGCCGCCGCCGCCACCAAATTGAGAACTTATTTTTATCAATATGCTTTTCATTTAGAAGTTGTTACATTTCAAAGCACGGTATATCTTCTATATGGGGCACCCCTGTGATGGTATGTGAAAGCAGGATTCCAAACACCCACATTTTGATTATGTGATCATGGGGGCATTATAATGACTGTAACTTTGAGGTCCTGATGTAACTACCAGGTTAAGAAAGGTCATTAAGCGAGGACTATTTATATTGTGTTTTTAATAATCATCATTTCAGCCATTGTCTATCCACTGCAGGATGAAGGCCTCTTCCACATGTTTTTAAGGACAAAGTCTAGCACGTTCATAGGCCAACCATAGGAAATCTGTATTTCTAGTTATGTGCACAATTTTCTAAAATCAGGGATAAAGCACTCATAATACTTACTACTGGCAAGCGCCCATGAACCTTGTACACATTAACAAGCACTGTAATATCCCATGGGCGTAAAGTTAGAGGATTAACTTGTTTCTGTGATGTATCACACTCTTTTTTGTTAGCATCTACTCCAACTGTTGTCCACCCAGAACTTGAAGATGTTGACATAGATAGTACAGGGCTTGAAATGACTTCTTCAAAATCAGTATACATATCATCTTCACCAAAATAATTTTCCTAATGAGATGAATTAACAATATTTATTGAAACAGTGTAATATAAATAGGTTACAAGGAAAAATAAAGCAGAATAAAATATAACTAATAATATAAAATTAATAGGTGTGTTGGATATGCTCACCATCTTGAGTTATTAAAAATAATAAAGATGGTATACAAATAAATAAACCTTCACACCTTACTATAGCTTTCCTATAGCAAGTTATTTAGAAATATTAATTTTTATTTCTTAATTATAGTCTGTATGATTACCACATATTCTGATAATACTTTAGAGATTAAAGGGGGTTCTAAACATTTTAAATAATTGGAAAGCTGGGGGCAATGAGTAGGACAAATCTGAGTTGTTGGTAAACTAGGAGCTCTCTTTAATATTGTCCACTCTATGGACAGCAGCTTTGCAAACATTTGATTCCATTCTCATGCTAGTTAGAAATGTACAATTATGATTTAAAACATTTGAAGGATCCCCCCAAAATGAAAGGCTGGTTGGAGATTTTCTTCATGTACAAGAATAAGCTATAATTACAAAATACTACATTTTTTAATAGGACTACAAGATCCATGTATATTTTACAATCCAGAGCTAATACCTTTATAGACAGGAATGCTTTTAAAAGTGGTCCATATAAAGTTATCTGGGAATCTGGGGAAATTTCTAATTCTACACGAAGCTTGTCAGGTGGAAGTTCAGAGGGGTCAATAGGAAGACGGGAAGAAGCTGAAGGGGATGTTCCTCTATCCACCATTTTCTGTGATGGTCTCTGGGCAGATAATATGGTTTCTTCCATTTCTGACACTTTATAAATGAAAAAGTAAAACAATTAAGTGAATACTGATAATATTTCACCAGTGTACTGGTAAAAGTAAAATCTGTTTTTAAAAAAATCAGACTTATATTATTCAATACATCTGTAGAAAATAAAAGCTATGTAATTTGTTTTATTGTTAGTGTTTCATATTATTTTAAATTGCATTTCTCAATTAACCTGAAGATCTAAATGCAAGATTTTCATTTAAATAATAAATAATTCAAACTGACATGCCCAATAAGAAGAGCATAACAGTATTTTAGGCTCTAGATTCCCTAAAGCAGGGGTGTCAAACTCACGACAACACTTTGTCGTCACGTGACGCATCGCAGCTTTTTTTTCTCTTTGCTAAACTGGGGGTGGGCGTGTCCAGCGCATGAGGCATCCGGCCCGCAGACTGTGAGTTTGACACCCCTGCCCTAAAGGGTAGTAAGTTAAGGAAAACTATGATAGGGATTTGTTTTATATGTTTTTTCTTTTCAAAGTTTTAAACAGACACAAAATAATTTTATCATGTGATACATTTAGAAATGATAAAGAATGAAAAGTTGATCTTATCCGTTTGATATTGAAGCTACAAATGTAATGATTTTGAATTTGCTTATATTTTTTTACCATGATTATCTGCTTTGTTTGTTTTGATACAATTCTGCAATACTTCTCATGCAATTGCACTTCAAAATACTGTACACTGAAACATATTTAAATCTGTTTTTATCATATGTTTATATTTCCAACTGCCCAGAAGCCTTGTACAAGACAGAAAAGGGGGAAAAAACCACTATTTTTTGGCAGGGCTCTTCTTTTCTGGAGGTGACAAGGGAAGAAGAGCAGCTATGATTGGCATTTGGGAAGGGGACGAAGGCAGCAAAGCACCAAAGAGTCATGGGCATTGATAGGGACAGAGAGGGGCATGTCAATGATTTTTCTCTTACTTTGCCAACCTGGATAGGGTCTGTTTGGATGGGGCGGGATTGGTGAGGGGAAATTAGGGCCTTCTAGACATGCATATTGTAGGGGGGAATATCTGACTAAATGTAAGTGTTGGAAGGCAGGGGAGGTGAAGAACAGGGCTGTGCCAACGGGCCCGTTGCATGCAGGCCCTGAACGGAGTAATAAGATAGCTTTCCTTGTTCTCTGCTTCTGTCTGAGAACTTTGTTCTGTTTGGCCATGGGGGAGACTACACATCTGCTTTGGAAAGATGTCCCTTAGATCTTGCATATCTCCTTCTGGTCAGCCCTGAATTTAAAGAATCCCAATGCCCCACTTGACATTCCAAGTATATGGCTGGAGTCTCCATTTTGGTGCACTTGTAAAGAGAAGGCACCCGCAGGCAGGTTGACCTACTGGCTTAGGTCACGCCCCCTGGGATCCCAGACGGCTTTTTCCATTTGGCAGGGCGGGACCTGTTAATTGTACTTGGCTAAAAAACGATGCCTTCATGGTGGCAACTGCAAGGAAAAGTTTGGCTACAAAGAAGGGACCACAGCTTGGTGAGTGGCTACACAGCCACCTCTTGTTCCACCTAATGCTGCCCAGTTTTGGCAGACTGGAGGAGGTGCTCCATTGAATGGCCATCATTCACTCCCTTAACAGCTCAGCTGGGCTTCCCAGGAGGTGGATACTTGGGTGGAAGTATCTTTTGGGTGGATCTTACTTTTGGAACATCATCCCCTTAGAGATCTCTCCATTCTGTGGCGTAGTATGAGGTAGAAAAAAAACCAAGAAATTTCTATAGGCAAACTGTTCTGTGCCTGTCCCACTTTTCTTTCCCCACCCCACCCCCCAACGTACAGATTGGATATATACTGACCATAACAACTGAGGGACATTGCAAACTTCATAAATGTGGGCATTGGTCATAAAGTTATTTTTTCAGCACCCTTGTAATTTCAAACGGTCACTGAATGAGGAAATTGGTAAGCAAAAACTATCTGCATTGAACCATAATATATATATAACCGAATAAACTAGGAGGTCTGTAATTTTAAATTTAAGCCATTGACTCTGATTTACCTTTATACCAATGAAGGTAGAAAGGACAACTTTTTGTCATAGAGAAAGCTATATAACTGAAAAGTGTGGCTCTCAATCCAAGTTTCACTGGCTTTCGATTTATTCTACCTAGGCTATTTTCTCTTTCGAAATGGCTTATTCTGCATTTTAAAAAATTGAATAAAAAGAAACAAACTTACATGATTGGATCAAATGTTCCTTAACCTTCTGGGGATAAATTGGATGCCACACATAATCAATTGTAAGCATAATACTTGGTATTGTCCAGCATTCAACCCAGCCAGCCCTATTCAAGAAGAATGTTCTATGTAGTAATTATTTTATTAATTTACACATTAATTTCTTGTATATTTTGACATTCTAGTAAGAGAAACCAAACTTACTCTACTTGAGTCATATTCCTCCATTTGGACTTGCTTAGTTTCTGACCACTCTGACTATCAGCAGGAGCACAAGACTCAGGATTTAATTTATTAGGATGACAATCTTTCACCAACATAAACAAGGAGTATTTACTAGGATGGCAATCAGGAAGAAGTAAGTGAACATCAAGACCATCTCCCTGAAAATACAATATAATGCATATTTCAATCTATTATATTTAAAACATACAGAAGCGGACAAAAGTATTACTGTATCTTATTTCTTTTGCCCAAAGAATCCCAATTTGTCATGAAATAAATTGAAACTGACACAAGTAAATGGCATTCACCATTCTTTATTCCATAGAGCAGACTCTTTCCTTTTGATTTATGACTTCATCTATTCTTGTGAATAATAAAAACAAATGAAACATAACCAATACCTCTTAGAAGTTAAAAGATATTATTGGATTTTAGTTATCTCTCAAGTAGATTATTTATTTTAATTAGGATCATAAATTTCTTTAATTTTATAATCAGTCATGACAAATTTGACACTGTTGACATCTGGGAAAATGACAACACTCATTATAAATTTATATAAGAAAGACAGCTATTCATAACAAAAGTATTTTCAATTTTTAAATAGAAGGAAGGAGCCATTACAATGCCTTGGGAAAGAATTATCAAGTATTTTCCACAATTGCATAATGTACAATAAAATTAAGTAGCCTAAAACCTATTGAAATAATTTCAGTATTAAAAAAATATTTTTCAAATAAATCTACCTTTTCAAAAAAGGACTATACTAGTACTCCATCTGTATAGTAAAGAATAAACTACGTATGGTCCCAAATGTCAACCTCTTATATTTGATTTGAATTTCAATATTACAAATGTTACTGTATCTATATATTTAAGGGTAACATTAATGGCACAAATACTGAACTGACATAAATTTTTTATCATCGTTTATAAAACCACTTTTAAAGACAATATAAGATGAATGACTAGGGTCAGTTTTTGATGTTGGCTGCCTTATATGTCCAGTAATTTAAAAAATTGAAAAAAAGAGAAAATTGATAGCATGTATTCAAAAGTGGGACATGAACAATTAAACAATGACATCTGAGCCAGAATTTTCTTTGTTCCTGCTAGACATCATTGTTCATGTTCTTCAGGTCTTGCTTGAATATATACTGTCAAATTTCTATTTTCCAATTTATTTATTTTTTGTTTTATTATGGAAACAAACACAATTTATTTTGAAGATAAAGGTACCCACTTACCCTTAAAGAGAATCTAGTACTGCATGTAACTGGAACAAAGTCAAGAAAAGGCAAAGAGAAAACTATGTTTAATGTTTCTCCACAGGCAGCCACATAAACTAAAAGAGAACAAGAGAAAAACATCAAGTATAAATTAATCATACAAATATTTATTTTTATCAAAATGACATTATAAAGACTATTTGCTATTCTATAAGCACCATTAAAGTATGCTTCTTAATACACTTAAGTATATTAAACTACTTAAGTACTTATTAAAACTAAGAGCTCTAGAATTTCTCTGCAATTATTTCCAAAAAATTATCATGTGTTAGAATGCTCACCTGCAAAATTAAGAAAAAAATGCAGGAGAAGAATAGAATAGAATAGAATTGAATTGAATTGAATTGAATTCTTTATTGGGCAAGTGTGATTGGACACACAAGGAATTTGTCATTGGTGCATATGCTCTCAGTGTACATAAAAGAAAAGATACATTTGTCAAGAATCATGAGGTACAACACTTAAAGATTGTCACAGGGTTCAAATAAGCAATCAGGAAACAATCAATATTAATATTATAATATAATATAATATAATATAATATAATAAATATAATATAATATAATATAATATAATATAATATAATATAATATAATATAATATAATATAATATAATATAATATAATATAATATAATATAATATAATATAATATAATATAATATAATATAATATAATATAATATAATATAATATAATATAATATAACTTTCTTAATACTGTGTTTCCCCGAAAATAAGACCCTGTCTTATATTTTTTTGAACCCTGAAATAAGTGCTTGGCCTTATTGCCATGCACTCAAAAGCCCAATTGGGCTTATTATCAGGGGATGTCTTATTTTGGGGAAAACAGGGTAATAATATCAGTAACTGAGAGGAAAAGAGAGCTTTGAAATCATGAAAATGCCCAAAATAAAACTTATTTTGAAAAGATGACAAATAGCCTAATGCTATTTACCTGAATAGAAGACAACCCTAAATTTAGTATGATTCACCACCACACCATTAATAAAAGATAGACAGAAAAAACAATAGCCAGTTTCATCATCTTGACAAGCTTAGGGACGCCAGTTCCAACTCAAATCAATGTAGCAGATTTCCTTCCTTTCTCCCTGGCTGCATATGGCAAAATGATTAGGGTTAACTGAATAATTACTTCTCAAATGAATTGCTTGAAAACTAAGTTATCCCACCTACAAAAATCAAATAATCCCCAGAATGCATTCTCACTCACAGAAAAGACTACCACAGAACACGTTTCTCTTTCCTTCCAGTGGAAATAACAAAAGTAGAAAAAATGGTTATCTGAGGGTTAGATACAGTATGTGGGAAATGTAAATACTAATACGAATGCTAATGCAGTAACAGGGGTTTTCAATTCAATTGTATAGAATGTGAAGGATGTATGTTTTTGTTTTATTTTTATAATTTTCTTATGTTTGATGTACACTGAAGATGGCATTTAATTTCATTGTACGAGGTGCAATGACAATAAAGTAAACTAAAAAAAATCATCTTACTTAGCTGCCAAATATGTTTTTCTTTACGGAATATTCTTCACTGATAATGCAAATCTAGTAATTGCTGAAAATTAAATATGTTTGTATGCTAGTAACAGTTTTTTCATTTCCCACCCTATTACAATCACACACAAAAAAAAGATTAAAAAGGACCTGGAATCGTCTTCAGGTAACATGGTATTTATTATTTCAATACAGTTGGATCTTTTGGATAATTATAATAATTTAAGCATGTTAAGCTGCTCAAATAGCTTTGAGAAGAAATTTAGTATGCATACTAGTATTTACAACATAGAGTTCTCACCATTTTCCTGTTGCTTTGTCGAACAATCAATCCAATTGTGCTCATTTGCAGACCAAATCATTTCAAACTGATGAAACATCACTTTAAAATTCCATGTATAGGGAACAAATGAGTAGATATCAGGAGAACTGTCACCACACCAATCTTCAATCAAGTCTAAAAAGTAAGAGAATATGTTACTTCACTGTGTGATAGAATATTAATCTTAACATTCTACCATGCTGACAATGGTATAATTGAATACAACAAATTATATATGATCCAGAATACCTGTAAAGAAGTTTTTTTGAGCATATATGAAATGGTAAGTAGCTTTATATACTTCGACTTCAGACTGCCAAAGTTGTGGCATGTTCCATGTTCGGGGATAAAAGGCGTTAATGTGAAACTAAAAAATAGATATAAAAAAATATACGGTTAACAATGTATAATTCACAACCAAAAAACTGTAACAGCAAAGATAAAACAGAGAGCCATATAACGCCTGTTTATTAACTTACAAATCCTTCTGTTAATTACTCATATACAAAACCATCTAGCTGAAAACTGTCAAATGATCTGATAACAAATATGCTGAAAGCTTTGTCCCAGAGATTTCCTCCCATAAGTAATCCACTGAACAGTGATTTTATTTTGTAAGGACTGAAACTATTTTGAAGTGATCACATAGAGTTTTTTTACTTCCATCCATGAGAGGTTTGTGACTTTTCATGAAGCACTAAATGACTGTAACAGCCAACATAGCATGTTTAGTCTCCAAATATGTAGCTCAATAAAAGTCCCATTGAAGTATTTATACTTGAATACTAAACAAAAATCCAAAAGCAGAAGAGCCAAATCTTTAGCCCTCCTGATAGCATTTCCGGTGCAATCCTGGAAATACTGCAAATTTACCTACAATCTCATCAGGTAAATTTGATGAGATTGCAGGTAAATGTGCAAGAGACCCCTCCTCAGGTTTGAGTTACTGAAACTTAAAAAAACCCTTATTTAATTTGGAAACAATATTTTATATAAAACTTCCATGTAATCAAGTAACACTATTTATACATAAGTGCCAAATTTGGAGAAATTTCTAATCTTTGATGTTTTTTTTCTTATGATTATTATTCAAGAAAATATATTGTTATCATATATATGGTTCAGATATCTACAATCACTTGGACCTGCTGTTGAAGTAATTTAAAAGCAAATGCAACAGAAATTATTCTGAGGGTACGCATATTACTTACAGCTAACATTTCTGCTTCTAAGAGAGTCCGGAACTGCATACTACTGGTAGCATCTATATGTAAAAGTTGTCCTTTAATAGTGGGGGAGTAGCCTAGTAAACAGAACAAATCTTTGTTTTAGGATTATGTTTCTCTTCAAAAGCATCAAAAATGTTGGAACAAATTGCCTTATACAGTGGTGTATTTCTCTTCAATGGAGATATTTAAAGGTAGCCATCAGTCCAAAATGTTTTAGAAGATCTGCACTGAGTAAAGAACTGGATATCATTTAAAGTCCCTTCCAACTTCATGATTTTGAGGAAGTACCTATTTCTAAAATTATTTCATGCATACTATCAGTAGTAAATACTGTATATAACATGAACTGATTTAATTTAAAAATAAACATTTTGGATCAAATGTCTATTTTTAATAAGGGAAAATGATGTGAATATTACAGATATATTGTCGATGCAACTCTTTGTAGAAAGTTTTAAGAAATAAACAAGAAATATTTGTAGACTATAACAGAGAATGGCAAATCTAGTTGCATCTTCAGTAATCATTTTTAGAATTATATTTTGAGAATTCACTATGTAGCTTACCCTATGCACAGAAAACCTGAATCTAATCAGTCTAACTACATTGGTAGACTAATAATCAAATTCTATAAAAAGAAAATAATATACAACAAACTTTCTACATTAATACGTGTTGAGATATATTAAGAAACGCTGAGTTTTTAGAAATGCTAATCAATATGTAAGGGTCACTACTTCAGTATAGTTTACTGAATTTTTTTTTGCTTCAACTTACCATTTTCAGTGACAGTCATGGGAATATTAACTTCCAAGTAAGAACCTGCTCCAACATTGACATGCACTGCATTAGTTTCCTGCCAACAAATTTCAGAATTAGTTCAATTACTTTTATTAACATGATGTCTTGTTTCAAGCTACTGTATCACCATCATATGTGAAGATTAGAGAAAGCAAATATAGTACAAATAATTAAAAATAAAATTAAAATTAGAAACAGAAAGATAGGAGAAAAATACTGTGTCTTTTGAGTATATAACAGCTGTAAATTTAAGCTGTAAAATAGAATGAACAGACAAAAATCTGGAAAAAAGCATCACTAAACCATTCCATACTCTTCCAACAAAACTAAATCTGAGTGTGTGTGTGTGTGTGTGTGCGCGCGTGCACGCGCATGCGTGTGTGTATGTATATGTGTATGTGTGTATATACTGTATGTCTATATTTGTGGGTGTGTATAAACATATACTTGTATGTATATATGTATGTATGTATGATGTATGTATGTATGTATACATGTATAGGTATGTCTACCGTGTTTCCCCGAAAATAAGAACCGGTCTTATTTTTTTTTTAGTTTACTTTATTGTCATTGCACCTCGTACAACGAAATTAAATGCCATCTTCGATGTACATTATAACTATAAAAATAAAACACAAACACACATCCTTCACTTTCTATACAATTGAATTGAAAACCCCCGATATTGCATTAATATTGCACTATACAGTAGAAATCAATATACAGTAGTGGCCAAAATTGTGGAAACCTTTTGGGGAAAGTGTATTTTCTAAAACTAGCTAATAACACCACTTTTTTTTGAGAAGTACCATAAAATTATTTATTAATGGAAAGATAATTTAATCAAGAACGTAATGCAATAACTTTTATGAAGGATTTGCTATTAGTATAGCAGTTATAAAGAAGAAAAGTGAAATGAGATATACAAAAATTATCACCATAGAAAAAATGATATACAAAAATTATCACATCAGTTAATACTTAATTTATTTTTTATTTATTTGTTTGTCAAACAAGTACAAGATAGTAGGTATTTGTATAAACATAACATAAGCAAAGAAGTACAGATAAATGAGGACAATAGGACAGTAAGACAGGGACGGTAGGCACAGTGGTGCGCTTATGCACGCCCCTTACAGACCTCTTAGGAATGGGGTGAGGTCGACTGTAGACAATCTAGTTGGGTAACCTTTAGCATGAATTACGGCCTTACAACATGGAGTGAACCAAGTCTTTTAGTTCTGCGGCTGTTATAATGTGAAACCAAGATTGAATGATTGCTTCTATTAACTGGGTTTTATTGCTGGGTCGCTTCTGACTAACAAGTTTCTTTAGTCGGCTCCATAGATTTTCAATTGGGTTAAGGTCTGGGCTATTCCCAGGCCATTCCAGCAATGGAATATGATTATCTTGAAATCCCCCCCCCCCAAAAAAAAGTGGTGTTATTAGCCATCAAACCTCAAAAATACATTTTCCCAAAAGGTTTCCACAATTTTGGCCACTACTGTAGTTACTGCTCTGGGATAGAAGTTGTTTTTCAACCTATTTGTCCTTGTTTTTATTATCCTGTACCGTCTGCCAGATGGTAATAGTTCAAAAAAAGGGTGCCCAGGATGAGATTGATCTTTTAAGAATGTTTTGAACTTTCTTAAGGTAGCAGGAACTATAAAGCTCTTCCAAAGAGGGGAGAGGGCAACCAATGATCCTCTGGGCAATGATGTTAACCCTCTGGAGCGCTGTCCTATCTGCCACTGTACAATTGGCAAACCATACACAGGTGCAGTAAGTTAAAATACTCTCTATAGTGCAGCGGTAGAAGGTCACCAGCAGTTTTTCATTCAGTTGTTTCCTGAGCAGTCTCAGGTAGTATAATCTCTGCTGGGCCCTTTTGACCAGTGTTGCAATGTGAGCACCCCAGCTCAGGTCCTCTTTTATGATAACACCCAGAAACTTAAAACTGGCCACTTGCTCCACTCAGTGTCCATTGATAAGCAAGGGCTGGATGTCTGATCTATTCCTTCTATAGTCCACTATAAGATCATTGGTCTTATTGGTATTAAGGGCCAAGTTATTTTCTCCACACCATTATATTTTGGGGGTCTCCAAAATAAGTCCTAGGGCTTATTTTCAGGGAAACACGATTTCAAGGTGATCAGCCCGGCTGGGTGCCACATCCTCCTAGCACGTGCAAAAAAGGCGGCAAGCGCGTGGGGACTGATGTCTGGCAGCAGCTGCAGTCTGCTGGCCCCTTGGTCAGCGCATTCTGGGGTTGCGCAGCCTGCATAGCGCGAGTTGATTACCTATCCAAACAGCAGACAGCAGCAGAGGCATGGGAAGGAAGCACAAAATCCTGATGCGCCACGCAGGCCACAGGCAAGCTGAGAGATGGTGGGATGGAGTGGGTGGCCAGCCACAGGAGGCTCGTCTTGGCATCTCTCAGCTTGCCTGCGGAGAACATCGGGATCGCCTGCCTTTTTGGGGTAGAGCTTATATTAGAGGAGCACCCTAAAAAAAATCAGGGTAGGTCTTATTTTCAGGGTAGATCTTATATTCGAGGAAACACGGTATGTATATCTGTGTGTGTGTGTGTGGTGTGTGTGTGTGTGTGTGTGTGTGTGTACTGTATAAATATAGTATATACCTCATATAGTCACTAAGAATCAGACTCAGCGGAGAACATCGGGATCGCCTGCCTTTTTGGGGTAGAGCTTATATTAGAGGAGCACCCTAAAAAAATCAGGGTAGGTCTTATTTTCAGGGTAGATCTTATATTCGAGGAAACACGGTATGTATATATGTGTGTGTGTGTGTGTGTGCACCGTATAAATATAGTATATACCTCATATAGTCACTAAGAATCAGACTCAGCTTGAAGACTTTACCATTCTCCTTAACAAGCAAAATTCTTAAATGAGCTGACTCAAGTGAGTTCTTCCTATAGTATGGCAGATTTCCTCCATTTCAAGAAAAACCTTGTTTTCTTAGAATATGGATTAACATTATAGGAAACTAGAGAATAGACATGTCTCTTTATGTTTGTGTGTTAGTGTGTGTGTGTGTGTGTTTACTTCGATATGAAGCAATATCTTGGGTTCAGAAAAATATTTTTGATCAATTGATCAAGAAAAATGTACATATATACAGTATATACCAGGTACACAAAATTAAACATACAGATTTGTTGGAAAATGCAAAAACAACAACATAATATTCAAATATGAAGGAATGCTTAACTACACTTTTTCCCTAAAGGCTTTCTGTATTGTACTATTTTCAATACTTCCAAAAATAAATCATAAGTATTATTTATTAAAAAACTTAACAGAAAATAATATATGTGTTGCAACAACTACTGTTAATTTCCCAAGCTTCTAGGTAAGTTATATTTATTTACCCTATTTTTTGTAAAGAGCAAGTCAATAGTAGCATCTGCAATAATATTCATACGTAGCTCAAAAGCAAGGATCTGTCTTAGCTTCCCAGGAATTGGAACTTCTGTAACTTTCATTACTTGATAATCGGGTGGGAAAAAAAATTTCCACAAACAATCCCTAAAAGAAATATCCAAAGAATAACATTATACTAAAATAAATGTCAGTCATTTATGAATATTTTCTGTAGTATATTTACACAAGAGCAACAGTGATTATTCAGATTCTCTACATTTATATGAATTTACCTCAGGATCAAGCTACATTTAAAACATTTCCCATGAATGAATGAGCCTGGTTTCATGCATCCTCATCAACCACTGAATCTCTATACACTACTAATATTCCTCTTTGTGTGTAACCTTTCATTGGGTGAAATGGTATATTGTAAGGAAATAGTTTCTGAATCAAGGTTCTTCAAATGGTGCTAACTACAGAATGCTTTCAAAATCCAGGACCTATGACTCCCATGGAATTAAAATTCAGCAATTTTTTAATAAAACATTTATGACATAATACAAAATGTCATAAAGCATTTCCTATTGTCAGCTTCTGATGTATGACTGTACTATAGAATTCAACATGGACTACTTTAAAGTAGGGTGGATAAAAACCAATGTGTTTTTTTTTAAATAAAAAAATGGATTTTTTTATTTTTATCACATTTATTTTAATAAAATGTTTTTGGAATAAAATCTATCTAAATATAGTTTTCTATTTAAGAAACATTAATAATTTAATGTATCTTTTATTCAGCATGAAATGGAGCTTAGTTATGTAGCATGAGGCTGTATATTCAGCAATATTGGGACTGTCAGTGAGTCAACAGCGGGTCAGAGGAGGAGCTGCTGTGGGACAAATATGACAGTTGCTCTTTAAAAATTATGATTTAAATCAAGTTGATTTAAATCAACTCCACCCTGCTTTCAAGGCAGATACATCTCTGAGTATATTCCTGAATTTTAAAGAACTTTTCCAATGCATCAGAAGCTCTGCCATTGTTGAAAGCTAATCCAGTAAGCAAATATCTTTAAAATAAGCTGGGGGGGGGGAGGAGATCATCTAGTCAGAGGTGGGTTCCTATCGGTTCGTTAGAACCGTACCAGCTGCTGTGGCCTAGAAGTGGAGCTCTTGCCTCATAATCAGGAGGTTGTGAGTTCGATCCTAGGTAGAGGCAGATGTAAGGGTCTCCTGCTTGGGCAGGGGATTGGACTAGATGAACTGCAAGGTCCCTTCCAACTCTGTTAATCTGATCTGAACCGTTAGTAATTCGGCGATGACGTCATGGAGCCGATTCTGTCGGTGTCTCCGTGGGTGCTGCCATCTTGGATTTTGCTTCTGCTCAGAAGCTAATTTTTGATTGCTGCGCGCCCGCGCACAGCGCAACCTGAGCAAACCAGCAGCAAAAGGATCCAGAACCCACCCCTGCATCTAGTCCTTCATAAAGATCACCTTACATTGCTAAATGAGATCTTCCAATCAAAATCTTTGAAGAGGCATACGCCTGTTAAATATATAAGACATTTGCCTTATCTCTGGATTAACATCTAGATCAGGGGTGTCAAACTCAAGGCCCACAGGCTGGATCTGGCCCATGGGTTGCTTAAATCTGGCCCACAGGGCCGGCCTGGAAATGTCAAAGGACCGGCCCACGATGTCTCTGCCGGCCAAAATGGGCTGCGGGGTGGCCACGCGTGGGGCCACGCAGCCTGTTTTTGGCTGGCAGAGTGCTGCAGGAGGACTAGATTGGAATGAATTACAATTATGTGGCCTCAAGTAAGTGCCTGATCTGGATAGAAAACAAGCAACATCCTACTGTATGTTAATACTAAGTTTAATGCCAGATTTTACATACTGTAGCTCCATTTAATATACAATCAACAATCTATAATTGACAGCCATTTCTATTTACTCTCCTGGAAATTTACCTCTGCTGTTAGATCTTGTATTATCATGTTATTTATGCTATTGTATTTTTATTATTAGTTGAATAATAAAAATACAATAGTATAAATAGCTTTTCTGCTTGGAAAAGCAATTTACTATTAAACAATAGAGTATACATTTAGAAATAAAAAGTTTAGTGGAGTATGAAGAATAAGTAATAAATGTCTGCCAGTAATATCTGGTAGAAGAGATAGGAAAATGGTTATAGTAAAGAACTGTGGAAAGAAAGAAGGGGGAAAAATGCATCTTGAGCCTATGTCAAATGCCCATGGCCACGACCACCATGACCACGACCACTCCGGCCCTCCGAGGTCAAACACAATCCTGATGTGGCCCTCAATTAAATCAAGTTTGACACCCGTGATCTAGATCTATCTTTTTCAACAGTGTTTCCATGGAATCCTAGGTTCCTGCAGGAAATTGTGTTTTTTTAAAAACCATTTGTAACTATGAAATCTATGTAACACAAACACAGTAGTGGGAATTTTTATTCATTGCAATTCATCTGTTGGCCTGCTACTTTGCTATTGTTGTCAACATAACAAATGGATTGTGTATGTAAGAAGTGAACTGTCTTGTGAAGTGTTCTTATGTCTTGCTATTTTTGTGCAGGGGTTCCCTGAAAAATGAACATTATTTTAAGAATTCATCCAAAATAAAAAGGTTGAAAAAAGTTAATATAGACCCAATTAATAAATTGATTGTATTTTCAAAATTGTCAGGTGTTCTGTCATTGGCTTGGTAAGTTTTATTTTTAGAAAGCCATTATATGATTTTAGTAGTTTTCTAAGAACAGCAGGAACAAATGTTTTTTTTTTAAGAAACGTAATTGTTTTTCTATTCTACATATACAAGAATGAACGGAACATCTCTACATGAACTTTATTCCACATTCCTCACTTTATCTAGCATAGTCATTTTAAAAATGATAACAGTACCTTTTCCGGTCAGCCCATGGTCCATAATTAAAGTCTGTTCCTTTGCCACAAACAATATCTAATCCCCAGCATGGTGGTAAGTCTTGCAATTTGCTATCTTCGTTACTTGTCTCTCCCTCATTGCTTTCATCAGTTTCTTCTGGTACAAGACCTATATTTTGGGAAACAGTCCCCTCCATAATATATATTCAAATATAACTTGAAGGCAAAATTAATGGATCATAAAACCAAGTACATAATGGATTAAAAGACATTTTACAAGCCTACTAAAATTAAAAACCAGAAATATACAAATACTACCAAAAATTCTAACAAAAGGTATTGATTTGTACTGATCTTGAATGGTAAGAAACTTAAGTCAGTAAAACTAAGAATTTCCCAGATATCATGAGAAACAACATTTATCTAAATCCACTACTTTGCTACATCGGTTACGGTAGTATTTTCCAATTGTAAAAAAGCACAGAAGAAAAAATCTGGAAGCCTCACAGCTATATCAAATTTCACTCTTCTTGAAACCTAGATCTGTTACACAAAGAAATCCTACAATTAAACAGTCTTGAAAGATGGACATGCAATCCAATTTCAGATGTATTTTTGCTATTTTCATCAAACAATTCATGCCATTTTATATTAGCAAATGCAATACCTAATCTGATAATGGCATAATTATAAACATTTTTAGAGAGTTGATTTTGGGGGGGGGGGGAATAGCTGATGGGTTGGGCTGGTGAGCTAATTTACTTAAAGATCAGCTAGTAAACTAAGCGAAGTTTGAAATTTGCAGTTCACTCTCACAAGCATTGCAAAGCAGCAACTCAAATAATTTGATGATTTAAAGTAAATTGTTCAATAATTAAAGGCCATTAGTAATAGCTCTATAGCTATTTAGGATAGAGTCAAACTGGTACCAATCCATGATGAGGAACTAAGCCATTTTTTAAGTTAAAAAGCAAGACTAAATTGAATCAAAATGGGCAGAGGTACTCTCTGTAAAAGGGAAAAGTTAACTATTTTAGGAATCTTTCCAGTTCAAAACATTGAAAAAATCCCTAAGATCTTGAAAATTGTGATTACACTTAAATGAGAAGATTAACACTTACCTGGTTCATCCATATAGTAATAGATGTCAACATCATTTGACTGCATCACAACAAAACCTTCTCCCATCAATCTTGGAGGCCTGTTATAAAAGAGAAACAAAAAATGGAAAAGAAAAATGTAAACACTGCATTTATCAATGGGCTTCTAGTCTATGGAAATTTACAATCCATATGTCAGTCTTTAAATTCCCTAGCAAGCCTAAGGGTACTCCTGGGGGGTGGGGGAAGCGGTGGTTAGGAACAACCATACTAATCCCCATCACTTATCTCATTTCAGGAGCTATTCATTGGCTAAGGGGGAGGGCAGCCTGTCAGCCCTGGGGCCATCTTTAAATTGGAATCTTCAGGGCTGCCACAGCAGTGGATGGGCAAGCTGTGGGAATGGGTGGGGATTGTTGGAGACAGTGTTATAGTCTTAACACTTTTCCCTTGGGACTCAAAAATGTTCAGCATGCACCTGGGGACGCGTGACTGGGAGTCATCTACAGTTGGGACAGTGACCTGATTGGACCGTGTGATGCCCATGTGGATGCAGGAGAAGGAACTTTGACTTTACTTTGGGTGGCAAAACTCCGGAGCTTTCAGATTCGGGTTTTCCCAGATGTGCCAATATGACATCTCTAATAAATTCAAACTTTGAGGTAAATGCCTGCCTTGGAGTTTGGTTTTGTTGGGGGTGTTACTTGGAACCTTGACAACTGCCACAAGACTTCTAATGTAAATTTCTGACTATTAAAAGTTAAGTTATAGCCTTTGTTTTTCTAGTTAACTCACTTAAGAAAACCTTTTAAAAGGTTTTCAGGCAATATAAAAAATCTGATTTTTTTTCCTCATGCTTGGACTGATCCAAAACATTGTTGCCTGATTCATCAATAGTAACATATTGATAAACATATTAACATTTTCTAGTATTAACTAAATTAATGCTGAATTAAAAATGTTTATTTGTTTCAAAATAAAGATTTTAATCAAATCATTTGAAAGCATACATTTTTAAACTTTAACATGATAAACTTCCTAAAATTATTGGATTGTGGTAGAGAAAGTTGTTGTAGCCAAACTAAATTTTTAATTGAAAAATTTTCACAGTATAATGTAAATATTGGCTTAATTTTTTCTTAAAAAGTTCTATCCTGTCCTATATTTCAGTCACTTATTAATAGTTTCCTGTTAAAATAGAACTTAGATGCACTCTGAGAGTACATAGCACTATTCTTTTAAACAATATGCTCTGGCCATGATAATAAATATTTGGTTATAATTAATACTTATCCTCTACAAGGGGATAATTTGGAAATTAACCATCAAAAAAACAAAATCATGAGTTTTGCTAGGAGATCGAAAAGTTATGCCTAGGATATAGGCAAGCACTCAGTCTCATTCCCCTATGTCAATGATGGCGAACCTTTTTCGTGCCGAGTGCCGAATGCGTGCGCCTGCACGCGCACCCCCAAAATGCAATGTGAGCACCCCCATGCATGCACCCCACCCCCCACTCATGGTGGAGCTGGGTCGGAGCAACAGCTGGCGTGCCCGCAGAGAAGGCTCTGTGTGCCACTGTGACACGCGTGCCATAGGTTCACCATTACAGCCCTATGTCATTTTATAGAGACACCCATGACACTTCCTTAGAATTGTAAATTATTAAGATTCCTTCATTCCCAAATTGTTGGACAGCCCACTACTATATTATACGCTCTATAGTTTTAACTTATAATACTTACTCATCATTTTGAAGACCAACATATCTTGGACTTGGAACAAGCATAACTCTCACATTTTCCAGTTTTCCTTTTACAATGTGCATAAACTGATCCAGATGGCTTGAAGGTGGCTTTGTGGTATAAGTTAAGGAAGCATCATCAAAGTTAATACATATAGTCTGAGGCAGATAATGATTTCCAAAAGCTAAGCGGCCCTAATTTAAAAGAAAGACAACCGCATGTTAACTCTTAATTCTTTGGTAGCAAGATGTTCTTTTTAAACAATGTTACTTATCATTTTAAACAAACCATAAATATCACCTGTAGAAATACATATGAAATCATATGCACATGCACACCCATATTTGAATCATGTCAACTAAATAATGCTTCTAAGATCAAAATGAAATATAATGACTACTGAAGAAAGTGATCTTCAAAAACCATAGAAAATCTAAAACGCAGATGATCAGGTTTTACTTACCGTGCTAACATTGACTTTAATTACAGGAATAAGAGATCTCCATGAAGATGAGGGGTCAGAAGAATCACTTTTTGATTTGACACTGAAGGAAGAAAACAAATCAAGTTTACATACTGAACAATAAAAAATAGAAGCCCCAAAGTTACATGCAAATCAACTCATATGAAGAAAATGGAACAGAACTTCATGAGCAGAGGACTACAGAAAAACACAATACTTGCAACACATATATTTAAAAAGCTAAATATATACAGTATAACACAGTGCTATAATTTATGACAATTACTGTAAAACTTTCCCACCCTGCATACGGTCTTTCCCACCATGTATTAACCTTATGTTAATAATCACATACATTAATATAAGTGTGGGATGGGATGGACGGGAAGCTTTATTTGGCCAAATGTGATTAGACACTCAAGGAATTTGTCTCTAGTGCAGAAGCTTTCAGTGTATATGCAAAGTAACAGAATAATGATCATAATACTAATAATACCAATAAGAGGGAGTAGTAAAGAAGATAACAAGAAGGATAACAATAGACTACAGCCAGACTACATGGGCGAATATACATAGACCACATGTGAGAATTAGGTGCTCAGCAAAGGGTGGTACAAGAGAAAAAAACTGTCCCTGTGTCTAGTTGTTTTGGCATGCAAAGCCCTATATATTTTGGCATGCATCCCAAGGGGAGGAATTGAAACAGTTTATGTCCAGGATGTGAGGGGTATGTAGATATTTTCTCAGCCTTCCTTTTGACCTGCACAATATAGAGGTAATCCCTGGGTTACGAGCATTCCCTTAGCAAACATTCGAAGTTAAGTGATAAGCGCCCCCTAGTGTTTACGAACAAATCCCGAAACTACAAATGTTGCAGCACCACGGCAGTTGTTCTCACTTACGAACAACCGCAGAGGTTCTGTAACATTTGTCCTGCCTATTCCCCTCCATTCTGCACTTTGCCAGCCAAAACGGAGCTTCGGAGGGGCAGGCCCGCGCTCCCGACGCTCCGTTTTAACCTGCGCAGGCCTCGCCCGGCACTTTGCCGACCAAAACAGAGGTTCAGAGGGATGGGCCTGCCCCTCCGATACTCCATTTAGGCCTGCGCAGGCCTCGCCCTGCACTTTGCTGGCCAAAATAGAGCCAAAAGGACAGAGGTCTGCTATAGCCAATGATCTTCTTCAGGCTTCTCCACACAGTTGCTGGTTCATTAGCTGAGAACTGATTTCTCAGCTTTTCAGAATAGCTTCTCTTTAGTACCCTGATCTCTCTTGTTAATACATTCCTAGCCTGATTGTACAAAAGTCTATCTCCTTTCCTGTAGGTCTCCTCTGAATACAGAGCACGTTGATGAATGAACTGAAAAGAACAAATGAATCAAAAATATTAGTTTTATCTTCAGAAAATATCTACAAAAGAAGTCATTATTAGAAAATTTCATACTTCAAGAGTGTCATGTGAAAAGAAAACTTGTATTAGTAACACCTATTATTAGACCAATTATGTTTCTAAATACTGTAATAACATTTTCTCACAGATTTTCCACTTAAGAAAACAATGATTATAAAAATAGTGACGTCTTATATAAAGCTGAATAACGAGATAATTTTCTGCAAGAGCTCTTAGGCCAGGGGTGGGGAACTATGGCCCATGCTGAATCAGGAATTCTGGGAGTTGAAGTCCATAAGTTGTAAAGGGGCCATAGTTCCCCACGTCTGTCTTAGGCCAGTAATCCCCTGGACATGCTCTCGGCTTCAACTATTGTAATTAGGCTAAAATATGAGGTAGAACAAAACAATTGAAAGCAGTTCCAGTAATCTTTTAAGAATATTTTCAACTATATTATGCAAAACCTTTCAAAGTAATTCCCTGCGTTATTCTGAAATGCTATATTGCTACAATGTTTAATTAATTTTGGCTTCAATCCAGACAAGAAAGAAGAGAAAGCAGAAAGATTATTTCTGTTCCACCTGGGAACGTTCTCCAAATGATTTTCCAAGAATCAGAAAATTACCCTGAGCAGTTCTATGGTACAGGAGCTGGATAGAAACTAGGTATCATCAACCCCAACACATTCAGAAGGTATCTTCAGTCTACAGGAGAGGTTTTTCAACAGCCTTAGCAAGATTGATTCGGTAACTTCATCTTTTCCCAGCCCCCATTCCAGCATTTTGTAGATTTTAAGAAGGGAGGTTTTTTTTAAAATATATTTATCAATATTAAATTAAGGGGGACAATGTACTGTATATATCTGTTTTGTTTTTTCTTTTTATGCACTTTTATTTTGGTGTCTTGTTTTGCTTTCTTTTGCTTTTGTATATTTTTTTCTTTTCTTTTTTTGGAGTTTGTATTTTAATGTTTTGAATAAAATAAAAAATTGATTAAAAATAGTTTTCCAACCAGCAGGTGATATTTGATGGAGGGGAGAAACATAGTCAGGGCAATCAACCAATCTGTTTTGATGGTCCTATATGGTATACATTAGGATAGTTTCTTTTGCCAGCGATACCTGTGTCAGGACAGGGACTAGTAGTAAGAACAATACATTTTATACTGATATAGTTTCTGCCAACTTGGAGACTAGTGGACACATTTTAACTTGGCTAGGAGGAAAAACTGATAAAATAAGTATACTCCCAATCATCATCATCATCATCATCATCATCATCATCATCATCATCATCATCATCATCATCATCATCCTAGTCATTGTCTATCCACTGCAGGATGAAGGCCTCTTCTGCAAGTTTCCAACCAATATGCTCTTGAGCTTTCCTTTGCCAGTTAGCCCCCCCAATATTTGCTCATGTCGCTCCATCTTGTCTTATGTCTCTTTTGTGGATGCTTTTTATCAAGTAACATCCATTCTATGACTGCCTTAGTCCACCTGCCATCAGTTCGTCTTGCTATGTGACAGCCCATTTCCATTTCATTACAAATTAAAATGTATTGTTGTGCAGAAAGATAAGAATTTCCGTTTCCAATTCAATACAAAAGCTACAAGTGGCACAAAGAGCCATGGAAAGATACATGCTTGGCATCACAAGGCAAGATAGAAAGACCTGCACATGGATTAGATAAGAAACAAAAATATACAATGCCATGAAAAGAGCAAAAGAACTGAAATGGAAATACTCCCAATAACTGGACATACTTATTTAAAAGAGTGCATCTATTTACTATTTAGTTGTAGATAATCGGAGATACCATCTTAATGTATAAATGCCTCAACTGTAAAGCATATTACTGAATAGGCCAATTCTTTCTAAAAACCCAGTGCACTAATCAGTAGGTGCAAGCTAAATAATCACATGTTCAAATTAAGCATAAACCACTTTCTGTACTGTATTCAAATATCTGAAATATTAGATATTCCTCCAATACGGATTTGTCATATAAAGGACTGAATGGCTAAAATGGTTAGTAGCCTGGTAAGGAGAGATCTAATTCTTAGAACCAAAGGAAGAACCAAAGTTTTAAAAAGCTTTGTTGCCTTGTTGTTGTTTTTTAATTAACTGGTAAGTTTTAACCAAAATTTACTGGTAAAGAAATAAAGTTAGCACTATATTCAAAGACTTATGTGAATGAACACAATCCTTACCTGTCAAGATTTGTATGTGTTTGCTCTTGCCCATTTTCTCGTGCTTTTTCATCCTTTGCTTTTGGAGGAATTATGGTTGGCTCTAAACCAAATAATTCCTGAAGTTGTGCATAAAGATAAGAGCGGTTGTAGACGTGAAATTCATAATCATTCACCATGATATATAATCTTGTTTCTGCTTTAGGATCTATGGAGTTAAACAAGATGTATATTTCATTTAGCAAACTGATTTTAAGAGTCAACTCACAAAAAAATGTAGACATATAATTACATATATATTATACACAAAATCATTAATTATATGCCACATACACAAGGATGACCTTCTAAAATAATTAACCAACCAATATGCATGAATAATGTATCTAATTCAGTTTATAAACAATTACATGCATCATTTGTATTATCAGTCAACATTCAACAAGACTTATAACAATTATTTCATTAGAATACTGGTTAGTAGCTTTTGTCTAGTGGCCAGCGAGTAAGATGAAAATAAAATATTATTAATTAAACACAAAATAGATTTTTAGCAATGGCTGGAATTATTCTTGGAAGACAAATAAAATGATTGGAAAGAATTACAAGCACTCACAGAAGCAAACCAAAAAGTGCTCGCTGTTACTGTGAATTCTACATGACTTGTTTTGAATACCTTATTTTTTGCTCCATAAGACGTTCCGGAACAGAAGACGCACCAAGCTTTTGGAGAGGAAAACAAGAAAACAAAAATCTGCCTCCCAGCCCCAGCACATGGCTCGTCAGGGCTCCGCTCCGTTGTGCCCACCACCAGTCAGCTGAGCAACAGCTGGATCACGGCCTCCTGTAGACCCGCCAATCAGCTGGCTGACCAGAAACAGCGCTATTGCTGCCTCCTCTATGTCTGCTGCCAGCATTCCCCAGCTATCACCACCACTCGCCATCACCACCACCACTTGCCACCACCGATCGGCCTCTCAGAATACCGCCAATCAGCTGTTCCAGATGGCGGGGATTGCCGTTTGCCACTGCTGCCGTTCACTACTGCCGTGCGAATGGTGGCGGCAAGTGGCTGTTCTGACCCAACTGCCGGACCAAGGAACACAGCACAAACAGTGTCCGAACAAACCTTGTTTTAATAGTAACAGCTACTAATTATCTTTCTTAGCAGTCGTTCTAAAGTCAACGAAAGTATGAATCAGTCTTTTCGGTGCAAGAGCAGTTAATTAACCTTAACAGCCGGCAATAGTCCAAGCAAAAAGAGCACAAGTCTGACGAAGAGTCTTTCTGATAACAGCAGATAACAGCAGATAATCCACACAATTTGTTGTTGGCAAAATGCCGAGGAGCAATTTATAGGAAACTTGACGATTTTCAAACAAGAACCGAACAGGAGTTTTGAAGTCAAAGACAAGATGTGGAATGAATGAAGTTGTTTCCTGCAAATTGGTCACTCAGTTTCATCACTTAAATAGGCTATGGGAGTGGCCAATTAGCCCCAAACCTACTCCCAAGTAGTCCTTCTTCTTAGGAGCCATTCCTGCCTTTTGGCAGCTCTGCGCACGAGCGCATAGAGAACAGGCTCCTCCTCCTCTTCTTCACTCATGGCAGCCTCTGGAGGTTCTGAAGGCCCTGGCTGAATCCCAGCTTCGGGCATCAAGCCTTCTCCAGCCTCCTCACTGTCCGACTCTGGTACCAGCTGCACAGGCCGCTAGCAAATCACCACACCAGCCTCCTCACTGTCTGAATCAGCTACCAGCTGCACAGGCTACTGGCAGGCCACAACAGCAGCAGCAGCAATCCCCACTGCCTGGAACAGCTGATCGGCGGTTTTCTGGGAGGACGATCCAACCGATAGGCAGCGGCGATAGGTGGCGGCAGCAACAGGCATTCCACATGGAGGTCGAAAACAGGGCACAGAGAGGGCAAAAACAGGGCATGCTGAGGCCAAAAATGGCCAAAGTATGGGCGGGGCTTTGGCAATATTCACTCCATAAGATGCAGACATTTCCACCCACTTTTGGGGGGGGGTGTCTTATAGTGCAAAAAATACGATATATGTTTGCTGACTAACACACTTTGGATTTTTTTTTGCATAGAAAAGCAAGATGCTTCTCTCTGTCCCTTGTTTGTGTGTCTTTTTTATCCATTAACATGCCATTATCCTAAATGGCTAGGAGGGAGGAATAAAATGATTAGTTGATAGAAGAGATATGGGCAAACAAATAAAAGCAAATAAAGGCACCCGATGTCACTTTCATATCTATTTTGTATGCATTTTCACCTACAACCTCTTATTTGCAAAGCTACTATTCCGTCTGGAATGGGGCAATTAGCCACAGGCACATGGTTGCACCCACTGAACCACAGTCCCGTCACAGCCAACCCAAGGCAGGCAAGCAACCTCGGCCCAATTCATAGCGTGGGACAAGTAGCCGCGTGTTCCAGCAGCAAATCCACGCACCAGAGGGTGGGCCACTGCCTTCCCATTGGATGCAGTCCTGTCAGCTCGGCTTTCCAAAGTGGAAACTGAAAAAGTAGGGGAGCAAATGTGTGGTTTTCTCCTGGCAAGAAGCAAAATGATATGACTCACTGCACTTTGCGTGCAGAGATCAGATCAGATTTGATCAGGGTAGTGACTGCAATCCAAAAATTATTCGGACTCTGAACGTATCACTGCCCTGATGTGATCACTGGGGGAGGGGGGGAGAAGGTGGAAGAGTAGGAGACACCTGATATTTCTGGTAGATTTCAGTATCAGGCATATCCTTTCTCTCCCCCTCCCTCCAGTATCACATCAGGACAGTGATGTGTTCAGAGTCCTAATAATTTGGGGATTGCAATCACTGTCCTGACCGAGTGTGATCTCATTAATTCTGACAAGGATAGGGAGAATTGAGAATAATTTATTTATGGTCTGGACAACTGAAAAGAAGTAAATTGTAATTCTCTTTAAAGCTGCAGTGGATTCTTTAAACATCTTTTATTATAGAGAAAAACACTTAGTTTTATAACATAGTTAGAACTTAATCTTGTATGAGGAAATACTAGTCCTCGTTTTTAAAAAAGAGATGGTCTTGTTTGTGGTGGAGGGATATGGGGGGGAGGAGAAGGCGGAAAAGGAGAAGACGCCAGATACTGATCCACAAGAAACATTGTCCTAATAAGATCAAAGAAAACATACTGACTAGGAGAATAGTTGTATGACAGACCAGGATTATTGGTTTGGGATTGCAACATTTGTTACAAACATCTTTCTGGACATTTTCATATGCATAATGTCATTTCATCTAGTTCTACCTGTGCAGGGCGGAGTGGAGGTTGAGAATTCCCCCCCTCTCCCCCTCTTTCTTTCTCTGCCTGTCTGAGAGAATCACTTTCTTTAATGTTTTCATTTTATTTTCCGCTGACTACAATTATAGAGAACACGTTCGGTTGGAGAAGCTTTCAGGGTGTGGTTGACAGTTCCTTTTCCCGAGAGAGTTCCTTTACATTTATCATGCCTCTTCCTTGGGGGCTGTTGTTATGCAAATGCAGCTGAAACTGATAATTCCAAAGTACTTCATTTCAGGCTCCTTTTCTTCTTTGTAACCTGACAGGAAAGTTGTCTTTAATTTCAGCACTACTTGTCACTCGGGTATTATGTAAACTTTTTTTGACATATTCTTCAGAACGCAGGAAGCCTGATCCTGAAACTGAAAACAAATTCCTGATTTCTGGATGTGCTTGGAAGGACTCCATTATTAGCCAATCTCTCCCTTTCAGAAGCACCATGCATCTCTGCCCGCCCACCCACTGCCTTGCCAAAAATCCACAGCATTCAGCCAAGGGGCTCCTTGCAAATGCTTGGAACCTCTGGAAGGCAACAGATTGCATGGACCACCTGAATTGCTCCTCTGGTTTGCCTTCTCCCATCCCGTCCATCACGCCCATCTCAGTCCCCTACATGCAAAATGCAGCAGGTCATATTATTCTGTTTCTTGCCAGGGGAAACAACACTAACCCCCCCCCCCAATCTTTCCAGTTTCCACTTCAGGAAACTGAGCCAGCAGGACTACGCCCAATGGGAAGGCAGAGACCCACCCTTATGAACGTGGATTGATTGCCAGGATGCGTGGCTACATGTCCTGTGCTGTGAATTGGCCAGGGACAAATGTCCCTCGGCAAATTGCCTGGGACAAGAATGTGAGGGAGGAGTGCCAGCAGAGAGTCACCCGTGGTGGGTCGGCTGTGGTGGTGGGGGAGCAGTGAAGTGGGTGCAGCCATGTGCCTGTGGCTAATTGTCCTAGACCCTACTCTGTCTTCTATACTGTATCCCCGTCCATTTTATTGCCATTTTCGTGTTTATTCCATGTATAAATTACATGCGCAGTCATGATTAGAGTTAAAGCATTAAATAAGATTGGAATGGCTCCTGTGTTCCATGTAAGACATTATAGAGCAGGGGTCTCCAACCTTGGCAACTTTAAGACTTATGGACTTCAACTCCCAGAGTTCCTCAGCCAGCTTTGGAGTTGAAGTCCACAAGTCTTAAAGTTGCCAAGGTTGGAGACCCCTGTTATAGAGTACAGGCAGTCCTCGACTTACAATAATTCATTTAGTGACCATTCAAAGTTACAATGGCACTGAAAAAAGTCACTTATGACAAGTTTTTTACACTTATGACCATTGCCCCATCCCCATTATGATCGCTGCAGTTTTCTGGAGTCATGTGATCAGCTTTTGCGACCTTCTGACAAGCAAAGTCAATGGGGAAGTCAAATTCCCTTACCAATCAAATTACTAACTTAAGGACTGCAGTGATTCACCTAACAACTGTGGCAAGTAAAATGGGTTAGAATTAGCTTAACAAATGTTTCATTTGGCAAGAGAAATTTTGGCCTCAGTCGTGGTTGTAAGTCGAGGATCACTTTCACTACAGAAGGTCTCCCTTGTTGTGCCAATTAAAATACCTATGTGATTAAGGTGGACACAATCTCATTATATACTCAAATCTTATGAGATTTTGACATCTTATAAGATTTTGACTATTTACTAAAACCAATGTAATTAATTTTATTTAATATGAAATTCCACAAATTCAGGGGCATATATGTTGCTGTAATTCATATTTTATATGTTGTTCTTCAAAAGTTTTCAAGAATATTAATTATCAGCTTAAATGAAAAGGTCAGGAAGCACTGTTACATGGCATAATGTTTAAATGGTAAAAATTAATTGTTATAAACTTAGAAAATTAAAAAACTGTACATGATTATAAATAATAAAGTAGCATATCAGTGATTCACATATTTTTAGCTTCATATAGTATGACCCAATTAAACATAATTTTGTTATAATTAACTCATTATTTTTCTTTAAAGACCACCTTATTACTTATCTACTCAAGAGACATGAACTCCTTTGATATTTCAATAAACTAGGTCTCTTAAACTACATTATATAACTAGCAGTTTTCTATGTACTCTATAATTATCCAGAAAGTAGTAGAAAATTTACTTTTTCCCTAAAAACACATAAGAGTACTACTGCACACAAATCATTTTGAACACTTTTAATTGAATACTTTTAGCAAATTATTTATTCACTTTCTAACTATACACAACTATACACAATGAAGAAAGATATCTTCAGAATGTAACATTTTCAACTTTACACAGATACAGCAAGATAAATAAATAATTTCACCCTTTCCAAAAAAGCACGGTGAAGCAACTAGCTTTCTAGGGCATTTCTAACTTATAACATGATCGGTGTTTTAATACAACACCGATCATTCTTGACCCCATGAATGATTTATTGTATGGGTTTTTAAATTGTGGTTTTTAATGTTTTTGTTAATGTTTTAATATCTATTGTTTTTAATGCTTTTTATATTTGTTGTTGCATGTGAATTTCCAGAGTCTCTGTGGAGTGGGCGGCATACAAATGCAACTAATAAATAAATAAATAAAATAACAAATTAAGCCATCCAGATAATTAAGAATTATGACAGTGAACATTTCTCCTTGCTATTGGCCTGATGTCTAATGGGCTAAAATGTAAGGAATCTAAGTAATCTCTCTTTTTCAAAGAATCAGTTTCACAGCAATTAGTTTCTTCCTTGATTATCACCTCTACAGTTTTTTCCAACCAGATTTCAAATGTTTGGAGATATTAATTTTCCTGATGGGAATTCCAACTACCATAGCTCCATATTTAGGATCCTTCAGCTTCAAAACATCTAGTGAAATTATTTTAGCACAATAATCCTGCATTTCATTTGTAATATAGAACTATACTAACTAAAATTTTGTCCTTATCAATAGGCATTTTGTTTTTTAATCTCTCCTGCGCGGTATATCCATAATAAAGAACTCTGCCTATTTAAAACCATGCTGCCCTTTGGAAATCACTGCAAGCTAAGGTAATGCAAGTGAACATAAAAGTACCTTCAAAAAGCATAGATTACAAATGATAATTCACTAATTGGGAAATAATGCAACCACAAATTCAGGGAAGCATTAAATGAGAAAATGTCAATCACCTTTCTCTAATAGGCTTAAATACCTACACTAAACAGTTTCAAAATATTTGACTTTAAAATATATTTATACAACTTTTTTCCCATTTCATTGCATACCTACAAATAATGACTTTCTTTTGCAACTTCAAATAATAATAATTTATCCTGTGGAATCATTTATTTACTACAATATCTAGCAATATCTCTACAAGTGGCAGAAACTTACCATGTTGCTTCTGGTTTGGATTGTACATCTTCCACCAACGAAATATAATAAATCCATCTTGAATTCTAAAAAGTATTTACAGAAATAAAGTATTTAAAACAGCTGTTAAAAGTGTACCTATATTCTATATGCAATTAATAAGAAATTGTTTCAAATAACACAAAGGTACATTTATCATCCTGTTTTCGGAATCTGAAAAGGTACCAAAGAGCTGAAATACCAAAACACATGCATTCAGAGCTTCTTTTCAATTTTTTTCAAGGATCTGAGCTTTTCAACCCAAATCCGCTCACAGAAAGATTTATAACTTTCACTAAGGTAAGGAAGAAAGGAATTTTCTATGCTGATTCTGCACCTATCATGAATTTATAAATTTCTTTATAGTTTCTTTATAATTTCTATGTATATATAATGAATTTATAATTTATAGAATTTATAAATTTCTTTATATATCTTTATGAATTATAAATTCACCTATTATAAATTTATATAAATCCTGGATTTATAGGTAGTCTTTGACAATTGAGCCCAACATTTCTGTTGCCAAGCAAAACATTTGTTAAATGAATTTTGCCCCATTTTACGATCTTTCTTGCCCTTTCTTGTTGTTAAGTTGCCCTTTCTTGTTGTTAAGTGAACCTGGCTTTCCCATTGACTTTGCTTATAAGAAGGTCGCAAAAGATGATCCCATCAATTTAACATCCTATCAGATTTTACTTTCATAAAGTAATGTGAAATTATTGTCATCTCAAAGTCTCTTACCTTTAACCACTCCCAATACATTCTCTCAACTTTGATAGATAATGGATATATACTGAAAGTCTAGCCATTCATGCTTACATTTCTATCACTTTAAAATTAGGCTTTTAACTCATTTAGACTATTCTGTGGATCTCATTTTCTGATCTTTTTTATGTAAAAGCTAAAATATTCTTCGTGTTGTGTGCCAGTTGCACCTTCTCCTGGATCAGGAGGCTCACAAGTCACTCAGGTCATAATCACCTCCAGATTGCACTATTGTAATGTGTTCTACATGTGGTTGCTCTTGAGAGTATTTGGAAGCTTCAGCTGGTGCAGAATGCAACAGTGCAGGCAAAGATGTGTTCTAGAAGAGCACATTTAACATTGGTTATCACCTTTAAAACCATTCATGGCTTGGGATGGGTTATCAACTGGTGCAAAATGCGGCTGCGCGTGCTGTGGTGGGTGTCCCAAGATACACCCATGTAACACCCATACTCCGCCAGCTGCATTGGCTGCCCATTGGTCTCCGGGTACAATTCAAGGTATTGATCATCATCTTTAAAGCCCTACATGGCTTAGGACCAGGTTACCTCCGGGACCGCATCCTACTTCATACTTCCCTTCGACCGGTCAGGTCCCACAGAGTGGGTCTCCTCCAGGTCCCGTCAACCAATGTCGGCTGGCGGGTCCTAGGGGGAGGGCCTTCTCTGTGGAGGCCCCTGTTCTCTGAAACCAACTCCCCCCAGAGATACGAATTGTCCCCACCTTGCTGGCCTTCCGAAAAGCCGTGAAGACATGGCTCTTCCTGCAAGCGGGGTTTTGAGACGATTTTCATCTTGGTCTCCCCCACGTATGTATGGTTTTGTATGTTTCTTTTAATTGTATTTTAAATTGTTATTAAATTATATTGTTTAGTTGTTCTTCAAATGTTGTACGCCGCCCTGAGTCCCCAGGGAGTAGGGCGGCATATAAGAGCACTAAATAAATAAATAAAATAAATAAATATCTCAGGGACTGCCTCTTTCCAATTACAGCAGCCCGTGCATTAGATCTGACAGAGAAGGCATGTTGCAGGTACCATCTGCCAGGGACCTACATTTGGTTGGTTCCAGAATTGGGCCTTCTCTGCCATGATGCCCACTCTAAGGATCATTCCCCCGCCTTGAAGTCAGCTTGTCCTTGCTATCATTCCAGAAGTCCCTCAAGACCTGACCATGAGGCTAAGCCTGGGGTGGGGTGGTTTCAGGGAAATGGAAATAGATGGCTCCATTGTGATTGATTTTTAGATTTTTTTTAAAATAGTGTTTTTTGTTTTTAAATTATTATTTAAATTATTAAATTTAAATTTAAAAATTTAAATAGAGCAATTCTCTATTTTTATCATATTTGTATTTTATATATTGCTGCTTTATTAACTGTACGGAATCACTTTTTGTGAAATGGGTGGCCATATAAATGTTATTAACAAATAAATATGATTAATAAATATGGACCAAAAGATATGCATAGGTTAGACATCCCTGCTATCCCTGCTCTTGCAGTTCACTGCCATTCATAACTATTGCAACAGATCTGCTAGATTATTGTGATGCAACTCTAGTAGGACAACAAATTTTATTACATAAGGGAAATCTTATTTCCTTAAATTTACAGAGATAGTCCCTTTCAGAAATTTTTGCATAGTCAAAAAATAAGTATCTAACTTTTTTTCTTTGAATTATTTTTCTTATTATACCAATGATGAAAATACAAATGAAGATGTTATATTCTAAACCACATTGGGGCATATCTTTAACTATATGCAATGCTATAATGGAAATAAAACGTAATAAAGCCATGGCTGTGAAATAGTATAAAAGTTAAGTACCTAATGGAGAAATCTTCTGTAATATAATAGATTTCACGAACCATGATTTTTCCAGACAGAACAGAGAATGAGAAGGATCCTGCAATAAAAAAGGAGGTTTCTGTTAAATCACAGAATACCAAGGAATCCTTTAAGTTCTCAAGATACACTCCCCTACTTTTCAGAAGAATCCAATTTAAGCAACCCAGAAAATGAATATCTAGCTTCTGCACAAATGAAGGGGAACCTATCACAGTGATTAAGAGTAAGAGTGGGTCAATAGTTTAAAAGTTTAAAGGTTTCCCCTATCCAGTTGGGACCGACTCAAACAGGCAGTGCTCATCTTCAATTGTCAGCCGAGGGAGCATGCATTGTCTAAGAGACACTTCCGGCATCATGTGGCCAGCATGAAAATATGGAAACACAGTAACCTTCACACCAAAGCAGTCCCTATTTATCTAGTCGCATTTGCATGCTTTTGAACTGCTAGACCGACAGGAGGTGGGATGAGTAACTGGAGCTCACCCTGTCACCCAGCACTCGGATCTTAAACCCAGGCTGTTGGCTTTTCAGCTGACAAGCTCAGTGTCTTAACTTCTGAGCTACTCTTACTCTTAATCACATTCCACTATCAACTTAACTGCTTTCCTCAGTCCTCTCCCCCTTCCATAGTTTTTCTCTTCTCGGATAATTTTGAATCTCTAAACGCTGCGCTTACTGTGCAAAGAGTTATGTGGGTGCTGATTTCTTTTGTGTCATCCTACTGTTTGTCCTGAGCAATAAAGATTGTTCTTTACTGGAACACTGATACTGAACAGATTATAGAAGATCTAACAGGAAGGGTGTAATGGAAACATCCCATCTCAAGCAATAGACAACAAAAATTAAAGGTACAGTTCAATTAGTTCTAATATAGATAACGGGTGGATATCATCAAAGCCCAAGAAACTCAAATTCCAAGCTCAAGCCCAAACTTTAACCTCTCTTTCAACCGTGCTTCTAAAAGGGGAAGGAATGTGGGATTCCATTTTGCATTTGCTGCATCTTTTTTCTTAGGGAAAGGAGAGAGAGGCCTCTTTCTCTTCTGGCTCACAGGCAGATAACAAAGCCAAAATTAGAATAAGAGATATAGGAAATACCATCAATCTAAGAACTAGCAGAAGCTATTTAAGAATTAAAATATTTATTTTGTTTTACAGAAAATGTTGATGTAGTGCTTTTATGTTCCCGTTTTGGTCCTATTTGAGAATAACAACCTTTAAAAACCATCCAAACTTTTAAAATGATTACTTGGTGGGAAAGAAACTTCTCAAGGAAGGAAAATCTTTTTCCCAAACAAAATTAATACTTGATTCAAAGAACGCTCCCAAGGAAGAAATTTTCCCACACACTCATTTGTTCCGGGTTAGTGAACATTTAATGCTCAAATTACTGATCTCTAGAGCAATCTATTCCATTCGCATCTCATAACTGCCATGATGTATTACGGTGCATGGACATGCAACTGATTGGGTTGATCCCTCTGACTCCATCAAGCAGAGGCTCCTAAGTTTTTTCCTTCCTACTGCATTATGCAAAACTGGTGAAGTCATATTCAGTATACTACAACCACCTACTTTATTCCAAGGAAGAATCCCTCACTACATATGTGCATTCATGAGGAAAAAAGTGGCAAAATTTCCAGGTCTTCCTAGTTTATCTAACTGAGGAGAGTGTACTAAAGGTAAAGTCCTTTCAGTGTGAAAGGCTAATTTAGTTAAGAAATTCAAGCCTTTTGTTATGTATATCAATGTTTCAGAAATGGTTAGGAGTCAAAGAAAGAGACAAAAAAAGTGTGACTTCAGTGGACATTTAGCTAATAATGCATATACACAGAGAGCCAAGACAATAAAATCAAAGAAACGCTAAAAAAATGACAACTTGACTAATTTTTCATAAAACAAAATTTAAGTTTCTAATTTGCAGTAAGCTTTTACAAGTTTTTAGATTGCTCTAAATTTCCTAGATTTCCAGGAATTGAGCCTCATTTGCCGGGCTCTGAGTCAAACAGGAAAAACCTGCTCTGTTCCTTCCATTAAAATACAGATAAAATATAATAAAATCTCACAAGAGAGGGAAAACAATCCAGTACTGGATGATTGCTCGGAGTTTATGTTTCTGGACTCTCATGGTCTTTTTGTTTTGAAACTTAAATTTTGCAGCTAGATGAAGTTGAAACTTAAATCTTTTACCTCCAAACCTCTTTAAATGTGATATTCTCCCCATCCAATACACAGTATATATTGCATGTGCAGTGACTCAAGAGAATCCTTCAGTGTAAAAAGCCTTGCTAAGAGTCCATGCATGACATGAGTACACCCACAGTCACTGTTCCCTCTAAGCTGCGCGGCCGCGCACATAACAAGAGAATGCCATGCGGAAGTTTCTAACTTCCGCATGGCATTTTCTAATGGCAGAGGCTGCGCGCCTGCGCAGCCGCACACATGAAAAGAGAACGGCGCGCGGCAGTTTCTAACTGCCACGTGCCATTTTCAGATCTTACAGGGAACATTGCCCACAGTCCCTGTTTAGTCAAAGGATGCCATGGATGAATCTAATATTTTGGTTCATATTTGAATTATATTCCCAAATTCACAATATATAGGATACAGGAGACATTACACATGTGCAACAGCAGGCTAGATTTTAACCACACCATTGCAATGTAATCTCAGCACAAGATTAATCTTTTCATCACACTGATGATAATAAAATAGTTGAATGTATTTAAGTTTTTCTCTTGCTGAAATCACTATTTATCATATTACATAAAATATGTTAAAAAATATGTAACACTGAATATGTAAGACTTTTTATCAATATAATATTATGAATGTGATTCAGAATATACTGGCATTTCATATTTAAATCAAGATCACTTACCAATATGGATATAGCCATTTTTATGTAATCTGTTAAGGATCAATGTTAAAATAAAACCAATGTTTCGGGAATTGTAATAAGTTAGGTAAATAATCCAGGCACAGGACAAAATTGTAGCTGCAAAACAAATATTCATACATTTAGAGCAATGGAAATTATTTTTTCAAAAACAGAAGTGATACATTTGTAACACAGAAACTCTTTGAAAGTGAGAGAGATATGGACTGCCACAAACTCAATGGGAAGCAATATTACCAAATTACTTAATGGTAAATGGGTTCTTGTAACCAGCCATACGGTAGCCATTTTGCAAGGCTGCTCATGATCTATTCCTAAAATTCCAAATATGCTCACTGGCACACAGTGGCTGAGCACAGACATCATTACCTCCCCTCCTTGCCCCAATCTCATGCGTGAAATAGCTTTATAAAACAGTTTCACATAAAGCTGCACGGTATTATTTTGGAAGGGCAACGTCAATTGGTAATTATACTTTTTAAATAGCTTGACTGCCTTAACAGAAGCTTTATTCTAACCAGATTACTGCAGATAACACTACATTTCAAATACTGTATTTTTTTGTCTAGGTATTAACTATGTTCTATATTGTGCACTATACATGATCCAATAAATGGTATATTATATTCATATAGCTATAATAATTTTAGCTATTACAAGACAAGAAAATGTATATAAAGAGAAAATATGAAGCAAAAGGTGTTTTAATGTTTGAATTGCAAGCCGATATAAAAATGAACTTAAATAAACTTACAAGATGGAAAATTAAGAAGCTGCATGAAACTGTATTTAACATTCCACTAACTCCAGTTTTGAGATTAGTAATTAAGTTCTGTTTAAAATCACCCAGGATAAAATCAATGTTTTCTAAAACAAATATGTAACGTATAGCTGCTGCCAAACATTTCATGTCAGATGAGATAAAATAGATTAGATATAATATTGGAAAACATAAGAAATATTTAACAAACCAAATATTACATACCAACAAGGAGCCAAACAACATTTGAGTTATGTTCAGTGAGGAAATTTTCCAACTGAGTGATACTGGGAACAATGCTAACATTAGTATTTCTGTCCATTCTTAGAATATTGCAGCAGGGTCTAGATGACTGAAAAGAGAAAAAACAAACGGAGTATAATTTTGAAAAGTGCTGTTGAAGAGATTTGTTTGCGATATATGTAAGAGAGATCAACCACAAAATTAACGCACAAAATGAATGTTATGGCCTTTAAGCAGCATCTATAGGATGGCAGAAATGCTATTTCATTCAGTAGGATTCATAGGGAGAGCTTTTGTGATAGTGGAATATACACTACACAGCAAGAAATGGAATGGTAGCTTATTTAAGTAAAAAAGAGTTAGTAACAAGGCGAAAATTATTCCCTTGCTAAATTTAAAATACATGTTACATCAAATATGTGATCACCTTTCATATTTAAATATCTTTATTTTCATTTTTAAAATACAAGCGTTAAAGAGTCTATGATCAAGACTGGGGTCAAAACATTCTTTTGGACCTTGACCTACCCAAACAAAAATCGCTTCCTAAAAACATCTGTTTTTCAATTAAAAGCTACAATCAATTTTTAAGTACACATTTCTTCAAAGCCTGCTGCAGCAGACACCAAGACTCCAATAATAAATGAAATATTAACACAATTTTTTATGGCAAAAACATTTGTGAACAGGAAACAATACTAATGTTCCAAACAAGGTAAAGTAGGACTGTGAAGTTTCTCTTGCAAAAGAATGCTCTAATACAGCGGTCACCAACCGCAGAAAATTTTGGTGGTCCGCAGAAAAATTATTTGCATTTTTTATATTGCACTGAATCAGGGGATGGAAACCCCTGATTCAGTGCAATATAAACTCAAACTACAGGCCCTGGGGTGGATACGTGCTATGAACGTTTGTGTTGCTACAGAGTCTCCCCCTTCGGAGTATTTTTGTGTAGATCGGAGGGGGACAGAAATTCCGACTTGGGGTCTGCTTCGGCCTCCTGGTGCGGGGCTTTGGGCAAAGGCTGGAGGGAAGCACCGCTGGTGGCAAGGAGCTGGAGGGCCTTGTTCCAGTGGGACTGCATCATGGCCTGGAACTGGCTGACCATCTCAGCCTGATAAGCCTCCAGGCACCGGTACCTGGCCTTGCACTCCCTCAGGTCTTTCCTCTGCTTGGAAAGCCTAAGCTCATAGTCCTCAGTGAAATGCTTCTGCTGAGCCTCCTTCTTGGTCAGATCCAATTTGAACTGAGCCAGCTATTTTGCCAACTCTTCCTTGTGGTGGCTGCTTAGCTCCAACAACTGCTTCCTATTGGGGCCCTAAGGAGCCCAGGCAGGCAGGTGAGGAGTGGCTGGGAGGTGAGGGGCGAGTAGAGGCCGGCGAGGCACCCCTCAATGTGAGTGACATCAAGTTGGCCATGCCCACCCAGTCACATAACCACCTAGCCACACCCACCCAGCCAGTCATTAGGCAGATCATATTAGTGGTCCACGGGATTTAAATTTATGAATTTAGTGGTCCCTGAGGTCCAAAAGGTTGGGGACCCCTGGCTTATTGTGTTCTACACAATCAAAAGCTTTTATGTAATTGGTAACTCTCTTATACCAATTTTAAATAACTCTAATTCATCAATGCAGCATAGCTCCTGAGACTAGTATAATCTATCAATGTGTATGGGATAATGCAGCTGAAATTTCATTAATTTCTAACAATATATTAGAATATTTCTTTTTTATTTATAATAAAAGATTATGCTACAGTGATCCCTCGTTTTTCGTTGGGGTTACGTTCCAAAAAGAACCCGTGATAGGCGAAATCCGTGAAGTAGTAACTTCAGCTTTGCGCATGCGCAGAGGGCAAAAGAACGCAGATGCCGACATCCAGGTGGGCGGGGGAAGCGGGTGGGGGAAGCCCCGCGCCGCAAACACCACCAGGTTGTTGAGCTGTGCGAACCGGGAGGATTTCACCCCTGGCCTCATGTGTATTTCACTGCTCTTGGCAAGCTGTTTTACCAATCAGCCAATCAGAATGCAGAACACAATGCACGATGCAAATCCGTGAAGCAGCGAGACCGTGAAAGGTGAACCGTGATATAGCGAGGGATTACTGTATATGAAAATTCCAAGTCAGTTTTAGATATATTCATCAACAGTAGCTCAGATAGCATTTTTAAAAAAATTAGGGAATTCATGGAAAATAGAATTGCCATGAGACAGGAAAACTCAAATTAACTTAAGCAGGATGTTCAGAAAACAATTTCCACAATTACTATCAACCTAGGATTTTATAATATGGGAAGGGGCAGATTTTGAGGCTCCTGTCAACATTGTTCTTGAAAACAGTATATTAGATTAGATTCTAATATAATAGATTTCTTAAGAACATAAAACATATACTTATTAGTTTTTCCCCCCGTACTATCACTCTGCTGAATATTTAATTCCCACAGCACTGTCTTTTTTTCTCATCTTCTCATCTTTCCTACTATTTCTCCTATTGTTTTCTTATGATTTATCAATTGTTGTTTGTAACTTATGATCAATGATTGCAACTATACTTTATGACCTATGCTTTATTATTTTCTGTTTATATGTACACTGTGAGCTTATGCACCACAGACAAATTCCTTGTGTGTTTGATGACACTTGGCCAATAAAGAATTCTATTCTATTATTCACTTACACAAGCATCCTTCCACTATGTCACAGATCAAGAATAAACTTATTTTATTCCGTTACAGTCATAATGGAAAGAATTGGATAAATTATACAAAGGGAGAATCATAAAATTAAGAATGAGAGATTAGATTCTGACATAACTGGAGTATAGAATTCAGTAACAACTCATTAATTGTCCACATTGACAATCACTGTAATGTATACCGTATATACTCGAGTATAGGCCAACCCAAATATAAGCCGAGGCACCTAATTTTACCACAAAAAACTGGAAAAGTTATTGACTCGAGTATAAGCCTAGGGTGGGAAATGCAGCAGCTACCGGTAAATTTCAAAAATAAAAATAGATACCAATAATGTTTTTGAATATTTATTTCAAAGAAAAACAGTAAACTAGCTCTGCAAGTGGAAAAGAGGGTCAATAAAAACAATATGGTATCAACAATAACTTTAAAAGTACAAAAACCTTAGCTTATTGAGCAACCAAGCTAAAACACATTCAGGCTAATAGGAAAAGGTGTCTTGCACTCAAGAGCAACAAGAGATAAATTTGTATATTTTGGTCTTTGGAGGAAAACCATTCCTCTGGCTAAGAAAAAGGAGAATGCCTTGTTTAAACTTGTGTTTATCATTTTATAAGCATGAATTAAATATTAAAGAGCATCTATAAATGTTCCACCAATTAATCATGACATTTTTTCAGTTGATTAATTTTATTGTTTATCTGACTGATCAATCAGATGTCACCATCATTGAAATCATATTTTTGGAGCTATAAGCTTGATGCACTTCCTTACATATTGCCAAATGTTAAAAAAACAAAGCTAGTAATCTCTTCAGAAACAGCCTGACTGTCAAATCATAGTACAGGTAGTCCTCAACTTACAACCATTCATTTAGTGATCTTTCAGTCACAATGGCACTGAAAAAAGTGACTTATGACTGTTTTTCACACTTATGACTGTTGCAGCAACCCCATGGTCACATGATTTACATTCATATACTTGACAAGTGGTTCATATTTATGACAGTTGCCATATCCCAGGGTCAGGTGATCCCCTTTTGCTACCTTCTGACAAGCAAAGTCCATGGGGAAGCCAGATTCCCTTAACAACCATGTTGCTAATTTAACAAGTGCAGTGATTCACTTAACAACTAGGACAAGAAAAGTCATAAAATGGGGTGAAACTCCCTTAACAAATTTCTCACTTAGCAACGTAAATTTGGGGCTCAACAGAGATCATTAAGTCAAGGACTACCGGTACCTCTAAAGAAGAAGAGTTGCACCAAACAGGAATATTGGGGGGCTCTCACTTCACCTCACACAACCTGCTGCAAATATAATGTGACAGGGGGCAGAACACCCAATTCCAAGTGTTCACCCCCAACATAGCAGGGCTCCATGTTGAGGAAAGTGATTGATGATTGAAACAAGCCCAAGTCCCACATTAAACCAGTCAGGACAGCGTCAGTCAGTGGCCTAGTTCTACTGGTAGAATTACAATTAGCCAGGAAGGGAAAACGGGTTTAGGCCAGAATGCTTTTTTATCACCTCAAGCCCTGCAGAATAACAATTTAATCGGGGGGGGGGGGGGGCGTCTGGTTTTCTGCCTTCTGACTGACTCGAGGAATTATTTTTCCACTTAAAAGTATGCTGGAAGACAACAAATTCCACATAACTTATTCAGGAACTGGGATAATCTTGGGGACATTTCAAAGGTGCTGGGTTTGAACACGAGGCCAGGCATCTCTGCATTATTTCGTGGCAGAAGCAGCAGCAACCGGGCATACCGCATCTACTCGGGCTTCCCACTTTTCAGCAGCCCTGCCTACTCACCTGCAGGCCGTCGTCCTGCAGCCGGCAGGCTCTCTGCCATTTCCCAGCCTTCACCCCCTGCTTAGCTCGGTGCTGCTTACGCGGCAGCAATCGCTCCGCGCGGCGTTTCCCAGCCTTCACCCCCTGCTTAGCTCGGTGCTGCTTGCGCAGCAGCAATCGCTCCGCGCGGCGTTTCCCAGCCTTCACCCCCTGCTTAGCTCGGTGCTGCTTACGCGGCAGCAATCGCTCCGCGCGGCGTTTCCCAGCCTTCACCCGCTGCTTAGCTCGGTGCTGCTTGCAAGCCCGAGACAAACCACACCGCGCAGAGACAAACGCAAGCCCGAGACAAACCACGCCGCGCGGAGAAAAGCGCTTGCACGTTGAGGACGCCGGAGAAAGCGGCTGGGATGGTTGGGATTTGTCCCGCGCTTTGCTAAAACTCCCTGCATCGATGGCTGGCTTGAGGTTTACTGGCGCCTGAATTTGAGGGATAAAACGCGTCTTGGGGGGAGGTGGAAAGGAGCTGTAACAGCTGCGCTCAGTAAACCTCGCTGATCTTTTGAGAGCAATAAGATAATGTACTAACGTCAGCAGAAAGATTTCGCCGAGGAAAGGAGGAGGCAGCAGCAGCGGCGGCAGAGCCGAAAAGCGGTGGGAGCCGAAGGGGAGGCTCCGTCGCTGCAACAGCCCCAGACCTCCGACCCTGAAGCTCTGCTGGCCGCCTCCTTTCCTCGCCTCCCGCCTCCCCTTTTTCATTGACTCGAGTATAAGCCGAGGTGGCTTTTTTCAGCCCAAAAAGTGGGCTGAAAAACTCGGCTTATACTCGAGTATATACGGTAATTCATTTTATAGTTTTACACCTGCTTTAAATTGCTTTATATCTTTACATGATATTTTCACAGCAGCCCAAATATAACAAGATTAAAATGATATTTATAAAGATATTTTCAGCCTTTATATTTAATAAAATCATGGGTTATTTTTTTTTAAGTCTACATTAATTAAAGTTATGTTTTCACTAGAGGAAATTATTTTAAGAGTCTTTAGGCTACATGACATTTACATACCTCATTTACTTCCTTTTTTATCAGGAACATACAGTATCAATATAGCTCAACAGGGGGGGAAATCTACTTAGTTATGCAAGGGAAAGCAGAGAAAATAGAGTTAGTTATCTTGGAAAAGATACTACTTTAAAAGTCAATATGTATGATCAAAGACTAAGATGCACCACATTTTAAAACATTATGGAAAATGTATTTTTATTTATTGGATTTTAATTCTCCCTGACTCCAAAATGACTCTCAACAGCTTACAAATTTTCTGGGGGTTGGTTGTGTTCATTATCTTACTCCAATTGTGATTTTTTAAAAAATAGAATATTGGTAAAGAATTCCATCTTTTTCCAACAGTGCAAATCAAAAGAAAACAATTAATCTCATTTATAAATGTAGTTCTATGTAATTCAAATATTAACCAATGGGGAAATATTCTCTGTGCAGAACTTTATTTACCTGAACTTTCATTATTCAAAGTTATTCAATCAACACCAAAGCATCAGCTATCTCTCTGCTTGTCTTTGATTCCAGAAAAGTTATGAATAGAATAGAATAGAATAGAATAGAATAGAATAGAATAGAATAGAATAGAATAGAATAGAATAGAATTCTTTATTGGCCAAGTGTGATTGGACACACAAGGAATTTGTCTTTGGTCCATATGCTCTCAGTGTACATAAAAGAAAAGATACATTTGTCAAGAATGGTTGTCATAGGGTTATGATAAGCAATCAGGAAACAATCAATATCAATATAAATCGTAAGGATACAAGCAACAAGTTACAGTCATACAGTCATAAGTGGGAGGAGATGGGTGATAGGAACGATGAGAAAAACTAATAGTAATAGTAATGCAGCCTAGTGAATAGTTTGACAGTGGTGAGGGAATTATTTGTTTAACAGAGTGATGGCGTAAGGGAAAACTCTGTTCTTGTGTCTAGTTGTCTTGGTGTGCATTGCTCTATAGCGACGTTTTGAGGGTAGGAGTTGAAGCAATTTATGTCCAGGATGCGAGGGGTCAGTAAATATTTTCACGGCCCTCTTTTTTACTCGTGCAGTATACAGGTCCTCAATGGAAGGCAGGTTGGCAGTAATTGTTTTTTCTGAAGTTCTGATTATCCTCTGAAGTCTGTGTCTGTCTTGTTGGGTTGCAGAACCAAACCAGACAGTTATAGAGGTGCAGATGACAGACTCAATGATTCCTCAGTAGAACTGTATCAGCAGCTCCTTGGGAAGTTTGAGCTTCCTGAGTTGGCGCAGAAAGAACATTCTTTGTTGTGCTTTTTTGATGACGTTTTTGATGTTAGATGACCATTTTAGGTCTTGAATATACTTTGAATCTTCAATGAGTTGCACTAATATTTTTGTTAGATTCTGTAAGCTAACTGGAATTTTGATAGATAAGGACAGCATAAATATTTCATAAATAAAACAATAAATAGAAGATGCAGCTGATTTAATGGGGAGACTCATTTGTACAAACTTTAAATATTCCACTTTTCTTGCTTTTTTTTCAACTCATTTGCAATGTTGGCAACAGTAAGTGCACTATGGCAACCATATAATATCACAGTGCTTCATGCCATGATGATCTATCAGATATGTGCATAAAATGAACTTTGGATCTGAAGGCATTGTGAATAGTTCTAACAAGCTATCATGCTCTCAATAGACTGAATGATTCCTGTTGTTCTAAAGTTGAACTTCAGTGAAATTCCATACCTGATCTATTTTTCCACAGAGAGCTGCAAAAAGTGGCATTATGGCAAGCAACCAGGCAAAAAAAAAAAAAGCTTTAAATCATTTACTTATTCAGCACTGTAAAGAGGGATCAATAAGTGGATTTTAATGAGCTACAGCATTATTCTTAAAGTAAACTTAGTATTTAATTTCATCATCGCTCACTCTATGGAAGTGTCCTTGTGGGAGATGCTGAGAGTTAAATCAGTACAATCTGACAGCTGGTTCACAGAATAATAAGGTGTCCAACAGCCATTTCCAAAGCACTTATATATAAAATTATACAGACATTTCTCTTTGGAATGTCAAAGTACTTACTGAAATAGTTGTGAGGTTAAGATAACCTTTTCCCAATAACTGACTAATCCAAATCTCATTCCTTATTGACTATTAGTTTCCCACAGCTGGACCTCACTACAGTATTGTCAGACTCTTTTTCTATAAGTGATATGACAATATTTTTGGAACTGCATTGATTTATTTTCATTCTGTGATATATAATTCTGCAACTTTGGAATAATATTTATCTTTTCACTATGTCAATATTCAGCAGAAATAATGATGAAGAATAAGACTAATAAATTCATATTTTTATATTTATATGAAATTTTCGGGGGGGGGAGAAACAATTTCACCATATTCAGGAAATGAGCTCCCATTCCACACAAACCCCCTTTCTTTTGTTCAGCAATATTTCCATCTATCTTTCTACAGTTGATACGAATGCTCCCTCTGCTACTATCAGGCTACTATCACAATCTGTCCCAAAACATATACAAGTTATTATTTATGAAATTATAGCCAGCTCACTTTCACAAACTTTAGACACCTAATATAGTATAACATCTTCACAATAAATTGAAATCAACAGTAACATTAACAAAAACTAAAATTGAATAAAAATTTAAATCACGAATCAATGTTAAAAATGAAAAATGGTCCAGCATAGTAAAGATATTAAACCTCAAATGCTTTACAGAAAAAACAGATTTCTAACATTTGCTAAAATGTTAAAAGTGTAAGATTATTCTAAATTTTGAGTTACAAGATTTTTTTTATAAATCAGAATTTACAACCATGAATAAAAAAAGAACCCAAAATCTCATACTTATTTCCTTAGATATTGCCCCCCTTCATTAAGCTATACCAGGATTATAAAACACTGTTTTCCCCAATCTTACTCTGAATCTCAGCAGCAAAGTGGATCAAATCATCTCCACAGCAACCAACACCAAATCCTATTTCCAAAACTATAAAATCTAGTACTAAACTAGATACCATACAGTAATCCTCAACTTACGACTGTTCATTTAGTGACTGTTCGAAGTTACAGCAGCACTGAAAAAAGTAACATGACTATTTTTCACACTTTTGGCTGCTGCCCTTGGTCACGTGATCAAAATTCAGAGCTTGGCAACTGACTCATATTTATGATGGTTGCAGTGTCCTGGGCTCATGTGATCACCCTTTGCAAATTTCTGATAAGCAAAGTCAATGGGGAAGTCAATGGGGATTCACTTAACAACTGGGTTACTAACTTAACTACACTTAAGAACTATTGCAAGGAAGGTTGTATAATGAGGAAAACTCATTTAACAAATATCCCACTTAGCAACAGATATTTTGGGCTCAATTGTGGTAATAAGTTGAGGACTACCTGTATTTCATAATAAAATCCTTGAATAATCAAAGGGCTTTTGTATATTAAAAAATCTTAAGTCAACATTAAAAAATGTGAAGTGGAATAAGCCTTGTTCTTCATCAGCAACTGAATCAACTTCTTCAGATTCATGGAAGCCTCATTTATTTTATTTATTTATTTTTATTTAATAGATTTGTATTTACTCTCAAGTAAAAAGAAGCCAGTTCTTTCTGAAATACAGTGATCCCTCGTTTTTCGCTGGGGTTACGTTCCAAAAAGAACCCGTGATAGGCGAAATCCGTGAAGTAGTAACTTCAGCTTTGCGCATGCGCAGAGGGCAAAAGAACGCAGATGCCGACATCCAGGTGGGCGGGGGAAGCGGGTGGGGGAAGCCCCGCGCCGCAAACACCACCAGGTTGTTGAGCTGTGTGAACCGGGAGGATTTCACCCCTGGCCTCACGTGTATTTCACTGCTCTTGGCAAGCTGTTTTACCAATCAGCCAATCAGAATGCAGAACACAATGCACGATGCAAATCCGTGAAGCAGCGAGACCATGAAAGGTGAACCGTGATATAGCGAGGGATTACTGTATATTATAATTATAATTCAATACAACCTTTCTCAAACATGCATTCTATCTCAAAAGAGGCAGAAGAACCAATTCTATCCAAAACAATTTCAACTGAATTAAATAGAGTTTACTGCAATGTAAAGCAAGTGTCCATGGTAAATCAACTCTAAAAATATGCTACAATCTTAAACATACCTACCATAAAAAATTTCCAATAAACATTTTGAGGAAAGACTGCTACAACAATTGTATTACACATTTTAGAATGCAAGGACTAATTGCTTCCTGTTATGGGAAGTTGCAAGATCACAAATGAAATTATCTTTGCCCATGATATAACTGAAAGACATACAAGATCCCAGATATTACTATCCTATGCTCTATTATAGTCCAATATACTTTCATTTTAAACCAGAAAAAACTGTTTTGTTTTTAAACCATATTTAGCAAAATCTTCTATTATTTGTCAGAATTCATTTTTTCCTCTTAGAGTAGTATAGATATTGATTTGCTAGAAAATCTTGAAATATGATGCATATTTCATCAATAAGCCACAATAAGTTTGGTTTAATCTATGGAGAAAATAAATTAAAATACTACTGTATTCTGTTACCTAAGAACAAAATACCATGGTTGAAATATATTGTTATATAGTTATGATGTTTCATTTTAAACATGGCATTCAAATATTTTTTTAGTATGCCAATTACGTTTAAAATGATGGTTAAGATTATTGTCTTCTGCTTTGATTCCTTTTGTTATGCTTTCAATCGTTGTTTTATCTGATGCTTTGACATTTGTAAAATTTTCCAGTGCAGGCCACCTTAAAGACCTTTCTGGACAGAAACATATACATGTGGCAATGTATAAGAAAATATTTTAAAAGACAATTAAATACAATTGTCCAACTGAAACCAACCAAGAAACAGAATTATTATCTGAGTCTGAGAGCAACTTTAATTGGGTGAAATATTATCTTATGTATATAGATACTATTTGTATGGGCGCAGTATTGACTCTGCCTGGCAAGTCCCTGCAGTTTCCTTGGCAAGATTTCAAAAGTGGTTTGTCATTCCCTCCTTTGCAGGACTGTGAGAGTGACTGGCCGAAGATCATCCAATTTGGCTTTGTATCTAAGGTGAGATTAAAACTCATGGCCACTGTCTAGCCCAGGGGTCAGCAACCTTAAACACTCAGAGAGCCACAAAGGTCCTAATCGGAAGCCCCCATTCAATTCTGGAGTTGACCAGAAGTCTAGTTGCCCCACCATAGAGTATCCTCCTAGCGTGGCATCCTTTTTCCTCTACCAGTCCTAACTGAAAGCCCTATCAATTGTGGAGCTGACCGGAAAACCCACCCCTTGCCATAGAGTCTCCTCCTGGCATGCTCTGCTTCCCCCCCCCCTCCCACTGGAAGCTCCTCTCAAAATTGTGGTGACAGGGAGCCGCAGCAGAGGGATGAAAGAGCCACATGCGGCTCTAGAGCCGCAGGTTGCTGACCCCTGGTCTAGCCTGATGCCTTAACCACTACACCAAACTGGTTCTCCTGTATAGATACTAGGAATCCAAAAATGCTGATGTTGAACTTTCATTTCTCCATTAACTTGTGTTTCACTGAAAGCAAGACACCATGATATACATCCCATTCCATACACATGGTGCATAGCTAAATTCACATTTCAGATTATTTTTCTAAAAAAAAACAACCATGTGAAATACTCCACTATATCAGGTATTTTAACTTGCTGCTTTGACAGTGATTAAATAGACCTGAGTGTCATGGGCTACAATTTTCATCAACCCCAGCCAAAATGGGAAATCTGGTCCAAAACTAGCCAAAAAGGGCACAGAGTTCAATAACGAAATTTTAAAGCGTGATTTCAGTCTGATTGCCTGATTGCAAGAAACCACACACTGTAGAACTGAACCAGACAACCAGAATACGCTCAACGGAGCAGAGACCGTAAATGACTTCGAAATAAAGCACAACGCGGAAGGCTTCCGTCCTAGGAAATAAGCCCTATCAACGCCTCTCTCTCTCTCTCTCTCTCTCTCTCTCTCTCTCTCTCTCTCCACCAAACCAGGGTTGGCCCGTCTTCACGTCTTTCCAAGCTCAGCCTCTCTTCCAAACGATCGCGTGTATTAAAATGAGCACCGCACACCGAACTAATCCAGAGGAGGGAGAGGATTTGAGCTACCTGAGCGATCAACTGCGCCCTGTGCAAGCAGCGCCCTGACCGGAGTGTGTGTGGGTGTGCCCGGCGACCGATCGCGATTTACGATCTCAAAGGGCAAAAGCAACCGAGCAGCCGCATCGCGTTGCAGGCACTTCGCCACCGTTCGGGGCTCTTCCACCTCGGCCTTCATTAGGGCTGAGGATGGCGAGAGCCGCGGCCGGACTCCCGGCAGCAACGTCCCCTCCGCTCGGACTAAAGGAGCCCGGGCATCTTCCTCTTCGCTTCCACCTGCAGCCTCTCGTAAGAGAAAGGCCGGGGCCGAAGCCTTAGAAAACCTAGAAAGACGGCTTTGCCGCTCCACCTGCCGCTGCGCACGCAAGACGGCTCCGAGCAGCCCACGCAAAACGGCCCAGCGCCAGAGCTCTCCCCGCTTACCCCATGGTCTACTGTTTACATCCAACCCCTCTGCGGTTCTTTACTACGAATCCGGAACCCGGCGCCTCCTCCCCAACAGACGCTGGTTGCAAATAACGGCTAACTCCACCCGAGCCTGCCTCCCAGGTCATTCTGCCAATCCCAGGGACGCTCTCGGATTGACCGAGCAATGGTAACAGTCCGCAGTCGGAAGCAGAAGGCGGGCAAAGAAACCGACCTCTAGCCAATCGCCGTCATACGTGAACCTTGAAGCGACGCCTCCGTTGAATTTTGATGCGACCAACATAGAAAAATAAAACAAGACTTTCTCAAGGCTCCGAACTTCCGAGTAAACTCAGACTTTGCTTCTTTTTCCCCTCAAATCAGTTATGGAACATTCAGGGAGTGTGAATAAACTTTGGATCTGGGCTGAAAGGAAGCCTAAAGAGAGAAATTAAGGAGTGCTAGTTTACTGAAGTGTAAGGAGGAGAGGAGAGTTGAGGGAAATTCAATCCCAGTCCGGGATAAATGTTAAACAACTTAAGTGTTTAACAACATAAGCGCACCATCGTGCCTACCGTCCCTGTCCTTCTGTCCTATTGTCCAAATTTACCTATACATACTTCGCTTTTGTTTATGTTTATATCATACCTGTTATTTTGTACGCGTGTTGACAAATAAAATAAATATTGTTCTCTGCAACATTCGGCAATGCGGTCATTAAATCTCTCTCTTTTCCCCGTACTGAAAATGTAGAAATGAAAAGAAAGTGGGAGACGGAGATCGGGCGTTGTATAAAGATGCTTTTACAATCACATGCCCGAAGGAGATAACTATATAAATTGACTACTTTGGAAATTTATCATATTCAGTATATAATATTCAGTACAACTCTCTCGGCTCGCGATTGCATGATATGGTTACGTTCATTACGATCGATCTTCTACCTTCACGGAGGGCTGCCGGATAGCTGCAAAAATTCGGGCGACTGCTAGATGGTCCACAAGAACCTCGCTGCCATCTGTATTTTGCACGCAAACGCTGTTAGCTCTTGAGATGCTGAGCCATAAACTCCATCTGTGTTCAAAGCTATGCATAAAGAGCTGTAAATATAAGTGTGGGTAAGCAATCCCATGTAGGCATAGCTATAAATATTTAATTTTTTTCTAATATTAAATCAACAAGTATGTGTTGCAGTGATGAATAAACACAAACTTATGAAATAAACATGAACTACTCCCTTGATCTATTGTAATTCACTTACTCAAATCAAATCGCTATTACAGTCGTAGATCAACTTAAGGAGTATGGGGCACAGTGAGTAAAAGTATGGAAGACACATCAGAGTTTTAAAATGTTGAAAAGCTAGAAGATATGAAAATACATTATATATATTATATAATATATATATAAAGAGAGAGATAGAACACACACACACATACATATATCCACACACACACACACACACACACATATCCGTCCGCACCTCGAACGGATTCTTGGCCCCCTCAAGATTATATATAGTCTAAAATAATCTAAAGGAAGGGTAGAAGCATTAAGACAGGTGTAAGAGTACAAAGGTTAGCACGTGGAAAATTACAGAGCACACTAGAATAGCTAAATAGATGCTAATTAAGCCTAGTTTACAGCACAGGTCATCATCCAAGGAATTTTAAGAGCTGCTGCCTAGAACAAGACAACACTATGTTATAGCAGGATTGGTATCTGAAAGCAATAGGTGTGGAGCCCATTAAATGACTGAACAGGTAGACTTCAACTACCAACAGTTCATTTAGTGACCATTCGGAAGTTACAACGGCACTGAAAAAAGTGACTTATTGTTTTTCACACTTAAGACTGCTGCAGCATCCCTAAGGTCATGTGATCAAAATTCAGACACTTGGCAACTGTCTCATTTATGACGGTTGTAGTGTCCTGGGTACATGTGATCACTTTGTGCAACTTTCTGATTAGCAAAGTCAATGGGGAAGGCAGATTCACTTAACAACTGTATTACTAACTTAACAACTACAATGATTGACTTACAACTTTGTTGTAAAAAAAGTTCATAAAATGGGGCAAAACTCACTTAACAAAACTCACTTAGCAACAGAGATTTTGGGCCCAATTCTGGTCATAAGTCAAGGACTACCTGTACACCTCTTGAACAGCTGTGCTCTCCTGGTGATTACATCGTATGCAGGGGCGGATTGGTCACTTACCTTGGTACCGGTGCGCTGCACGCACATCACCATGTTTCATGCGCACACATACTACGCACGCATGCCCCTTTGTGCAATTTTGCTTCCGTGCATGCACAGAAGCAAAATTGTGCCAAAATCTCACAAGGGGATGCATGCGCACATGATTTTGGCAATTTTTTGTTTCTGCGCATGTGCAGAAGCGAAATCTCGCTGAAATCTCTTGCGCACATGCGTCCCCTCGCGAGATTTCAGTGCGATTTTGCTTCCGCGCATGCACGGAAGCAAAAAATTGCCCAAAAATTCACGAAAAAAGATGGCGGCTCCTAGGCACCGGCAACCGACCGCACTGGGTCGGTAGCCTTTTCATGACGTCACCAGCCAGCCGCTACCGGTGCGATAGAGTGGACCGCACCAGTAGGAACCCATCACTGATTGTATGCCCAAATTGTTTGTTTTTAATATTTGTGATATTTGTATGGCTGTTTCATTTTTTGGGGTATTGCTCATGTTTTAATTTTAAGCTGCCCAGAGACATGAATGTGAGATGGGCAGCTATCTAAGTTCACTTTTGTTCTACTGTCCTGCAACACTACAGCTTTTGTTTTTAATGCTATTTTCCCTCTCTGTTCCAAATTCTTTCTCATCACTAGTGCAATGTCTATATTTTATCCATTGATTTCCTAATACTTTTCAGTGCTTTCCCTAACAGTTCTTGTTGTCTTTTCATAGCAATCTAGGCTCATGGATTTCCTCTAAAGTTAGAGAGAGGCCAGCCAAAATACATTTGACAGCCCTATGTAATGTATTTATAGAAATGATCTTTGGCTTTGGCTAAGTAAACACATCTTCCGGATATGACTCTGTCAGTTTACAATGGTTATAAGTGGGCAATAGGGAAATTGCTAAGAAACATTTTTCTGGCAGAACTGAATTGAAGGGAAGCACGTTCTGGCCTCTGCCACTGGCCAGGAAACAAAGGACCTCTGAGAAATTGCATCTGCAGCCTTCCAGGAAAGAATAATGACAAGGGAAATGGCCCATTTATTACTTTGGGAAGAACCTGCTGGAATCTTGCTTCTCCCATCACCCTTCTTGAAAGAAAATGTGACAACAACTGCTAATTCTTCTGCGATTAGAAAATTATTACTGTACACTAACCACTGGATTAAAGAATCAGTACATTTAAGAACCATTTGCATGCAAATGGAAAAAGTAGCTAGGTTTATGATTAATTGTGCATTGCAATCCACGGCTTATTCAGTTGCACTGGTTTTTTTTTACTTAAAATTATCAGATAAATCTTTAACATGAATGCATATCCACTGTCATTGGCATCCATTTGTTAGAAATGTTTATGTTGCATTTTATTAACAAAATAATGATAGTTATATGTGTATTAGAAGTATATACTTATAATTAAATACATTGCATAATATTTGCATTAGCTAAATACATATAGAATTGTAACTGTTTACTGTTAAAATGATTTATCATACTTTTTCCCTGCCATATTTCTTTCACTTCTTCCATTTATTAATTTAATAAAATTATTGATATATCCATCCAATTTGGATATTAATCATTCATACAATTTGATATCAACTTTGCACACATACACACACAGTTGGAGAAAAGGCAGATTGGGCTCCCTGATTCTCCCAAAAGGCCTCTAGATCCTCCACCCACATCCTTCCCTCCTTCGCCAAGCTTATTCAATATGGTGCCATCATTCACTTTAGTCAAAATTTCCAGCCTTGCCTGCCTCTTTCTTTCTTTCTTTCTTTCTTTCTTTCTTTCTTTCTTTCTTTCTTTCTTTCTTTCTTTCTTTTTTTCTTCCTTCCTTCCTTCCTTCCTTCTGTTGGAAGAAAAATCCATCTGGTTCAGTTCCAAGTGAGAAGAAAGACACTGGAAAAATGGAGGCTGATTGGAAAGATGGTTTATTGATGAACAGGACCACATGGGTTTGAAGGTCCTGGGCAGCTGACCATATGGAGTGGAGAGTGAGGGTTATTTATATCCTCTCTTGGGCCTTGCCCTTGAGCTTCCTGTTCCTGTGCAAGAAATGTATTCTATTAGCTGTAGTTAGACTCCCATGGGGCCAAGTGGGGTCAGTTTGTCCGAATCAGATTACAGATTAACAGAGTTGGAAGGGACCTTACAGGTCATCTAGTCCAACCCCCTGCCCAAGCAGGAGACCCTACATCTGCCTCTACCTAGGATTAAACTCACAACCTCCTGATTGTGAGGCAAGAGTTCCACCTCTAGGCCACAGCAGCCAATGTCCCCAGGTGATTTCACAATGCAGTGAGCCCTGCTGCTAGATAATCCTATTATGTCCTGGAGGGTCATGTCTTAATCCCATCACCCTGGAGCTGAAGGTCTTTTGTTTTTTAGATAGGCTGGGCCAGTCCTTCTCAATGGGCACCAAATATCTGTTGGGGACATGGAGCTGAAGCTCTTGAGTTTCTGTCTCCTTTAAGATTTCTATTTCTCTTTTAGGGGAATATAATATCCTACGTTTTTAATATTTCCTAAAATATTTCATTCTTCTAGGAGGGATGGGTGCCAACTTTCTACAATTCCTTCCTTTTTTTGGAATGGAGGTAATCGGCAAGCTCTTCGTCAGAGTGAGAGTGCTGAGTTAATTATATAGTATTGTGTATGTCTACATTAAGGAACTGCTTCGAGGCTGGAAGACAATAGGAGAAAGAAAAACAAAATAGACAATAGAAAAATTAATTGAAGATATTTCTCTCAGCCACCTGCTCTCCTGTTAGACATGCTCAAACTGAACAACAGTAGAAGAAAATAAAAAGCAGGATAAGAAAGTAAAACAAAGAACATTTCCCCAAAAATCTTAACATGAAGCTGCACTGCTCATTAGATTGCTATATAGTTCTAAGATTTCTGCTTTCCAGATCCCTGGGAATTGGTTATGAACCAGTTCGATGAAAGAGGAACAAAGGCAAAATGGAATGTTTATGTCTTGTTATTAAGGCTCACCTGAAAGAGGAACTTTCCTGCTTCTAACTTTCAAGGCTCTGATGGCCCCATCTACTTTCTGTATGGACAAGTTTAGATTGGCAATTCAGATTCACATTTTCTTTTATTCTTGCATATCTGAACATTTTGGCATGATTTTTTTCACTATCCACTACAGCAGGGGTGTCAAACTCAAGGCCCGGGGGCAGTGGTGAAACCCAATTTTTTTTACTATCAGTTCTGTGGACATGGCTTGGTGGGCATGGTGTGGCTTGGTGGGCGTGGCTTGGTGGGCGTGGCAGGGGAAGGATACTGCAAAATCTCCATTCTCACCCCACTCCAGGGGAAGTATATTACAAAATCTCCATTCCCACCCCACTCTGGGGCCAGCCAGAGGTGGTATTTGCCCATTCTCTGAACTACTCAAAATTTCCACTACCGGTTCTCCCAACTACTCAAAATTTCTGCTACTGGTTCTCCGAATTACTCAAAATTTCCGCTACTGGTTCTCCAGAACCTGTCAGAACCTGCTGGATTTCACCCCTGCCCGGGGGCCAGATCTGGCCTGTGGGGTGCTTAGATCTGGCCCATGGGGCCACCCTGGAAACAGAGGACTGGCCAGTGATGCCTCTGCCAGCGAAAACGGAGCTGTGGAAGGCTGCATGCGACACTCCTGAGCTCCGTTTTCGCTGGCAGAGGGTTGCAGGAGGCCATTGCACTGAAAATGGAGCTTGGGAGCCTGTTTTCGTTGGCAGAGCGCTTGAGCCTCCACAGGGGCCCCCAACACGAGTGACATCGAGCTGGCCACACCCACTCTGGCCACACCCACCCCGGCACCCCAAGGTCAAACATAACCCTGATGCGCCTCTCAATTAAATAGAATGTGACACCCCTGCACTACAAGTTCAAATAAATATATAAAAGAAAGTATACATGTATATCAAATGTGATAGTTTCAGTTTATGTTTTATGATTTCAATGTGTTAGCTAGCAGATTTTCTGGATTTGATTGAACAGTAACTTGACAATAGGAGATTTAGAAAGCCATCCTTTCAATAGTCAGTCCATAATTAAAGCTGTAAATCATAACTTTTTCATGTCCAACCAGGTAAGCTTCAAATATGGAAATACTAAAAAAGTACCATATTTTGCCATTCTTAATTGAGTTCTGCCATTGCCTGGCAGATAAATAATTATTAATAAATTATTTTGAGCAAAACCAAAGCTAGCTCTGTAATAAATAAAATATTTCATATTAGTTGAGTGAGCTTTTGACAATTCCCTACCTTCCCCACAGCGCTGGGTTCCTACCGGTGCAGTCTTGCCTGTTCGTCGCCGCAGAGCCGAAGAAGCTGGTGGCGTTCGCGGCGCGAGGCTTTCCCCGGCCGCTTTCCCCGGCCGCCGGGACACCGCCATTTGCATTCTTTTGCCCTCTGCGCAAGCAGAACGCTTTGCGCATGTGCAGAGGGCAAAAGAACGCAAATGGCGGCATCCCGGTGGCCGGGGAAAGCGGGCGGGGGAAGCCCTGTGCCGCGAACGCCACCAGCTTCTTCGGCTCTGCGGCGAAGAACTGGCAAGACCGCACCGGTAGGAACCCACCCCTGCTTCCCCACCTTCCCGTTTTTTTCCTTTTAGATATTTGTGCATTTATGAAGGAGATATGATAACTACTGGTCCAAGGAATCTCAGAATATTTTAACTGTCTGCTCTTTCTGCCAAAATAGTTGAAGAGAAACCAGAATCCATGAGAATCCAGCTCGTGGCAATAAAGCCTGGTGTTAAAATGCATTTTCCGTTCTCTTTTCTATTGTTACAATTCTATTTCATTGAAATGTTCTGATTTGCAGAAAAATTAGACAGCAAACAGTCAGGCTTGTTCAATAAAAAATTTGATGTATAAAAAGCATAAGGTAAATGATAAACAGTTCCATTCACTACAATGTCCATAATGTAGTCCTATCATAGGACATTTTTCTGGGAGAGACTTACAGCATCTTCTAATGTCATTGAATTGCAGATGGTTGGTATAACAATTATGAGAACAGGTTTTACATGACCTTAATAGTCACTGAGCATCACTAGAAATTGCTATAAGTCACCAGTGGGGAAATGGCTATAGTCTAGAAATCTAGTTAATTTCTTCCTGCAAAGAACTATGTGATATATCTTGAGCAGTGTATTTTAAATCACAGGCTGTGTATTTTAAACCACAGGCTAATTAATCATAGATAAATCTCATATAAATTACTGTTCCAAGCTTGAAATATGTAGTGTAATAAAAGTTCTCTGATAAAATAACTAAAAAAGGAAATCTATTTCTATATATAACATTTTACTCTCTTGAGAGGAAAGCTGGAGGGGGAAGAAATCAATACAAAATAACAGGTTTTAGGATGATGTTCCTCAGTGTACATTGTACCCTAAAGACTTGGTGTGGATATCCAGGGAATTACCATCACTTGGTCATAATAATATCTTAAATAAGAGTGGTGTGTAACTGCAGACAAAACAAAGCCAAGCCCTGTTCCCACACAAAAGCTAACAGTTCTGGCTTAAAATAACTAATCATCTTCTAGTAGATACTGTATAAGCAAAGAGGTACAATAAACTATCTCCACCTAATGGACATTTTAGTTTTGCAGCACTGATCTAATAGCCCCATTAGCACAAATTTTCAATAGGAAGAATGCTTTTAAAAATGTTTTACAGTTTAAAGTAAGCATCCTTTATGGAATCTATTTCCTCTGTCTCAGATAAAACCTACCCAGAACAGACATTTTTATTTAATAAATTACAGTACTTGTTCAGTGACAGAAACATTTACCTTGGCACTGGAATTTTAATACTGAAACTAAAAAAAATTAATAGGGTTCTTCAACATTGTTACTTGGATTCCATTATTCTTTCTGACAACAGAGTATATTTATATCAAGTGCCATAATATGATTTTTACCATACTATAGCACTTGTTGGTTTTTAGAACACACTTGTTTGTGTTTTAAAAACCATATATAATTACTGTCGTTTATTAAGTAAACCATAGTTAAACAAACCTTGACAGCACAAAATATTATCAATATCAAAATATCAAAATCAATCTGTCTATCCTATATATAGATGTATCTCAAAGGAAACATAAGTGAATACAGTTTGAAGCTGGATATTTATACAATATTTACAAATACTGGTTTTTATAATCTATATTAGAACTGGCATCTATTAATTGTTATTGCCTGAGTTTATGCATCACAATAACTTGGATATGTTTACCTATTGTTTGTTGAATTAGCCACAACTGGCTGGATTCATATGTCAATTCATAGTGTATGGCACAAAACTACAGACAGCATAAGTTGGAACACTAAATGCACAAAATCATCTTAAAATTTAAGTCCTACTAAATGTTATTACTATCAAGTGATAGCTTTTTGACTATCCCAAATTAATTATGTTCACTACATTGATTTATATTTGTCATGTATTTTGTGTAAGCTACTTGAAAATCAATTATTCTTCAGCAATAGTAAGTTTCATGACTGTTATTTATTTAGGGAAAGCTCTGAAAGGTTTGTTTGTTTTTATCATTTTACATATTTAATTAAGTCCATTTTGTCACTTTCTGACTTTTTACAAATGGGATTTCTAATAAAAAGGCCCACAATTTGTAATAAAGAACTAATAGCTGCTCTATGAGGCATACATAGAAAACCATTGAGTTTGCATGAGTCCCAGATAAATATTTTGTTATTTATTGAATTTATATGTTGCGGAATCCTTCAAGATTCCTGATACCTTACGAGATGAAAATGACTTTCCAATCTGAGAAATAGGATGGTACCAATGAAGGAGAATATTTGTAGCTCAGGGTTGAAATGAGGGATCCTTGGTGCTCTCTGAGCTTGCTTATTTTCCTGCAGACATTTCATTACTCTAACTAGGTAACACCATCAGTGCTAGTAAGAAGTGGTATTTGCTGTCAGTTTATATTCTAGTGTCTTGCTTGTCTGTGTGGGTGGGGGGGGTCTTAGGGATTCTTTGGTTGGCTGTTTACTAATGGCTCTTTGACAGTTTCTTGATTGAGGTATTGTTTACTTGATTATGTTGAATTTATGTTTTACCAACAAAGAAATAAAGGGAGACTACTATAGATCTATTTCAAGCTGTTTAGCTCTCATCAGCTAGCCATACCCTTCTGGGATTCGAACCTGGGCTACTTGTATATTAGGTAGATGTATTAACCTCTAAGCCACGGGCTCTCCTCACTTTGTTGGCTATACTAGGGTAAAGATTAAGTGGGTTTTTAAAATTTATTTATCAGGACAACCTGGTCTACCCAATTATGAACCAATTAGACCAGGTAGCCCAGGTTCAAATCCCAGAAGGGTATGGCTAGCTGATGAGTGCTAAATAACTTGAAATAGATCTATACTAGTCTCCCTTTATTTCTTTGTTGGTAAAACATAAATTCAACACAAAAATAGTTTGTTGCGAAAGTGATGGCCTGTGAAGGCTCCTGGATTGGGGCTAAAAGTGAAAGTGGAGCAGTCAGGGGAGGGCTTCAAAAATTTTAGCAAGGGGTTCTCTGCCTAGTTGCTGGGTGGGCATGGCCATGGTGGGCGTGGCCTAGTTGGCTGCCTACACCATGGCGGGGGGACGTTTTTGCCCTCTCCGGGCTCCGGTAGCCCTCTGGACGCCAGAAACGGGCCGTTTCTGGCCTTCCCAAACTTCTGGTAGGCCCATGGGGACTCCTGGAAGGGGAGGGGTGGGCGGGGCCAGCCAGGAGTGGGATTTGGGGGTTCTCTGAATTGCACAGAATCTTAGCTAGAAGTTCTCCCGATCTCCTGCGAACCCCCAGCAGCTCATCCCTGGGAGCAGTATGCTCTATCCCATAATTGGGTAGACCAGGTTGCCCTGATAAATTTTTGAAAAAGCTTACTTGATGGTTGGTCTGAAGTTGACCTTGGAGTTAAAATTATGCTGATCTGAGTGCTGGTTACTGGTGGAGAGGTGCCGGAGTCTTTTTCTCTTTGTCTCTTTCAATCAACCAGCCCAAAAGAGGTAATGAAACATCTGCAAGAAAACAAGCAAGCTCAGAAAGCACCAAGGACCCCTCAAATAGGATGGTGATTTACAAAATATTTCTAAATTCATAACATTGTACATTCCTCTTTTATTCACCTGTAGTGGCACGCAAAGTGATTAGAATGCAGTACTGCAGGCTACTTCTGCTGACTGCCGGCTGCCAGCATTTTGGCAGTTCGATTCCCACTGGCTCAAGTTTAACTCAGACTTCCATCCTTCCGAGGTTGGTAAAATGAGGACCCAGATTGTTGGGGGCAATAAGCTGACTCTGTAAACCACTTAGAGAGGGCTGTAAAGCACTATGAGTATATAAGTATATAAGTATATATTGCTATAATACAGGTGACCACCTCCCAACTATATCACTAGACATTTAGAAAGAAGATCAAGGAATGGAATGGAATACTAAAACAAACTACTAGTTTGTAAGAGTCTGTATCTTAAAGCTCCCGTTCTCTTCAAAATGTTTATAAGTTCTCTGACAGTCTAGCTTTCTTGGTGTAAAATTAAAATCAATATGGTAATCCCAGACAATAACAAAAATACAAAAAAAAACCATAAATAATAAACCATAATTGTTAATATGCTGACAAAACCTTTCCAAAGTCTTTTTGGAAATTATTACTTTTTCCCAGTTATAAAAGATTATTGCTGGAGGGATTAGTATCACTTCTAGTGAGCGGTTGCATACAGTATTGGTGTTAAGTCAGTTCTCAGCAATGTTTTTCTTTCAAGAACCACCCAGGGAGTGTTATGTGCCACCCTAATGGTGTGTCAAATCCATCTGATGAATTTAGGCCATCTGAACCAAGTTCTATATTATAATTCATCCACCATAATCGGACCAAGGTGGATCTCAATCTTCACTCAACAAATTAAATCATAAGGATCACAGATGAAAGAACAATATTTTATCAATATCTTTTATGAACTATTAGTATAAGACTTTTATACTTAGGAAATATAATATGATATTATTCTTAAAATGTTATATTAAGATTAGAGTTACAATTGAAATAATCCCAAAGCCATGGAAGCATTCTGTATGACTCAGGGTCAGTTTCTTTCTCTCAGCTCAATCAACCTCCTAGCATTGTTGCTACAGAGATAATGAAAGGCAATCTGCCTATAAACCACAATGATTCCTGGTGTAAGAGCAGGCTAAAAATCTAACTAACTAATGCTAATTTTGTTTATTTTAGTTACAATTCAGATTCTAACATGACTCCAAGATAAAATAGGGGAGAAAAAGCATACTGAAAGAAGGCAATGATAAACCACTTCCATATTTTTGCAAAAGAAAAATATGAATATATCCATGAAATTATAGGAATTGAGCCCATCTCAGAGAAGATTAACGAAAACCATCATTAAAATATATAAATTTTAAAACCTTACTTTGAATATATTAAAAAGATTGATACTCAGTTTTTAAATAAGTATAAATCCACATGAACAGTTAAATAAATATGTGGACTAAGGCTGGAATCAACTAGTCAATGTTCTATTTATGAAATAGAATACAAACTTATCCCCCAACAGAGGCCACTCAAGAAATACTAATGATGATAATGTTAATCATCATCATTACTATCATCATCATTATCATTAAAAAAAACCAGAAAAGGAATTTGGGTGGGAGGTTGCTGCTTATAATCATAATAACATGCCTGTTTCAAAACTGGGATTATAGATAAAAGTTCATGCAGAGATGCAGCACTTTAAAGTCAGTATTTTCATCTGGATATATTTCAAATTCAGGTTGCATATTTTGATTCATTTGGGTATTTTTAGATTCTTCTGGAACTATAATATGTATCTCATGCAGCGGTGAAATCTACTTACCTTTCCTACCGGTTCAGAAGTGCGCAATTTGCCACCATTGCGCGCACTTTTTCACCCTCTGCGCATGCACCGAAGGCTTTGTGCATGCGCAGAGGGTTAAAAAAAGAAAATGACGGCATCCGGGTGGGTGGGCGGAGCCTCGCGCTGCCACCGCTACCAGTTCTCTGAACCACTGGCCACCGCCACTACCAGTACACCCAAACCGGGCCAGACTGGTAGCATTTCACCCCTGATCTCATGAAACTTAATATTAGGCTCCAGTAACAGATTAGCAGCCCCAGAAGAAGAAGAAAAAGGAGTTCTCTACAACATACAATATAAGGATTGTAACAGCCATTATGTAGGCAGAAAACTAACAGAATGCATCCATGAACACCAATTAGCAGTCAGAAGACATGATGAAAACTCTTTAATTTCACAATACATGGACAGACTTAACATAGTTTCAACCTGGAAACTGTGAGCATCCTAAACATAACCAAGTCAAAAAACACTAGAGAGTTCCTGGAAGCCTGGCACTCAGATATATCATCAACAGGCACATAGAAATAAACATCTATATAGGCACTACATAAACACGATTTACAGAACAACCCAAAGCACATATTTCAGCAGAGAGAAATTCCCTGAAGATGGACTCCAGCATGAGTCTGAAAGCTCGGAAAAGTAAATCTCTGGTCTTGGTGACTGATCCAAATTCAATCTCACATCATTATCCTGGGACACGTATATTTGCCTTCATTCTTAACATCTATATACCATCCAAATGGGTGGTTCTAACTTACCTCGCTGCTGGTTCGCTTCCTCCTATGCCGCGTGGGTGCGCCTCGTGGGTGCGCGCATGCTTTGCACACATGTGCATACGCAGTGGCAAAACAATCAATGTTTTTTAAAAAGCCAAAAACAAAATGGCGACGCATGCACAGTGCCAGAAACTCGGATTCTGTGCATGTGCAGAAGAAAAAACCCAGGGGGAAATCTCACCCCAAAAAAAAATCTGGAAAAAAAATCCCCCCCCAAAAAAGATGGCAGCGCCCATGGACTGGCACGACCGAACCGGTTCCGTGACATCATCGTGCAATCACCAGCGAGTTGCTACCAGTTTGGGCGAACCGGTCCGAACTGGGAGGAACCCACCTCTGCATCCAAAAGAGACAATCAAAAAGCCAAAAAAGAAAAACACCAAAATACTTCCTCACCAGAAATCAACACCCAGATGAGTAGAGAGTAACACCAACATTAGTGATAGACAAACAATGGAGGAACTACCAACTCAGACCAGCAAGCTAACAATAAATGACAGCCTAATCTAGGAGCAACTGCTCCTCAACCCTGAAAGGGCAAGCCACTAGTATATAAAATGAGATCAAATTGCATTCCCCTCTATCGTTAGTTTGGTAATGAAATGTCTGCAAGAAAACAACAAAGCTCAAAGAGCACCAAGGACGTCGCATTTGTTTATTTGCACAGCATCCTAGAGCTTGCTATACTAAATCATGGTTTACTGAATTAACTCAACTGAATCATAACCTAACCACTAATCAAAATTAACCAAGCATGTGATGTGAACCCCAACCTTTTTGTTTTTATGCAAAAAAAAGAAAGTTCTGGTAAATTTTCTGAAAATTCTCTTCCCATTTCCACTATTGGAGCATTGGATAGTAATTCACACTGATGTCTGCAGTGTGTAAAAAGTCTGCAGATCAGTAAAAAGCAAGATGGTGACTTCATACACATGAAAAGAGAATGTGCTTGGATGGAAACACCAGTAATATTTCATGTAACAATTTACATGAAATTGTTTTCATGTAAATTTTCTAAAATTTGGAGAAGAGGCTGGGTAATTTTTAATTAATGTCATGTCCTCGATCTAGAAGTCTTAAAGCAAATCTCAAAGATCAAAATTTGCCCATCAAATGCTTTATCCTATCAAACAATTTCTCCTACCTATTATGTTATTCCCTGTTTTGTGATGTATTTTGAATCTCAATAATAACTTGTAAAGATGAATTCCACAATGTGAAAGGCCCTTTTTGTAGAAGTTCTGACAACTTGGTTTCTCTAAACGTGGTTGCTGAATTGTACTTTTTAATGTGACAGAAGGGATAAATTATTAACTACTGGAAAAAAAACAACCATATTAACTGTTAATTTGAATGAAATAGACATTACAATTTAATTTTGTCCAGGCTCCAGCTATATTTTTAGCCTGCACTCACAACGGACATGTTACTCAGTTGGTAAGTGTGATTATCAAGCTGAAAGATGTTTTGTGCTCCAGGTAGGACCGTCTTTCAGGAGTCAACCATTTCAAAGTGGCAGGTGGAACTTGCTGATTAATGCACCACACCCTTTTAATGGGCATCACATGCATCATACCCACATAAAAAAGAGGGGGTTTGATCAGTCTGCCATTTTGACACTGCTAAGTTCCACTGAAGATGCCCTGGCCCGAGGCTCCTAGTCCGGTCATATGTCTGATTTTAGCTACCTAGTTCAGTGATGGCGAACCTATGGCACGCGTGCCACAGGTGGCACGCAGAGCCATATCTGCTGGCACGCGAGCTGTTGCCCTAGCTCAGCTCCAGCGTGCATGTGCACGCCGGCCAGCTGATTTTCGGCTCGCACGGAGGCTCTGGGAGGGTGTTTTCCGCTTCTGGAGGGCCTCTGGGGCGTGGGGGAGGCAGTTTTCGCCCTCCCCAGGCTCCAGGAAAGCCTCTGGAGCCTGGGGAGGGCGAAAAATGGGCCTACCAGGCCCACCAGCAGTTGGGAAATGGGCCATTTCCAGCCTCCAGAGGGCCTCCGGGGGGCAGGGGAGCCCATTTTCGCCCTCCCCAGGGATTGAATTATGGGTGTGGGCACTTGCGCATGCGCGATAGCGCGCGCAGACGTGCTTTCGGCACCCAAGGAAAAAAAGGTTCGCCATCACTGACCTAGTTCATACTTACAAAACTTTGTCTGGTCTTAAAAGATACTTTCCTTCTAAAATTGGACACATGCCTCCTGATAATGAATTTATATAAATCTATTGAAATATGGGCCTTCTGATTATACAGACATTCACATGTCAATGTAAGCATCCATTTCGTTTTATTTACAATTTCTTATTTAGTATTTTTGAAGTGCAAAACTTGGCAACCTCTAATGCAAGTTCTTGGAATGTAAACAAGATTATAAATAAACATACACTGGAACAAATTCTATAAAGCTACATTGTAGGCTGCTTTCTTTATCTGGCAACAACTACTGTTATACAGTTTAGTACAAGTGTATGCGTGATCCTGTTCTGAAGCCAGATGTTTCCCATGAACTTTGTCAAAAACAAGTCTTTTGTATTATCATAAAGCAAAAAGATCATGTAAAAGGGTAAATCTGGGACAGAAGGAGAAGGCTAGTAATAATAAACTAAGCTCATCTATGAATTATATGGTCAAGCCAAAGTCTGAACTGTGTAAGTAACTTAGGTTCAATGATTGTGCATATGCTTCTATATGAAATACTCCTGGTTAAATCTAGTTGTGCAAAGAATGAGGAATATTCAAACAGGACAAAGACAATTCAAACTCCTTTGGTAGATTCCTTTTTCAAGAGTTGCCCAATCTATATACTACCAGAACTCTTCTGTCTGCTTGTCTCTTTGTAACCTTTAATTGGGCAAAACAGTGCATGATAGGGCATGACATGACATGAGTCTTTATTGATTAGCCCTTGGGCCATATCAAAGTGCAAAGTTCCAGAAACAAATTATTACTAAAATTTGATGAAAACAATTTAAAATGGAATTTAATAAAATACAATTTAAAATGAAATTGGAATAAAATACGATTTAAAATAAAGTTGGAATAAAATACGATTTAAAATGAAGTTGGAATAAAATACAGTCTAAAGTGAAATTGAATAAAATACAATAATTTAAGATATAGATAAAATATGATAAAATTATATTTCGGTGTCACCCCTGCAATCTACCCCAATCAGTCCCACCTATGCAGATCTCAACTGAACCATTTTGTTTAAATACTGTGCTGTGTTAACTGTTATTTTCAGGTTCTGGCCGCACATAAGGTAAGTTGTTTTGATATGGGGATCCCAATGGGTCATTTGTTTGGTATATAGACCAAGATATCTGTCTCTCACCCCCTTAAACAAGCAACAATCAAATAGGATGTGAGCCAGGTCTTCTACCTCTGCCGCTCCGCAAAGGCAGAGACGCTCATTGTAGGGTATAGAATGGAATCTCCCATATCTGACCATTGTGTCAAGCTGTTCGAATCTTGCTCGCGTAAATATCTCCCTAAGATGTTTTGGCAGTTGTAACTTCAAATAGCTGTCTACTTGAAAAGTACGTTTGTATTTACTCAGCCATTTCAAGTTACCCACCTTACTAAGGTTAGCTATATCATTTTGTGCTTCTATAGCCTTAATTCTTTGGGCAGCTCTTTTTTTGAGTTGTTCTCCTGTTACGCAAGAGACAGGAAGGGTCTCTTGGGAAGAAGGGACAGCTTCTTACAAAATTTGTTAGTTTGGTGATCAGGGAGATTTGTGATTGTAATTTTATTTGTTCTAGTAGACATAACTTGGAGAGTCTATCAGTCTCCATTTCATTGACTTTGCACCAGTAGTTATATGCTCCAATTTTGGATAGAGCATGAATTGTATAAATTCCCAATTCAGCTCTAACTGCTGCAGCAGATGTTCTTGTATCTACACCCAAAATACATCTCAAATGCTGGGACTGTGTTTTTTCTGGGACTGTGGTTGAGTATAGACCCAAAACTTCTGCTCCATACAAGAGCATAGGGGTAACCTTAGCTTTATAAACTTTAATTAATGGGGCTAGGGAGCATGATAGGGCAACAATTCTGAATCAAGGTTCTTCAAATGAGCTAACTTAAAGAATGCATTCAAAATCCAGGACCCATTAGACTTATTTCAAACCTAGTGGAACTGAAATTTTCAAAGGTTTTCAGATCAGTTGTACTGACACCACCATGCCATCAAGGTCAGCCACAGTCACATGATCATGATTTACAACACTCCCTGCCACTTCCCTCCACAACCAACAGGAAGTCAGAACTCGCTCCTGCTCCCACTGCTTTGGCCTATTGCTATTCTGTTTCCCCATTTAGATAAGAAAATATATTTGAAGCAATGACCCAACAAAACATGGGTTGCCAATAACAGATAACTAAAATACTCTGCCCCCATTCAAGGTGAACCTCCCAATACTTTATACTGTAGTCTGTCCAGTTTGAGAGGTTCCTGGTGTTTCTACCCAGGATGTCTGTGTTCAACCCAGCTCTAGAAAAACAGGAGGAAATGTGCTTTAGATTTTACTGCCCAAAGCCTACATACTCCAAACTTAAGAGACCTTGAGTCAAAGCCAATCTGCCTCAGTCAGCTTTTTGTGCAAAGTGAGGAGCAGAGAAGCAATCTGAATGTTCTGATGCACTAACAAAAACATTATTTGTAGGATCACTGTAGTACGACATTTCCATTAAATCAGTTTTGAATGCAATCACCCAGTTGAAATGTTGCACAGCTCTGAAATAGCAAGTCCTAAAAGATTCCTGTAATAATTCTGGAGTCCCAATGTACCTCAGGTTTCATTATAATGTAGGTATCAGAAACGCTGGAGAATTTTTTTCCAAAATGAAAGTTTGTGCTCTATTATCAAATTTCTCTTATAATTTATAAATATTAGAGAACATTATATGATTTTAAGTAAAAGTGCTAAAATGTATCTTCCAATTTCCTGAACATTTCTATTCCCTATGAAAGGTGTTTTAATTCTTCATTCTCAGTTTAATACTTTTCCTTCCTTTCCCTTCCCTTTCTGTATCTTTGAATTTAATTAATTGCTTGGTGTTAGGCTATGCTGAAGGTGGATTTTTGTTGTTGTTACATGACTCTCCATCTCTTTATACTACTACTGGGAAATCATACAACACAATCTGAAAAAGCTAAATGGAGGAATTTCTTAATGATGCTTTCCTTTGGGGCTAAACTGAAAATTGTTTAATCAGGTAAGTTGCAGACAGATGGAAAAAAAGATAATAGTATGAATCACAACATTGTACAATGTCATAGATCAGCGGTCCCCAACTTTTCTGGTTCTGTGGATCAGTGGCAGTGGTGGCAACCGCAGCAGTGGAGGCGGGGGGAAGAGAGGATGGTTCCGCGCAAGGGGTGGGCAAACCTGTGAGTGTGCGCACCCATCACTTGAGCAAATGGAGTTTTCCCTGCTCGCCTGCCACTTGCGCCGCCCAGTTCATGATCCATCATAGATCATCCTTGATCATCTTACAACTAAGTACATAACTCCACTCTACTCATATTTTAGATTTTAATCAGAATGTATTTTGTCTGTCTGTTTGTCTGTCTGTCTGTCTGTCTCTCTCTCTCTGTCTCTCTGTCTCTGTCTCTGTCTCTGTCTCTGTCTCTGTCTCTGTCTCTGTCTCTGTCTCTCTCTCTCTCTCTCTCTCTCTCTCTCTCTCTATCTATCTATCTATCTATCTATCTATCTATCTATCTATCTATCTATCTCCTTTATTATTTTTATAAGTAACTCAAGGTTGCAAACATACATAATACTCCTTTCTCCTCCTATTTTTTTCCTTTAAAACAAAATAAAGCAAATTAAATCTATTTCTCATGAAATTGAATGAAAACAAATGGAAACAATGGAAATAATATTTTGGTAGTTTTTAGATATAAGTATTTTTCAACTGGAGCAGGAATGAATTGCAGAAAGACTGACGAGTACCTCACATGCACTGATCAGTAGGACATATCCTGGAAATCACTTTAAGGCTTGTTTTCTGACAGACAAGTGGGACTTGCAACCAAATGTTTGGAATACTCTAATTCAGAGTGTCAAACTCAAGGCCCGGGGGCCAGATCCGGCCCGCGGGGTGCTTAGATCTGGCCTGCGGGCTGCCCTGGAAACAGCAAGGGACCAGTCCGCGGTGCTTCTGCTAGTGAAAACAGAGCTCGGGAGGACTGCAGGTGGTCCTCCCGAGCTCCATTGTCACTGGCAGAGGGTTGCAGGAGGCTGTCGCAACCGAAAACAGAGCTCAGGGGACCGTTTTCTCTGGCAGAGTGCTTGGGCCGCCACAGGCGACCTCGACATCAGTGACATTGAGCTGGCCCCGGCCATCCTGGCCACACCCACTCCCCCAGAGTTCAAATACAACCCTGATGCGGCCCTCAATGAAATCAAGTTTGACACTCCTGCTCTAATTGGATTTGACTCTGCTGTTTATGTTTATTTCATTTCATTTCATTTTGTTTATTTTTATCCCACCTTTATTATTTTTACACATAACTCAAGGCAGTGAATATGTCCAACACAGCTTCCTCCTTCTTCCCCCACCCCCCAACAATCCTGTAAGGTGGATTTTGCTAAGAGATCGTGACTGGCCCAAAGTCACCCAGCTGGGTTTCATAGCTAAGCAGGAATTGAATTCACAGTTTCCTGGTTTCTAGCCTGGTGCTTTAACCACTAGACCAAATGGGCTACTAGACCAACTATGGGTACTGACCATTATTAAGCATTCATTAAGCTTTTGGAGGTTCTAGAGTTTTGGTCTACAAAGTTTTGTTCTACAATATATTTATTCAAATGTTGGTATTTCTCCAGTTTGTACTGATATATGCCTCTTTGCATACACAATGTTATTTTGGCTACAATGATGGACACAGTGACATGATGGCTGGTATGGAAAACAACAGTGTTCCAAAGTTAGAAAGTTTCCATATGAGTGCTCTAAACATTCTCCCCTGGGAGTTTAAAGGAGATTATTTAGATGTAATGGATTTGTGGTTGGTTTGCTTCCTTTAAAAAATGCATAACATTTCATTTTATCCTGTGGTATCAATTTTTATCCAAAGTTTTATATACTAACTCCACGTATCTGCAAAAATATACAATGCTGGCAATTGATATCAATTAAACTTTGTTCTAGAGCATAATATGAAAGCTTTATTTCTCATGTCTTTATTTTATTTTTTTTACATTCCTAAATCTCCCAAAATCAACAACATAAACTCATCCCCAGTGTTTATATATAAATTACATTCTTTGATCACTGGACATTCCCATAGACATTTACTAGGATTTGTAAATATTTCTGGCCTGACCTTATGGGTGCGAGGGTATTGGTGGGGAGAAATTGTTCTTCTGTCAGGCATTTAATTTGAATAACAGGCATTGACTTCTGGGATTTCTACAGTAAGTAATAAGATTGCTCAGCCTAAAAATTTGCTGTGACCATTCATCCTGTTTGGTTTAGGAAAAGATTTATTTATTTATTATTTATTATTAGGTTCTTCTATGCCGCCCTACTCCCTAAGGACTCAGGGCGGCGTACAACATTTTAAGAGAACACTGAACAATAAACTTATTTAAAAACAGTTTTAAAAAGTTAAAAAAGACATCCAGCAACATACATACAGGGAGAGATCTCTGATATAAAATTGTCTCAGACCCCTGCCTGCAGAAAGAGCCATATCTTAATGGCTTTCCGGAAGGCCAGCAGGGTGGGGATAATTCGGATCTCAGGGGGAAGTTGGTTCCAGAGTGCGGGCCCCCCCACAGAGAAGGCCTTCCCCCTAGGGCCCGCCAGTCAGCATTGTTTGGCTGACGGGACCTGGAGGAGACCCACTCTGTGGGACCTAACCAGTCGGAGGGAAGATATAGAACTATTTTATTTTTCTGTTCTTTTAAAATACCAGTTCTTTTCTATAATTGTTTCCTTATTTACAGTTTGCTTATTTATTTATTTCTGATATTTCTATACCGTTCTACTCTAAAAGGCACTGCAGCATTCAGCAGAAAGAGATATTAAAAATAATAGAAAAATGATAAAAATATAAACCACAATAATGTAAACCAGAGGTCTTCAAACTTGGCAACTTTAAGACTTGTGGGCTTCAACTCCCAGAATTCTCCAGCCAGCTGGCTGGAGAATTCTGGGACTTGAAGTCCACAAGTCTTAAAGTTGCCAAGTTTGGGGACCCCTGATTGTAAACCAACAGAAGCAGACTAAATTTACACACACACCCCAAATGCCATTCCCTAGAATCAGGGATACACCTCTTGGAAGAAGCTCATCAGGCATTGGAGATCAAATTTTTCTACAGAAAGGTGCCATCTTTGAGAAACCCCTATTACAAAACTCCTACAGATGGAACACATAATGGCACAGGAAATGTATTTTAAGTCTCCATTCATTTAAATCTGTTGCTGCATTTTGCATTTCCAGATTTCAACAGATTCTTTGCCTGTGTTACATAATAGAATCAGAGAGCTGGGCTATTGTTCTTAATTTATCTGCCATGAGAACTACTCTCTCAAAATACAGATTATCAATTCTGAAAGGTTTATTTTTTGTATAGCTTTGTGTTCCATTTGACAGACATAAAATGGTGGTAAAGACTTGATGAATGCCTACCTTTTATTATAATGAATTTTATTCCAGTTTTAATCCACAGCTATAACTTTTAAAGGTTTCAAGCAAAATATTTGCTATTAGGTTCATTTCTTATGCTAATAATTTTCCATAGCATGCAGCTCAAATCTTCACATTCATGTTTTTTCAATTTTTTCCATTTTCATTTATTTAAATTGCTATTATTATTATTTTTTGCCCTAATATTTATTCCAAAAAGGAAAGGGAGAAGAAGGGGAAACCAAGCACAGGAAACATCAGTGAGGCTGGGGCTAAGTGCTAAATTAACACTATGTCCATTTAATCCAATGAATTTCAATAAGTCAATTTATTATTCAGTCTTCAATGTTTGGCACAATAATCTAGATGTTATTAGAACTGATTTATACTTTGTTCATCACCTCAGAATTTATGAACAAGAAATAATAGTGTTGCTTGAGTATTCATGGAATATATATGTTTTATGACTCAAAAGATACAAAAATGTGGTCTTTGTTAAGATATTCATGAACTGGGAGAACCATGTTAACAAGGTTAGCCAATGAATAGGCATAGCAACTAAGTCAGCCAATGGGAGCTAACCACTTCTGAGTCTGTGCAGAGAATCGAAATTGAAACTTAAGCTTAAGGCTGGGCGTGGCTCAGTACACTCTGTACTCTCTGTCCACTCTGTACTCTCAGCCCACTCTGTGCTTGTCTGCTGCTGGAAATGAAACTGCTTGTAAATGTTGCTACATTGAAGAAATAATCTACTTGTGGTATTGTATATATATTACTATGTTTATAAAGAAGTTAATGAATCCAGCTGAATCAGTCATCTGTGTGTGCTTCTGGAAATTGATTTTTCTGCAACAAACACTGATAGGTTATGGGCCCAGAGCACACAGAAGACTGCATTGTAATATAAGCTGAAGAGACTGCCTGTTTTTAGAAAGAGAAACAAGGCAGGGATTGCAGGGTGGCTTCTGTTGAATTTAAGGAAAGCTCTGTGCCTCGTTTGGGGCAGAAGAACTATATAATTTGGGCTGCAAAGATGGAATGTTTCCTGAAGGCTAAGGAGCTGTGGGATTTGGTTATTAATCAACCACAGGAAGCTTTAGCAGCTGCAGAGCAGAAGAAGCATGATAAAGCAATGGCTTATATCATCTTGAGTTTAGAAGATGAACAGTTTATCAATGTAGCTGATTTAAAGACTGCAAATGAAGTCTGGCTGAAGTTAAGAGCTGTGCATGTAAGTGTGTCTGCATGCAATATTGTTCAGTTATCAAGAATATTATACAGAGCCTGTCTGCAACCAGGTGAATCTGTGGAAAGACATTTATTGCAAATGCAAATTTTGTTTGTGTAGTTGGAACAGTATGGAATGAATATTCCTGAGTCCCAGAAGGTGTTGTTAGTGTTAAATTGGCATTTTGACATAATCACTGCATTCCTCAATGCTGAGTTAGAGGAAGAAATTTACATGGTTCAAGCACCAGGGTATGAAAGTAAAAAGCCTAACATGGTGTATAAATTGAACAAGGCCATTTATGGGCTGAAGCAGTCAGCCAGGAATTGAAATATATGTCTAGATAAGGCATCGAAGGGTCTTGGGTTCAAGAGTTGCAAAGCTAATGGTTGCATATACACTGGAAAGTTACAAGGTGGGGATTGTCAACTATTAGCATTTGTGGATGATCTTTATTTCATTGCAAAGGATGTATCACAGTAAAAGGGATACTCGGGTATTTGGAGGGAACTGTGAATGTGGGTCTTCAAATACAAGTATCTGAAGAATATTAAATTATTTATTTCTCTTCCAGTCATGAAAGGAGGAGTGTTAAGATATTCATGAACTGGGAGAGCCATATTAACAAGGTTAGCCAATGAATAGGCATAGCAACTAAGTCAGCCGACGGGAGCTAACCACTTCTGGGTCTGTGCAGAGAATTGAAATTGAAACTTAAGCTTAAGGTTGGGCATGGCTCAGTACACTCTGTACTCTCTATCCACTCTGTACTCTCTGTCCACTCTGTGCTTGTCTGCTGCTGGAAATGAAACTGCTTGTAATTGTTGCTACATTGAAGAAATAATCTACTTGTGGTATTGTATATATATATTACTATGTTTATAAAGAAGTTAATGAATCCAGCTGAATCAGTCATCTGTGTGTGCTTATGGAAATTGATTTTTCTGCAGCAAACTCTGATAGTCTTAAGTAGCAAAGAGTGGAAAGATGATCCATCTCCTTATATGGTAACCCAAAAAGAACAAGCAAGAGTTAACTTGACAGTAAGATATTTACTAGGAAATGCAGACAGAAATCTCTAAACAAATTGTGTACTATGCATATTGTAAATCAACTACATTAATGCTATTTGATGGAGAATGTCAGGTTCAATCCAGAGCATTTCCAGGCAAGACCTGGTAAATGTAGCCTAAAGTATTGAAGGACTGTGATCAGTAAGTCTTAACAGAAAAGCCAATGTCCCTGACTCACACATTTGTTTATGTTATTAAACACTGTTAAGCTATATGGAAGCCTTGTTGCTATCTTTATTGAGCTCTATTTATGGCTTATTCCAAAAGTCCAGCTTGAATTATAGTGGGTGAAATCCAGAGCTCTGAGGGCACTAGATTACGGAAATCTACTGGGTAGTCCTTTTATGTGGCTGAGTATGCCGTGTGGCAGGACCTGATTCTAAGCAAAGCTTTCAAATGGTGCTTTGTTTTAAGCAACCTTGGAATTTACCTTCTTGTGGTTTCTTGGCACAATTTCATATTAATGACCCTTTTTTTCTTCCAATTATTTAGCAAGAGAATCAGAGCTGCCACATTACAAGCCTCCTTCTAAAATTTCCTCTGGAGTTGCCTCATATAAAACTACATCATAATAATTAGTTTTAAAGGTTTTTCAGAAATGCATGACTAAGAAAACAGTATGCCATTTTACTGGCACTTGAATGGACCTTAGCTTTTAGGAGCTAGTTTTTACTTCCTCTCCTTTTATGCATTTAGCAAACCTTGTCTACTTAGCAAGCTATTTTCATCAACCCTTCTTTGTAACAATAATAAAAAGGTGCCTGTTTGTGGGTGTCTTTTTCTCCCTGGGAGTGCTGTAATTATATGAGAGCTAGAAAAGAGAAAGGGAAACCAAGGTGAGCACTCCTGTCATTAAAAACATGACAGAGATAGCACTCTTATTTGACAAGAGTCCCCTGGAGGCATCGTCATTTGCAATTAATACTTTCAATCTCCATGCACCGGAACCAATGACACAACACCTTTTCTCTTGCAAAAAGGCTTGATATAAAAGAAATACGTTTGGTACCACGGGAGGCTGAAAATAGATTTGTTAAAAGACTTATATAGTGGCTTTTGTGAGGTGAAAGTTTTCTCAAGCGGAAAAAAGAAATCCCCAGTCTGACTATGAAGTTCAGCCTCTCAGAAGAACACTGATAGGCCTTCTCCTCCTCCTGAACAATTTTAACTCTTGCACTTTGCTCTGTGAATTTGCACTGTGAAATCTGATTAGAATGGAGTCATAGTAGACTGCTTTTGATACACATTTCCATGTTTCCTCCAGAGCCAGTTCTGTTTGCATGTGTGTTTCATAAAATGAGCGTGTGTTTTTTGGCTTGGCATAATTTCTTCCCAGAAGGATCTCCACCACAAAAATAATGAAGAAGGATGAAGCCTAATAGGTCCATTTAACAGGAGAAATTGTGTCTTGTTTTCTTTCTTTCTTTAATTGCTTCCTTTTGCTGGATTGCATTTGCATCTTTTTGTCAGACCTCAAATCTACTACACAGATGAAGAGTGTGTAGTATAGACATCTCAATGATCTCTCCTTGCATAGACTATTCCCTAGCATAAAATCTCATAAAGGATTTTATTTTAAATGGAGCACATGTTTCTGAGCAATATACATCCCTTTTTCCTGTTTTTTTTCTAACAGTGGAATTGCGAAATATTCGTTGTTCTAATGGATTATTTATTATTTATATGAACTTTCTAGTCTGCACCATTGGCTGCACACATTTGATAAACAAAACAATCTATATCCTACTAAAACTCTCATTGTCATGGCTTTTAACTATATGAAATGGTGCATCATAGGGCAACAATTTTTGAACTAAGGTGCCTCAATTGGCAAAACTTATGGAATGGGTCCAAAATCAGGACCCATGACTTCCAAGAAATGAAATTTAGGAATGTCACGACTGCTTCAGTGCTACTAGTTGCTGCTGTGCTGCTGCTGCGGACACATGATCCATTTTCAAGGTTCCATGAGAATTTCCCAGCCAGTCTACCATTCCCTTGCTCCCTATCCTATCCAGCAACAGCCATTTACTTGCCTACTGGAAAGGGAAAGGAAGAGATGGAGGGAAGAACAGGGATGAATGAACCCCCATGCACCCTTCCCAGCCCACACACCATGTGCTCTCCAGATCTGTGCCTTCTCCAACTGGTGCTGCTGCCCCACATGCCTTCCCTGCCCCATATAGCACTTTTGGTACACCCACATGTACCCAATCTGATCTGTGCCACACCAATGTGCACCTTCTCTGACCCATGTGACACCTGCACACATCCTTTCCATTCCATGCCCCCTCCCCACACCATTCCAGATCTGCACAGCACTCCTTGCTCACTCCCAAGCAACCACATGCATCCTTCCCATAGCATCAGAGAACCAGATAGAAAAAAATAGGAATCAGTTATTAGTTTAGGCCACAACCTGTGTCCTTACAAAAAACATTTCAGGAAATAAATTGTTTAATTTGTGCAAATTGTCTATTGAGTGTGCTGACAGTGGGGTTTTTTTTTTTTGAAAACTTTGGATTAGAGTCAAATGATGTATCCCACAGCATTTTTCTATCCCCGGTGCCTTTAGCCAGAAACATTGTCTTTAAATTAAAATCATTTTCATATTGCTTTTGTTTATCTGCTTCTTATGTATGGCCAAATTGCAGAAGGGCCTTGTCTGAATGAAAAAAAACATGCAGCATTAATAGCAATCTTTCGCCTTCTTTGAGTACTTTTTCTTTGTTTGCTTATATTTATTTATTTTATTTATTTATTTTAATAGATTTGTATGCCGCCCAACTCCCGAAGGACTCTATATTTCAGGCCACTTGATTTATATTTATATTTTCTCTCTTTTCAGACATCGTGAGCAAGAGGAAAAAAATGCTACTTACAGTTCTTCAACTGTTCCTGAAGTCAGTGCCCATCCATACTATGTTTCCTGTTTCTCCCCAATCACCATATGTACAAGAAGATACCATGGCATTTAGTTCATGAGAGAGAACATGTCACATTGGAAAGCCTAAATCCATAATAAGTCTCTCAAACTACAATTAACTGCAGGTGCATCTTTTCTTTAGAGAAAGAAACTGGCCTAGTCATTGTGACAAATCCCATTTGCTCACATGGATGACTCTGGGTCAGTGTCATGCTGCCAAATTCTGTTTAGCAGAATTTTATCCTGCTCTGCTTAAGATTTACCATTAAGGGACACTGCTGTGGAATCCCTTACCTGACTATTCCGTAGTTAGCCTCTCTTTGCCCTGTCTCCCAAGGACCAAGGTCTTTCCCACATCTACATATAGATGACTATAATACCGTAGTCATCTATATGTACCTGCTATCTGGCCCTTAAGCATTTATTTATTTATTTATATGCAATAATTGTATGTTTAAGATTTGACCTTTGAAATGAAGCCTATCTTTGTATTCAATGGTTGATTTGTAGCTGCCTGTGCTTCACTCAATATACCAGAACAAGTGATACACAATGCATTATTTATCTTAATTATGGCCAGATATTGCTTGCTTTATTAATTTGCTTTATGGTAGCCAGCATTCTGCTAACAGTCTGTAGATAGAAATATTAATATTATTCACCCTGAGAAGAAACCTTGTGCATAATATTCATTTGTAATTACCTTTGTTAATTTATCATCAGCATTGTATCTCTGCTATTCTGAATCTCTCATTAACTTAATGTCTGACTTTCCAATTATGCTGTGATTAAGCTTTCTGAAAGTTTATTTGGGCTTAGCTGTTTGCAGAGGGGAAAATCATTACTAATTATGTACTGTGCTAGTTTTACATTTGCCCATCATGACTCTGAATTTCATTTGTCACTTTAAACCTGGTTTTTAGAAGGATTTATAACATAAGTAAAATTAATATTCCAGATGGAAGGTTGTGTAGTTATTTCAGTTAATGAATTTCAAATTGATATTAAAAGGGGGGAGCTCTATACATGTTTTACCAGGGATTTGGGGGGGAAATGCTACTGTTCCTTCTTATATCCATTTGGGCTGCCTCAGATCTATCATTTGCCTGGTAAATTATTTCAGCAGAAAATACTGGCAATGAATATGAGTGCAACTGTCTTAATTTAGAAGGGGAGAACAGACTTCATGAAAAACAGTTTGTTTTCTATAGAATCTCATTTTCGAATCCAGTTTTATCCAGCTATCGCATGTCTTGATTCAGAGAATAGGATTCCCACCAAGATATAAATCTCAACAGAAAGTATATAGATGCATGTGAAAAATTGCTGCATAGAAATTGAGCAATTGAATCCTCCAGGCTCCATTATTTACTCCAACTCCAATTTGTCCTATTCAGGAAATTCTTTGTAGCAGTCTCTCTGAACAACAAACAAATCAATTCAGGTGAACACATCAACTGATATTTATTAAATTTTCTTTGTGTATAATGTTTGTCAGTTCAGTAACACAGAATGGACTCTAATCAGCCTAGTTATTTGCTATTTTATTTCAGGGCATGGAATATTCAGTCAAATATGAGAAAGTTTATGGCTGGTCCTTATTTTGATAAAAAGGACACTTTCAAAATCCAGATAACCACTATGCAAATTAACTTCACAGAAATCTGTGCAAAGTCTAACTGCAACGTTGGGAAAGAGATGAAAGAGATGCTGTTTCATTGTTTATTGAACATGCTGATCTTTCAAATTACCCATTCCTCTAAATGATTGCAGTAATAATAATGATGATGATGATTGGTTATGTTCTGTCAAACTGGTATTGACTTATAGAGAATTTTTCTCCAGGACACTCTGCACCAACTTGGTCCTTCAGATCTTCCAGTGATACACTCATTGCAGCTAGTTGTCGCTTTTCAGTTTTATTCCACTTTTGCCAGATATAGTTTTCTTCAGAAAGCTAAGTATGTGCATCATGTATCCAAATTATAGTAACAATGGTGTCTCAAATAAGAACTCTGTTAATTTGGTCTAAGTTTTGTTTGTTTGTTTGTTTGTTTGTTTGTTTGTTTGTTTGTTTGTTTTATTGGCTACCTAGGTATTCTTAGGAGTCTTCTTCAACACATAGTTCAAATGTGTTAATACTTTTTCTATCCTGCTTCTTCAGAGTCCAACTTTTATCTCCTAGAACATCCATTGCCTACACAATTCTAATCTTTGTAAGTATACATTCACAACATGATATTTTTCCAAAGCATTAATTACTATTCTACCAAGTGCTAGTCTGTGGCATGTTTCTGGACTGATGGTTTCATTATCGTTGATAGTAAAAGGCAGAAAGTATCCACATCTTCAAAATCTTCATTGTCAGTTCTAAAGCTGGTTACTATTTTGCTCATCAATTGTTATTACTAGAGTTCCCAGATCGTTTTCATTTTCATCTATCAGAGTATGTAATCAGTATAACCCAAATTATTAATATTTCTTCCTCAAATTTTAAAGTCACATTCATCTTTTTCTAATCCAATTTCACTCAATATATATTCAGCATATAAATATGCTGAAATGCTAAGTGATTAAATAAATAAGGGCAAAGTATGCAGCCTTTCTTTATCTCATTATCAACCCACTGCCAGTTTATTCCATGATTTTGTTCAGATTGTGGCTTCCTGACTGTGTAAACATTTTGCATGATGAAAATGAGATATTCTGATATTCTAATTTTCCTAAAGACATTCCAGAGCTTGATGTGGTCAACACAACTGAAATGTTTTCTGGAATCAATGAAGCTTGCATTGACTTCTTATTTCTATTCTCTAGCCTTCTCAATTATCCAATGTGGATCATCTATAATGTCTTTTATTTCTTGACCTTTTCTAAAGTCAGCTTGAATATTTAAGATTTCCCTTTCCATGTAAGGCTCAACTCTGTGTTAGATGATTCTAAGCATTATTTTGCTAGCATGGAAATTAAATGATAAGTGTTCCTTCTTTGGTATTGGTGTACAGGTGTGTACACTGATCTCTTCCAATCCATTGGTCAGTGTATTGTTCTCCAGATTGCTGGTATAGTTTGGTTACAACCTTTAGAAATTCTTTTTCTATTACCTACCATATTTCTGCAGATATTTTATCAATTTTTCTACCCTTTCAACTTTTTCACATTCATCTTTAACAACTTATTTAATTACATTCCACAGTTCCTCTGGCTCCTTATCAATAAAGTCTAGGACTTTAAAGTGATCCTCAATGTTTTGCTTGAAGCTACATGCTCAATAAAATACTATGGTAACAAGATAATATTATGGAAACTAGATAGTTTTCTTCTTCCATTTTAACTTGATTTGGAATTTGTTCATGAGCAGTTCATGATCCAATCCACAATGAATTATTGGTTATATCTTTACTGTTATATCTGTGCCTTTTCATCTTTTGATTTTAATGTAATCAATTTGATTTCTGGGTCGTGTTAGAATCTAAACTTGGATAATCTTCATATTAAAAGTCATAATTCAATCTAACTGATATTATTCAATCACTATGTTGAACTTTTTCAGGTTCAGGCATATTATATAACAATTTCATGCTACTATTTTGTCTTTGAGGTTTCAGATTTTCTTTTTCTTCATATCTCAAAGATACTTTTTCAAAAGACAACTGGACTGTTTTTTCCTTGAGGAAGAAGAACAAAATATTTTGTTTCTCATCCAAGAAACTTCATCAGTTGTGATGGGGGGAGGGGAATGGAAGGATAGGTACTGACAGTTGAGACTGTCTCAACTGTCTCAACTGTCAGTACCTATCCTTCCATCCTCCCAGCCATTACAACTGATGAAGTTTCTTGGATGAGAAACAAAACATTTTGTTCTTCTTCCTCAAAGAAAAAACAGTCCAGTTGCCTTTTGAAAAAGCACCTTTGAGACAACTATGACCTAGATGACTGAGAATCTCCACAGACTTTTTCTTCATAGCAACATTAGCAACTAGAGGTCCCTTTAATTTAAACACCATTAATACAATGAAAGATTCTCAGCAGCATGTTGACTGTTCATAATCCTGCACTATATAGTCAATTATTTTATCTTGTATATCCATGTTGTTATCTTGATAAAACGCAGGAGTGGTTAAACAGTGCTTTCTCCATGCAGCATAAAACAATTTCCTGTTATCACTAAAGTGACCATCTGCTTCCAGCATCTTCTTATTTTGTTGCTACCCAATATAGCTGTCTACTTGCTTTAGCTGGGATAACTTTTACTTCCTGGCCAATATGCAGCAGTGGGACTGCAGTAGGACTACCTCTGAAATCCATTTGAAAGCTTCAACTGGTGCAAAGCGCAGCTATTCTACTATCCAGAGCAGTCTTTGAGGTCCATAGGATGGCCCATATTACATTTCTGCTCTGCAAACTTTACTGGCTACTGGTCTGTTCTCGAGTGCAGTTAAATGTGTTGATTATGACCTTTAAAGCCCTTAATGGCATAGGTCCAGGCTAGGCTACCTGATGAACTGGCTTGTCCTAACAGGAGAGAGAAGTCCGACTTCAGATCCTGTCAGTCAAAGAAGTCCAACTATTGACATCCAGAAGAAGAGCCTTCTCTACTGCAGCACCCACCCTTTGGAACACGTTACCTTCTAAGGTAAGATATGCCCCTACCTGCCTATTCCTACACAAGAACCTAAAACCCTGGCTCTGCTGGTTGGCCTTGGGACCAAATGGGGGAGTTTCATGCTGGAGGTGGCTGCTGGATTGATGGCAGATCCCATCTCCTCCATTTTGTGCTCTGCTCTTCACCTGTCCATCTTTTTGGTTATAAAACTGATGTATTCTCAATGTGTTCTTTTTCATTGTTCATTTCATTGTTCTATTATTTTACTTCTGTTCTGTTTATACTCTCCATTCATTTTCTTCCTTGAGCCTAGGTGGCGCAGTGGTTAGAGTGCAGCACTGCAGGCTACTTCAACTGACTGCTAGCTGCAGTTCAGCTTTTCAAATCTTACCGGCTCAAGGTTGACTCAGCCTTCCATCCTTCCGAAGTCGGTAAAATGAGGACCCAGACTGTTGGGGGCAATATGCTGAACTCTGTAAACCGCTTAGAGAGGGCTGTAAAGCACTATGAAGCGGTATATAAGTGTAAATGCTATTGCTATTGCTATTGCTATTATTGTAAGCTCTCTAGAGTAGCCCCATGGCAAGATAGGTGGCAAATAAATTTAACAAATAAATAAATAAACAAACAAACATCATTGCCTTATTTATTTGTTTGTTTGTTTATCACATCTTTATTTTTTTTTTTTGCAAATAGTTCAAGGTGACAAAGATGTTTAATACTCTTTCCTTCCCCTATTTTCCCCATAAGAAACCTGAGAGATGAATTGGGCGTAGAGAGGGTGACTGGCTCAAAGTTACCTAGCCATCTTTCATGCCTAAAGTGGGACTAGAACTCACAGTTTCCTGGTTTGTAACTAGATGCCTTCACCACTAGACCAAACTGTCTTTCCCAGTGCTCTTTGCTCATTCCTCCAGCCTCACAGAGGTAGCACTGAGGATCTGGAAGAAATAACAGTAATATCATCTGTAATAACATCAGGACTACAGGTAGTTCTTGACTTACAATAGTTCATTTAGTGACTGTTCAAAGTTACAACAGCACTGAAAAATGTGACTTATGACCATTTTTCACATTTATGATTTTTGCAGCAGCCCCATGATCATGTGATCAAAATTCAGATGCTTGGCAACTGGTTCATATTTATGACTGTTGCTGTGTCCCAAGATCATATGATCACCTTTTGCGACCTTCTGAAAAGCAAAGTCAATGGGGGAGTCAGATTCACTTAGCAGCCAGGTTACTAACTTATCAACTGCAGTGATTCACTTAACAGTTGTGGCAAGAAAGGTCATAAAAATGTGGGGGAAACTCACTTAACAAATGTCTCATTTAACAACAGATATTTTGGGCTCAACTGTGGCCATAAGTTGAGGACTTTTAATGGGATAGGATAGGTTGTAGGAGGCTTGGCTGTTGTTTGACGCTATAGGGTACTGCACACCAGAACAACTAGACACAAGGACAGTTTTTCCCCGAATGCCATCACCCTGCTTAACAACTAATTCCCACAACACTGTCAAATAATTTACTAAGACTGTATTACTATTATTCTTCTCTTACTTACTAGTATCTATCTCTTCCCACTTATTACTATAACCATGTTGCTTGTATCTTTCAATTTATATTGTTTTTATTTGTTTCCTAGTACAATTTGATAGCTTATTAGTAACCTTGACTATCACTGTGTTGTATCTTTTTATTCTTGATGAATGTATTTTATTCTCCTTATGTACACTGAGAGCATATACACGAAAGACAAATTCCTTGTGTGTCCAATCACACTTTGCCAATAAAGAATTCTATTCTATTCTATTCTATTCTATTCTATTCTATTCTATTCTATTCTATTCTATTCTATTCTATTCTATTCTATTCTATTCTATTCTTCTTCTAATCATGTACATATTCAGATCTGTATTCAGATTTGATACCCACTGATTTATTATTTATTTGGACTTATATTTTTCCATATAAGAATGCAGAAATGAAGGTATTTCTGTCCATATTGTAAATTTCAATTAATATGAAATTAGCTATTCTGCCAAAAGATAAAACTATCATTGCTAATGCAATCAGAAAGAGAACAAAAAGAAGGCTTGATCTTCTAATTTAATACTTGATCAGATTTATTAAATAATCCAATTTAATAACTTGGTCAGTTAATAACTGATGGATTTCATAAATAATCTGAACCCATTGTTGGTTCAGATTATTGAATTGTTATTTCCCCTTTCCTAATTGAATTTATGTATTTATTTATTTAAAACATTAAAATATTACTGCATGAGTGACAGCAAACAGAGTTAAAAATATCAATATAATCAGGAACAATATTCAGCAAAAATAAAATCAGTAAAACTCCTTCCCTTCCTTTAAACTTTTATGTTAGATTTTTATTTATAGATTGAAATTCTTTGGATTGTACTTTGGCTGAAAAATGGGAAAAAATATTAGAAAACATATCTGTTTTCCTTAATATAAAGTAACTGCCCATGGCTAAAAATTTGCAAATTTGTACAAGAATTATTAATAATATTTAATATGTCTCCCTGTTTCTCTTGGGCTTCAATAAACCGAAAAGAAGAAGCACCAGCACCAATGAGTACATAACCTGCCCTGCATGCTTCAAAGATTTGGGTCCTGTATTTCTATTTACATGGACATGAATCACCCACTTTTCACTAAAGACTCAGACGATATCTCTGGCTATCACTTCTCCTACTCAGAGATGCAAAACACCTTTGGGGAGCTCTAAAATTGAGGTCACGGCACTGACATAACTCTTTTATAAAGCACAGCTAAGCCAGTGTTTCAGTTTTGCTAAATGTAAAATAGTTCAATCCAAATTGAACCAAGTTGTGTTGGAGAATCCTCTTTCACAAATTTCTCCAAGGAGTTTCTTTCTTTGAGAGCACACAATTCCAGTAAAGCATAAATTGTTTATTATAATTACTGGAGACAGCAGAAGCAAATGTAAACGTGGGTAGGAATATAATCCCTCTCTTTTGTTTTAAGTGTATGACATACATAGCCTGGGTGCACCGTGGATAGTGCGCATGCATGAACAAACTAGCAATCTTAGGCATCCAGAAGTACCCTGTGTTTAAAAAGCATTGTAGACCCATCTATTTAAAATTATGCAAATTAGAATGATTGGATATAGCAGCAGTTATTTGATGGAGTATTGCAGCAGAGTATGTTTTAGTGAGGTAATGGTAGTGAAGTAATGTGGGACGAACTACAAAGACAATAAACAAAGGCTGAGTTGTTTGAATTATTTATTTTTTAAATGTGTTGTTTAAATGTTATCTCCTAGCAAGGGTGCTAGATAAACAGGAAAAGAGATTCCAAAAGCTGTTTTCATTCCCTAGTATCTTTTTTTTATAGTTTTACCAAAGTTTTGTGTCTCCATGTTTTATGGATGAGCTAACTATTTTATTTTCTATGGGTAGATAATTAAAGGAGGGGATATTTGCTTTTGCTAACCATCACCATATTTTTATTTGCAGTTGCATGGTGCATTCCTAATGTGGTATTCCACACAGATCTGGTGCTGAATTAACTACAGATCAGAAGCGCTTTAGGCAAGCACTTTTCATTCATTGACTTAAATTAAATTTTGTGCCATGAAGTCCAAATTGTAACTCTGGCCACCAGGCATTGACCTTTCTGGGAACAAGGCAACATTCTGGACATTCTTTTCAAAAATTAGTCCTCAAGTATTAAGAGAAGGCCTTAATGGCAAATCTTAAGCAACGGATTCTTGAAAGCGTCAAGCTGGACTTAAAAGAATTTTTTGTAAGGGTTGAACTGATAAAGCTATTAACTATTTAAACCAGCAAGGTACCTTTAGTAACTTAAGCATCACAAATATTGGACTTTCCATCACAATTTTACATCTCACAATCTTTTTTAAATATAATTTTACTGAAAGTTTTAAAAACAAGAGTAAAAAAAATTAATACAATTAAATGCAATAAAAAGGAAAAAGAAGGAAAAGTTAAAAGAAAAGGCTGAAATGAAAAAAAGAATAAAAGGAAAGAAAAATACAAGAATATAGAAAAGAATTTTTTTTTAAAGAAGTGGATTCTGATCTTCTTTACAGCAGTTATACTGTTGTAGATTTACTTCCTTCTCTAAAGTTATATCGCAACTCTTTTTATATAATATACAGTACTATCTATTCCAGACAATCCTTTGAATCAATGCATGCATTTGTAGCCAAAATCTTCTAGCTTTTTTGCACATGCAGCAAGCGTTTTGCCCATGTTTCTTTTCTATAAAATGTTTCTTTTGTTGAAATCAATAAAGATATTTTCAGGCACAGCCTGAGTGTATATTGCTTCCATATTCTTAATATGGCATCTGTAACATGAACGTTTTTAAAATCCACATTTTTAACTTTAACTCCCTTTTTATGAACCTGTAATTCCTTTAACTTTAACTTTATTGTATTAGAAAAAACCATGTTAGCCGAAACTCAGATTATGTTCCTCTAATTCTAACAAACAATTAAAAGACATATAGTACAATCACAAGGAAAGCTCAGTCTTTCCAGAAGCCATCAATTTCAGGGTCAGATTGATCTCAAGGAAAATGATGTTCCACAGGGCAAGTACAGCAAACAAAAAGGGTGCTCCTCCTGGGCCTCACCAGATGATGGACTGGTGGACTGAACTTGCAAGAAGCCTTCTTCTGCTGGACTTAATGAAATGAGTAGATGTCACTAAGGAGAGACGGTCCTCAAATAAGCTGTCCGCATGCCATGCAGGGCTTCATAGGTTATCACCAATGCCTTGAATTCGACCTGTAACCAATGCAGCTCACAGAGCAGAGGTATAGTATGCACAGAACTAAGTATGAGCATAACTGTCAGCACTGCTGCATTTGCACCAACTGAAGCTTCTGAACACTATTCAAAAGCAGCCACATCTAGAGCACATTGCAGTGATCTATACAGAAAGTATAGATTACATACCTTGGCAGCACCCTCTCCCGTGCAGTGACAATTGACATTGAGGTCAACTGCAGAATCGCCAAGGCAAGTTCTGTATTTGGCAGATTATTGACCAATGTGTTGGACCGCCGTGGAATAAGCCTTGCTACAAAGCTCAAAGTCTACCAAGCAGTAGTGCTAACTATCCTCATGTATGCCAGTGAGACTTGGACTGTATACAGGAGGCATGCTAGGCAATTAAACCACTTCCACATGACCTGCCTCCGTAGAATTCTGAGGATCCAGTAGAAGGATAAGGTGCCAGACACAGAAGTCCTCTCCAGAGCAGGCCTGCCATCAATTTCCACCCTGCTGATGAAATCCCAGACACGCTGGACAGGTCATGTTGCAAGGATGCCAGACCATCGCATCCCTAAACAGCTCCTCGATGGTGAGCTGTCTAAAGGAAAGCGATCGCACAGGGGACAAAGGAAGCGATACAAAGACTCATTGAAAGCCTCCTTCAAGTCCCTCGATATCGACACTACCTCCTGGGAAACCCTGGCACTAGATTGATCAACATGGTGCATGCTGATCCACCAAGGCTGCCAAATATCTGAGGACAGAAGAACAGCCATAGCAGAAGAAAAGCGAACATTCCGCAAAGCCAGAGCTGCAAATGCTGCGACAATAGTGTCCACACGTCTGCCCAACATGTGGCAGAACATTTCGTGCCCATATAGGCCTCACCAGCCACCTGCGGACACATCGTAAACAGCCCACAACGTGATAGATGTCAAGGTCCTCTTCAAACACGATGGACGAACATTATAGATTACATCAGCAATGAGTGAGTGTAGAGCTTCCTGACCCACAATTCCTGGCGCACAACTCAAAGCTGTACAAAAGCCCTTCTAGGCACAAATATCACCTCCTCTTTGAGCAGAAGTCATCAATCCAGAAGGACCCCCAGAGTGTGCACTGATAAGTGCAACCAAAGATAGTAAATCCCTAGAACCAGGTGGCCCTCAAACTGAAAGCCACTCAGTTTTACCAGGGTTGAGTCAAAACCTGTTGTTTCCCATCCAGACCTCTAGGAAGACATTTGTCTGAGACCTTTACATGTTACATTTCTGCCCCACATTCAAGTTTCTGTTATCTATTAAATTGGCAGCAGCTCTTCCTCCTGTGCCTCAAGGCCCTTTCCTCTGCCTTCTACCCCTCCCAGTGTGGATGCTGTTGAGTCATTGAGTAACATACTTCTCTTTTCTAACTTTTACAGAGACCTGCATAATACTTTTCTTGATTTATTCTTAGGACATTACTGGGTGGTTGAGTAAGACCAATGCATATAACATGCTGTCAGAGTTTAAAATAACTAAGCACCAAGTCCTAATTTTAAGATCTACTAACTACTAAAAAACTATTTTCCCAGTGAAATGATGATTCTATGACAGATAGAGTAACAGAAGTTTCTTGTAGCAGCAAGATTCTATAGTCAAGGATGTGTTGTAGAACAGCTGAAAGTGGATCAAATCATTGTTATAGTTAACATTTGATTACATCAATACTTATACTATTTATGAATATACTATATGACTCACTTTCAATTGGATATTCTAAATTTTGAAATTCTGGACAGTTGTAAAAACTAATTCCTAAAATATTCCATGCAGAGTTTCCAGGAAAATATTTTGACATTATTTTTGAAGCTGGTCATCAGATGTCAACAAATAGACTATTCATTTGCCTTAATTCACGTTCATATTACAAATATTTCTGTAACTGTATGCACATTATTTTTTCCCTTAGAAAACATACGTATCTCCATTTCAGGAAGTGGATCCTTGGCTTTTCCAAGTAAAAACCAAAAGTCTCTTCTGGGACTTGTTTGAGAAAAGAAAAAAGAATTGCTGTATCCTGGAAATAAGTATAATACTCTGAACTCAGTGCAAGAAGGAAATTAAATCTTGATGCCCAAAGATTCCTTGTGTAATTACTTACTAAAAATAACTGTTGTCAATGAGAAAAAAAATTGCCTATGGGAAAATGATTTCCAGAGGGACTGCCATGTTAGCCTGTTGCAGCAAAAACAGGTTCTTAGGGCATAATGTTTCATGATAGAGCTGTCTCCTTCAAATAAATATGACCCTTACTTCAGATGTTTTAATAAGCCTGAGTTTAAATGGGAGGGCCCTTTAGGACTGGAGCTTAAAAGCAAAGGAATACAGCCTATGACAACTCAGTCTGAGCATTGTGTTGCATGTTGCAAAAAGTTCTGCAATCCAAATGAAGCTAAAATGTAGTCGCAGCAGTCATGGATTCTTGGAGTGCTGTTGTTAGTAGTGCTCCCTGCAGTGAAACAAGTTAATTTAAGACTCTGTATTATTTTCTAGTCTTAGGAGTGTCCTCTTTAAAGTACTTCACTCATTAAAAATTATGTAAGGCAGCCCTTTGCTCAAAGAGAACTGGATCTCCATCTCAAAGTCCCCTCTTGATCACATCGTATGATACCCGCTGCAGATGGCAACCTGGCAAAGATCTTATCTGTTGCAAGGAAAGAAGGAATATATTTCAAGTATATTAATTAGAAGTCCTGTGTTCATTCATATACACACACATACACACACCAATCAATAGAGATTTCAACAAGATTTCACATTTAATCAAAAATCAAAATTAATAAAAATCAAACATATCTTAATAATACAGTAAATGGAGTAAAGCATGATAGCTTTATGCTAATTTCACATTTATAAAAAAATTTATTCATAACTTTGTGATGAAGCATATTTTCAAATAAAAATTATCAGTATTATAGCAAGAATGTTTGCCCTCTTATTAAGTATTAATTATAATGCAATTAAACTTGTAATTTTATTAAGACCAGGAAATAAGTTTATAGGAAAAACCAAATTTATACATTATGCTAGGAAAAAACTATATATTGACAAATGTAAAATTGATTAAATAAAATATTTATAATGTCTGATAATTTATTTTAATTCTATGTACACATAAATATTTTCAAAACTATTGTAAATAAAACTGAAAACTATTAATCTTTAATTTGTAATTTTCAGTTTAAAATGTACTTTCTATCTCACATTGCCTGCATATAAGAGCTATAAGAATGTTTTAAGTCCCTAGATTTGAGAATGACCAACTGAACTATGTTTAAATTGATCCTTGAAACCTTTATAATAATTATTTATTACTATAATAATTGTACTTGATATAATTACAGTAGACTAATGGCCCATTAAAGGCTAACACACCATTACAGTACAGACTTAATGGACCTGAGAAGACTTTATCAAATGCATGGATTGGAAGCTTTCACTTGATAAGTGTTTTTAAATAAACACTTGGGAAATAACAGTAACATCATACAGCAATAAAATGTAGTGGTATGGTAAAGCTTAATATGCATCATTGTAGAGACCATTCATTAAGGTAACAACTATTGGAATGTTATTTAATATATAAAGACTGTATTCCTATGATATGGTTATCCTTAGTTAACTGAATGATGGTTGATTCAATGAACCCAAATGTCTGGGTTCTTATGATGCACTGAACCATAAAAAATATATGAACCGAGTTTCTTTCCACAGCCTGCTAGATTAAAGTTTGGTTAGACAGCTTAAGGTTCAGCATGTTTCTATATGGAGTTCATTAGAGGATTTATCTTTAATTATTATTTTTAAAATTCATGGCACAGAAGTCTGGCCCAGGGCATTTGGCAGCTCATAGTGAAGGATACAATTGTGCTTTCCCCCTTGCACATCCAGAAAATGATGGGCGAGATAAAGGAGTCCCACTGACGGTGAGCTGGTGCTCCTCAACCGCGGGAGGACAGCAAGGTAGCAGAACCCAAGGACAAAATGCAAAGCAGGGTTCGTTTTGTCCTCCAGCATCTTACAACTGCTTCCTGCACCGCCTACAGTAAAAATAAAGGAGACAGAACTGAAATTGTCCATGGGTTGTTACACGCATAAAGTTCCTCCTTCGTTCAAGGGCGGTTACTAAAAAAAACAAAAACCGGCCGCGGAGCTGAGCAGATGCCGAATGGGCTCTTTCTCGTGATGGATCGAAGCTGCATTTGTTGATTTGCACAGGGAGCGGGTGCCTGTGTTTGCCTGAGGGAAAAGGCGGAAGGGCATCGCTGACAGGCAGGTGATACCACGTCTCACACTGGAAGGGATGCTCGCCTCTTTAAAAGTAGTACACGTGGGTGAGCCGATTCCATTAAACAAATGCACGCCTTGAAGGCTAAAGCACTGGAAACGGGCTGCTCGGAGAGCATTTGCAAGCAGCAGCCAAGTTGCACCGCGGCCGGAATTTCTTTTTCTAAGCAGCGCCTGCCGCCGGTTCTCTAACTGCCCGGCGTCGCGCTTCCTCGCCTCGGTGCGGATGTGTTGATCGGGAGGGGACGAAGAAGTCCTGCTCCTCGCCTTCTGATCGCTGACGGACCGTTATTATCTTCAGATGGCGGACGCCCTCCTGCGTCTTCCGTCCCTCAGCTCAGCCCCAGCACGAGGCGGTGAAAAGGCGCGGCGGTAACAGCGGAGCCTCGTCTCTGCCTTTCGACTTGCTTGGCTTTCTCGGTCCCTGGTCGGACTTTTGTTCGGCTTCCCTCACGGATTCGCTGCGCTACTGGGGTCGGAAGCGGCCGGGAGGAAACCGTTGCAGCTTCTCCCGCGGCTGGCTGGCTGGCTGCTACGGTTGCTCGCCGGCAGCGCCTTCTGCTCCTCTTTTGCCCCTCAGCGGCTACCGGCAACTGAGCGGAGGGGCGGCCGGTGCCTACCGAGCGGAAGCCAAAGCGCCGCCGCGGCATGTCCGGCACGGGCAAAAGAATTAAGGAGCGGGGAAGCGTGACCTTCACCCAGCAGCAGCAGGACGAAGACGAGGAAGATGAGGAGGAGGAGGAAGAGGAGGAAGGCACCTCTGAAGAAGACCCCCCGTTGCCGCCGCCCTCACAGCAACCCCGAGCACGTCGAGGGTGGAGGGGGGTCAATGGCGGGCTGGAGCCTGCCCAGCACCAGGCGGTGAAAACCCAGGGAGAAATCCACCCACCCTTGCCAGTGGTGGGCAATGTGTAAGCTTTTAAAGCCTGCCTGGGCTAAGGGGTGGGAGAGCGCCTCTTCTCGGAGGGAGAGAGATCCAGTAGCGGGCTATGGGTCCCCCTTTGTCGCATCGGACAGCGGTCGCCCTCTGTCCGCGAAAACCAGCCGTGGCAGCTACCGGGAGTTGGGGGCAGTTGTGGAACGACTTTCGTTAAAGGAGGGTGCAGTTGTTAGTCGGTCGAGAGAGCAGGTTTTAAAGTCAGGGGAAGAATAAGTATTAGCCCTTTCAAGGGGAGAAAGCTCTTGGTGCGGTTAGTGGGAGAAGAAATGTTTAGTTGTGTGAGTGTGTGTGGGGAGGGGGGGTGTTATGGCGCGCGGGAATTCCTAAATCGCGATTTGTTAGTCTTTAGGTAATTCAGTAATTGGGAATTGATAATGCTTTTTATTGTGGGATTGTCCATCCCTTTTTGTAGTCTCCTAATTTAATTCTGGCGCCCCGAAGTTTGACTCTTGTCTTTTCTGCACAGAAGACTGGATTTGCCTATTTTAACAATGCTCAGGTTGCCCCTTTAGACTAAAGAGCCTTGCATAATTTTTTACAGTTGTAGATTTTTTTCTCCCATAGAATGGCTGTTTTTTTTAAAGATGCAGTCCTAAGAAACAAAAGCTATGCACAATATAATGTATCCCCCCTCCCTCAAATATGTGTGGCTGAGAAACTTTGAGAGAACTTTCAAAGTTTAGGTTCTAAATTCTCAATGTCTTGATATCGTGCAAGGAAGGGAGGGGGAATCAGTAACAATGGAAATAACAGGTATGTCTGTTACCAACAAATCTCAATATATCTGATTGCCCTGGTTTCAGTCATGTGGTGACTAACAAAGTAGCCAACAAGAAATGGTGAAATATAAGTTTTGAAAATATAAACTGTAGGACGTAAATGTTTAAAATTAAAAGAGGTGGAGGTTGACTAAGGAGTTGTAATTTAGCACACACACTCACATGTTCCAGTCTACTGATTTTGGATGTCAGGCTGGAATAAGCAGGTATCTCTACAAGGATCGGTACTGTCCATTTACAGTTTCTGGGTAAAAGGTAGTATGATTCACTCAAAGATCACTCAAACACTTCGTTTCACATGTCATATATGGCCATGTTTTTTAAAATCATGGATCATAATTGGATGGTATCAAATTAAGCCATGAAACTACCATAATGGGTTTTATATAAGCCACCAAACCCAACCCAATGAACTCCATCGTTGTATCAGGATATATCCAAATATACATCTTTACAAAAATAATAGAAAAGACAGCTGAGAAATCAAGCATGGAAGATACAGATCATGAAGTTGGATGGGGCTATTTGGCTATGGATCTTCTTTTGTAATTTCTTATAAGAGACAATGTTACTGGCTTAGATATATTCAGTCAAAGTATTTCCTGGGTATGCCAGTCAAATGACATTGGGAAATTTAACATTGTCAGTTTTCTGGGTTTAGGGGGGAAAAAGTTGGAGGGACCACAGGAAACTTAATGGAACACAGTTTTACTTGGCTTCATTGTAAAAATCTACAAATACAGTATGAGAAGGTCATTGCACATTAAAAATCTAGGCGCCCCAATAGCATTAAGATTTCAAGAATAGAACAGTGAAGAATGATAACCTAAACTTTGCAGGGGTCTCCAACCTTGGCAACTTTAAGCCTGGTGGACTTCAACTCCCAGAATTCCCCAGCCAGCTTTGCTGGTTAGGGAATTCTGGGAGTTGAAGTCTGTCCAGCTTAAAGTTGCCAAGGTTGGAGACTCCTGACCTAAAGAACTGTATGAGCGAAATGATGCCTAAATTGGTAAGATCTTTTCTGAAAATTCTTCAGAGTTTGAAATGGAAGATTAGCAAGAGGACTTACAAAGGGATGGAAAATGATTTTCTATTCTAACAAAAACTTAAAGGGAAGCTAAATATATACAGTATATATACAGTATATTGGGGTTTGAAACTTTAAATTGATTATTTTTATTCAACCTTTATTTATGAGTAACTCAAGGTGGCAAACATTCCTAATACTCCTCTCTCCTATTTTCCCCACAACAACAACCCTGTGAGGTGAGTTGGGCTGAGAGAATATGACTAGTCCAAAGTTATCCAGCAGGTTTTTCTGCCTAAGGCGGGACTAGAACTCAGACTCCTGGTTTCTAAGCCAGCACATTAACCATTACGCCACACTGGCTCTCCATATAAAATAATTGTAAAGAATATATACTGAAATGTCCAAGTGAAAAGGATTCTTAAAACTTTTCTCTAAATTTTCTGTAATTTATGGAATTGTGAGACATTAATTCAGTTCTAATATTCTGCTGAATACATTTAATTGACAATGAGAACATTTAATAGGAACAGATGAGTCAGGAGTGTTTTTCTCAAGCCACTAGAATAGCTGCCAAGAAAGAAGCTCCAGGTACTGTGTCAGTTCAGGCTTTTGAATTGATGTAATCATTTTGCTATGCTTCTGGTTACAAAATAAATCACCTTTCCTTCAACTTGCCTTGTATTTCTATATGGCAAGAAAAATTAATCAGCAGTGATGAAATGAATTACAGTAAGATGATTGTAACTTATAATTAGAAAGATTTTAACAACAGTGTGTGTGTGCGCGCGTGGGGGTGTGTGTGTCCTCGACTTACAACAGTTCATTTAGTAACCGTTTAAGTTACAATGGCACTAAAAAAAGTGACCTATGACCATTTTTCACACTTATGACCGTTGCAACATCCCCATGGTCATGTGATCAAAATTCAGATGCTTGGCAACTGGTTCATATTTATGATGGTTGCAGTGTCCTGGGATCATGCAATCATCTTTTTAACAACTGTGTGATTAACTTAACAACTGCAAGGATTCAATTAACAATTGTGGCAAGAACGGTCGTAAAATGTCTTACTTAACAATAGAAATTTTGGACTCAATTGTGGTTGTAAGTTGAGGGTTACATATATAATACATATGTATATGTGTATGATGAATATGTGTACATATACAATATCTCTATATTCTCTCTCTCTCTCTCTCTCTCTCTCTCTCTCTCTCTCTCTCTCTCTCTCTCTCTCTCTCTCTCTCTCTCTCTCTCTAATCTTTGAATTGATATTGTCAAATTAAGGAGTAGTAAACAATCTTGCCAGAACTTCAGTGTTACTGTTGTATATCAAGGACACTAATTTCCCTTTGGGACATACAGTATTCATCTCAGCCACATCCTATGAGTGAAACATCCTTAGGTTGTCTTAGTGTACCATTTTGGAAGTATTACCTTTTCTGTGAAGCTAACACAATCCCACTAAAGGTGCAAGCTTTGGAAAATATGTAATACTTTGCCATTCATTATGTAGATAAGGCATGTTGAAGGTGAGATTGGAGGCCTATTTTGCGAGTGCTTGAAAGTGAGGGCATTATTGTCCCCCATCACAATTATTTCTGGCTCACAGCGTTTGTCCTATTTATTAGCATGTCATTTTTTGTCTTCCTTTCATATTCACCTTGCCACTTTTGATACCAACTCTTGTTCAGGTTCCAAAAAGTTTTAATATTTCTGTTTGGGGGAAAATGGGGGGAGGGGTTGTTCCGTTTTACACTGCTCTGAAATGTAAGTTTTAGCATCCCCACCTTTCTCAAGCTTTTGTAGCTTATTTGCCCCTTTCCCTGTGTTTGTCAGTTTCAGTTACTTCCTTTTCCTGAAGCAGGAGAATGACTGCCCAGGAGTTAGTCATTTTTGGCTAAGTCTACTGACTCTAGCTAATTTTCCCAATCCCAGCAGTGTGTATCTCTGTCCTCTCTGGGGCTACTTCTCTTATATTGTCTTTGTGTATCTTTGTTTCCTTCACATTATTTTAAACTGGGAGCTGCCCAAATGTGGGAGGAGATGCAGACAGAACAGTCTTGAGAATTCCCATGATGCCCTGAAATCAAATCCACCCCACTTCTTCTTCACTGATTTCATTAGTAGATGCTTTCCTTGTTGGCTAAAAGAGAACAGCAGCAAAGCTACATGAGAAAAAGCAGTGACTTTGCTTAAAAAGCCTGCCATGCTCACAAATCAGGATGGCACTGTTGTGTTCTGACTGACCTATAACTGAACCATGAACTTTTTTTGACTAGACGACCTCTGACTGAACTGTTGTTGTTATGTTTATAATTGAACTCTACCTGAACTGTTGTTGCCACCCTGGTCATGTGTTTGAATGCTCATACGCTATTGGTTGTTGTGTCTGACAGCTCCCTATAAAAGGGCTATCTGTCAGACTGCAAGTTTGCTGGTTGCTTGAGTGAACTAATAAAAGAGCTGTTCTGAAGTCTGTCTCCTGCGATATTTGCCCACAATTTAACAATGGCGACGAAGGTGGGATCTTTGCCCACAATTTAACAGGCACCAATGAGCAGGGGCTGGGGGCAGCTGCAATTGAAGCACCACCCTCAAGTGAAGCCACAAATTTCCAAAATGAAATTGATTAAAAAAACGAAAACGAATGTGTAGAAAGACAGAATAGATAAAATCTTGTATGAGATTCTGGCATTTGTACATGAAAAGTTGTAATATTTAAGGTGATACTTGGATGGGAAGGAGATAGTTTCTAGATTATTTCACAGTTGTGCCTGAGATTTTAAAAAGTTGACTTGTGATCTAATCTTTTCTATATCGTCATTTTAAAGAGCATTTAAGGAATCATTTTTCCAGAACATGATAGCAGTTCAAATAGAAATAATGTACCTTTGACAAATGATGGAAGCTGCAGTTCCTAGCCAGCATAACTAATGATTAGCTGGAATTTCTGAAGCTTCATTCTCATATGAGGAAGTGTTTTATATGTAGTTTAAAAGAGTCTTGTGTGGCAAGACAGTCAGATTTCTGTTGCTATTCATATTTGCAACACTTATCTCTAGAAATAATGGTTTACTTTAGTGTAAAGTAGACTATATACAGGGAGTCCTTAACTTACAATCACAATTGAGCCCAAAATTTCTGTTGCTAAGTGAGACATTTGTTAAGTGACTTTTGCCCCATTTTACGACCTTGCCACAGTTGTTAAGTGAATCATTGCAGTTATTAAGTTATTAACACTGTTGTTAAGTGAATCTGGATTTCCTATTGACTTTGCTTGTCAGAAGGTCACAAAAGCATCACATGACCCAGGGCACTGCAGCCATCATAAATATGACCCAGTTTTCAAGTGTCCGGATTTTGATCACATGAGCTTGAGGATGTTGCAACAGTCATAAATGTGAAAAACAATCATAAGTCACTTTTTTTCAGTGCTGTTATAACTTTCAATGGTCACTAAATGAACTGTTGTAAGTCAGGAACTACCTGTAATTTGTCACTGTAGAGAGGTTTCATGCTTTATTGGCCACAGTGTGAGCTGACAGACACTCTGTCATTTGCCAAAGCGATTGCAGTTATGCAAAGCAATTACTTCTAAGATATAGTGAAGTTGTGTGCTGGATTCTAGCCTCTGAAGCATTATCCCCAGCTACGGGAACCTAATAAATCAGATCAACTAGGTCAGTTGCTCTTCTGAGATCTTGCACCCATATATTGGTGTTCGGCTTTTCTATAACACTCTGTTTTTTATGTTAAGAGGTGCTATGTTATAACTATTTCTTCTATGACGGTATTAGAAAAGGAATATGCATAGCCTGTTTAAAAATTAGGCAATTATTGTAGTGATCTGGGATAGTGTAGCACTCCAAAGTACAACTGTCAATTGGAAGTTACGGATTAAAATCTTGATCGGCTGTGGGATCATAGACAAGCTATTCTAATCTAACTCCATATACAGTAATTATATTCTAAGAGAAAAGCAATTGTTTAAAACTTAGTGCAGCTGGCATGTGAATTGCTTTATATGTTCTGAACAATGATAGATACTATCATTCATTATTATAGTTTTTTAAAGTAATTAGGAAAACTAATGATTATAGTTTATGTCCTGTATGTGTGTGTGTGTGTGTGTGCGCGCACGCGCACACGCTTCAGAAATCCCAGATAATCAATACAATAATAAGATCATTATGAAATAATTTAATTGTCTGATATGATTTATATGTGAAGGAGGACTAATAGTCAAATTTGTTTCAAGTACAGTCAAGTCCTACTGACATGTCCATATAGTTTTCTTGCTGACAATACAAAAATATTTGTACATTGTCGTCCTTTTTTCTTCTCTTCATCCTTCTTTCCCAGTGTTAGAGTCTGGTCTTTAATCCTGAGGAATCCTGGTGAATTCCCATCCAAATACTAATTTCAGGCTTGTATTTTGTATTTCAGTTTCTTGAAGGCTGTTTACTGGAATGCATTTTCTGAAATTTGTCTCATCCTGATAAGTTCTGCTGTAACAATAGATATGATAGTATCCTTGCTTTTCAGTCTATGTAATAGGACCATGATCGCGAACCTGTGGCACGCGTGCCAGAGGTGGCACACAGAGCCCTCTCTGTGGGCACACGCGCCATCGCCAGCTGCTCTTCTGGTTTCCGGCGTGGACACTGGTCTTTGTGGATGCCAGAGCTCCGGAAAACAGCCAAACAAACGCCCAAAAAACAGGCAGTTTTCCAGGCAGTTTTCCGGGCCTTTTTCAGGCCATTTTTAGGGCCGTTTTCAGGGCTGTTTTCGGCCCGAAAAATGGGCAAAAATGTGCGCGTGCTGGCCACCTGGTCTTCGGGTTTCTGGCGCTCCGGTGCGCGCACATGCACATGTGTTCCGGTTCGGGCACTCGGTGCCGAAAAGGTTTGCCATCACTGTAATAGGATGTGCTGAACTATGTCAGAGATATTGGGATTCTGGCTGAATACCAGTTAGAAGTTTGTTTCATAATCTGATGTGTACCATTGTAAAAATTATGTACCCCAAACCTCAGGAATATTCCTGATTGTTCTCAGGAATAAATTAGAGTCAAATATTTAGTTATCTTTACTTTTTTGCATTACTGTATGAATGGTTCCTTAAAGAATCAGCAGCTCTGTTTCTTACAAATGTTTTCTTCCAGAACTGCATTTTAGAGGCATTCTATTATTCTCTTTCCATACAAAGCAACATGCCCCTCCTTACCGGCAGTTTGCACAATTTAAAACCTTTTCATGATCATTGCATTCTTCCTCCTCAGCATATTCCCAAATGATGAAAAGCAAGTTTTTCATTTGAGATGTCATTATTTTTGGAAATATTATTACATCAGGAAATTCTGCTACACCTTTGCGGTCCATCGGATAATAGGCTTTTCTTGGAAAAGATTTATTTTTTGTTTTATTTATCTATCATATTTGTATGCCTCCCTCCCAAAAGCATGACTCGGGGCAGCATTCTTGTTTTATCTCCTGCCTCTCTGTACCTGTACATAGCTTTAAATTTTTATCTTTGAATTAAACAGCATTTATAATCAATTTTGACTCCCCTTTTTCATAAAAGTTTAGATTTGTTCATTCTAATTCCTCTATCTTTCTGTTTGCCATGAGTTGTTTATAACTGCTATATTTTTTCATTCTTCTCTTTCTCTCTTCCTGCCTCAGCTGTACAGTAAAAGGCTTTTGAATGTGCATTTGCTTCTCCATTATATTATATTACATCCAGGGTTTTTCATTTGAATTTTTTACCATTCACCTTCTCTCAACATCTTGTTCTCTTAGAGGGATTTTTGTTTAACAGGTTACCAGGCAAATATACAGAAACGGCAATCAAGGGTTGGAGAAGACAGGTGACAGTAGCAAGTTTCTTTGATTTCTTTTTTCTATCAGTGTTAATTGATAGTGCAGTAGTTCCACAGGTGAGCTCAGCAATTGGAGTTGTTGGTAAATTGAGGGGCTTTTTCCGACAATTTTAGATTTTCAAACATCTAAAAATGTCCATAATTATGATGCTCTGAATTTCAAAACACATAACGTAACAAGAACTTGGAACTATTCCAAATTAATTTATTCTTGTGTTCTAAAGTCTTGAGAAATTGATGGCTGGAGTTTGGAAGCTTCTTAGATTGCAGCTCATGTGCTTAGGAGCATGTACTACATGCTAATGAAGCTGGTATGGCAAAGCATAATACTAAAAGCAGTACCAATTAAATGGTGATTAAATTCCTGGTGACTGTGTTTATGGTGATACTCATCCAAATATAAAAGAGCAATCATAGCAATGTTGGGTTCTAATTATTTGGTATTGCATAGAAAGTTCTGGGTAAAAAGAATTCTACAATCCATCTTATATCCTCTCCACTGTAGGAAATCCTAAAGCTGGCTCAAATCCCAAAAAAGATTTCCATTGCCAGCATTAGACTAATATTGCTAATTTATTTAAAAGCTTTTAGCTAAACTAAGCTCAAAGTTGTCTTATAAACAATTAATCATCCTAAAATGATGAGACCTTTAACTTATTTCCAGAATTACATTTCTTTACTATCAAACCATGTATTTAAATGCAGGATCTGCCACACTTTTTAGCATTTGTTCTTATCGAAAATTATCATGTTTTCTTTGAGAAGGAACCAGATGGAGAACTGATATACCTTTATTGGATGTGATAGTTGGTATAATGATAAAAAAGAAATAAACCTGACTCATATCAAAGCTGCTTTATCCAACATCATGCCCATAGTGAATGATAAGAAGACTTTGAGGGCAATAGTTTTTTTAAGCCTTTCTGATGGTTAGTCAGAAGCAAATTATATATAATAACTTAGTTTTATTGTCAATTTAAGGGTTATTTAATTTAATTTAAGATTAATATCTCACAGTTATATTCAATAAGATAAGATTATTATTTCAAAGTGGATTTTTAAAAGGGTGGTTGAAGATATTTCCTAGTTCAGTACCCACAAGAAATGTGGGATTTCAATATCCAATCAGTAGAATTAATAATTCCTCATGGTAGAGATTATAACCCAACATATCTGGAGGGCACCAAGTTGCATCAACCTGCTTTAATGTTTTATTTGCAACAATTGAGAGTTATTTAATTATTGTGTTATTAAATATGTTAGGCAGCTATTTATCAGTAATAAATGGTTTCAGGATTGCAATCATATGGTAGAATAATAAAATTGTATTAATTAGCTTTTAAAACAGAACAGAGTTTATATATTTATCATTTCAAATACTAACGTACTTTTAAAAAAAGTCCATATATGTAAATATTTACAAATTTAGTACAATCTTTCTTTTATGCTATGTAATTTTGCACCTTGATTGGTGTGTGTATGGTTTCTTTATCAAAAGTAAAATATTACGGTCATATTATTTAATTTAAAAAAAATACATTTCTTTAGATAGCCAATATTTGTTAGAATGAAGGAAGCAGTGAAATAAATTTGAGCGTATATAAAAAAGTGCATCTGGAATATGCAGCCCATGGTGTGTACATAGATGCTGTAGTTCTTTCTTTGATTTTTTTTGGCCCCAGATTGCTTGGATATTATGCTGCCAAAACGTAGTGGCAAATTGCCAAATTAGAAAGTTTTTTGTCAGTTTTCAAAAAAGTAAACATGGGTGAACACACCACAATGTGTCAGAATAGATGAAAACTCAAACAGAAACATTACCTCAGAGGGGACTAAAATTCCAGCCCTTTCTAGTCTCTGTCACAGACCCTTTGTATTTTTCAGGATTTCCCAAGGCGGAAGATGTTTTCCACCTTTGATGTGCAGTAATGCTTGTTTAAGGAAGCATGCAGAAAGATACATGACTACAAAGTGGAAGTGCTCCTGGCTTCATACATAAAATTTCACACCATCATAAAAAAGTAATGATACTGGATAATTGCCATTTATTTCCAACAGAGTTACAATTTCTGTTTCCATAAGTTAATTTTATTAAACTTTCAGTAAAGGTTATACATGTGCGATGTAAATGTAAGTATTTTTCTACTGGAAGTCATTAAAATGAAGACTTCGGCCAGTTTAAAATATAATAATAATAATAATAATAATAATAATAATAATAATAATAATAATAATAATAATAATAATAATAATAATAATAATAATAATAATAATAATAATAATAGATACAAATATCCACTGACAATCCAAACTGCCAACTATGCAACGACAAAGTTGAAACTGTTTCACATTTAATATGTGAATGCAGCAAAATTGCACAAACTGATTACAAAGCTAGACACGAGCGAGTTGCTAAATTAATCCACTGGTCATTATGTAAAAAATATGACTTACCTGTATCCAAAAAGTCATAGGAGCACAAAATGGAAAAAGTTACCAAAAATGAGAAGGTGAAGATCTTGTGGGACTTTCAAATACAGATGGATTGTCATTTGGAACACAACACGGCAGACATCACGGTTGTCGAGGGTCGAAGCGTACAGTTTATTGATATCGCTGTACCAGGAGATGCCAGAGTCGAAGAAAAAGAACTGGAAAAAATCATGAAATATCGTGACCTGGCTATCAAAACTACACGGCTAAGGATGAAACATGTAATCGTGATACCCATTGTCATTGGGGCACTTGGTACCATTTCCAAGAATTTTACAAAACACATCAAGAAATTGCAACTTCCTGCAATAACACCAGCGGAACTGCAAAAAACTGCGCTACTCGGAACATCATGTATCTTAAGAAGATACTTGGTTGATACCTAGGACACTGGCAGCAACCCGTATCAACCATCAGCACCAGTCAATGATATTTATGACACATCTTTAAATGTTCAGTTGACTGAGTTTCATGTTTAATGAATAAAAGAGATAATAATATAAAAAACAATCCGTAAGAACAGAAGGAATATCTAACAGATTTACTACTCAGGCAGCAAACATCATGCAGTATTATCTGTCAGAGAGCAAATTAAATATTTTCCTCTGATGAAAAGCTTTTCCATACTTGAAACAGCTATTACATCTTTTTGTGCCTTTTGTGATGATTCCACTACATTTTAAATTGTGGTAAATAGAAATACTTTTACTGTAAAACATTCTGTCCATCGCAAAATATTTTAAGATTTATGTATGGCCGTGCTAAGAGAAATTGTTGCTATCACTTCTTTGATTTTAATTTAATTTAATTTAATAAACGTTCTTATAGGCCGCCCAATCCCGTGGGACTCAGGGCGGCGTACAACAGGATAAGAAATGTACAATAAAAACAATTATCAAAGTTTAAAAATTAAAAAGCATAATAAAAACAATTATAAAAACAACATTCATGGGGGGAATCTGATCTTCCTATCCACCACAGTTTGATGTGATGAGGACTAAGGCTAGGCAGTTATCCTTCGCTATGTATCATCTTACTCCATGAGGTGGAACTTTCCTGTCCTTCTGGAAGATAGTGAAGCTGGATTTCCTCCAGAAGTCCTGTAATTAATTGAATAAAGAGGAGGCCATTTTATGGTTGATTGGAATTTAATGTGTAAAGATGTTCTTTGTTCTTATTATTTATTTTTAACCTAGACATTTTAAATGTTATTTGCCATGGGTCCTTTAAAGTATCTTATGTACTGTAAGATCCAATCTGAGCCGATCACCAGGATCAGAGATTTTTTATTCCAAGCTTTTGGATTCATCCTGGAGTCCATCCTCAGGAACTTCTCGAACTCCAGGATGTCTTATCCTATATACTGCTAAGAATCTTTTGATTGTAGCAGTATGAAAATTGAACGTCCTGCTTTGTAATCTGTTAGTTTTGTTTGATGATGTATGACAGTTTGAGAATCGTATTTTCATGTTTTCACTGAAAAAGGAGAGAAATGCCATAGATAGATGCAATTTTTTAGTTTCTTTAAAAATATTTAGTTGGAAAGTTACCCTGTCTGGATGCTGAAAAATACATTTTAAAAATCTAATATGTTTTTCTCCTCTTATGTAACACGTCTACAAATAATTATAAACTTTCCCATTTATATTTTGCAAAATTCTATATTAAATATAGAAATATCCCAGATGTGGAAATCTGCCTAATAATCAAATTGACCCAACATCTAATCACTATATATATAAGACAGGGTCTTATTTTCGGGGAAACACGGTATATAATACACACACACACACACACACACACACACACACACACACACACACACACACACACACACACACAGTAAAAGGAAAAAAACCGTCAACAAGTTATCCAAACATTACACTAATCTTCAAATCCCTCTCTTCACCATCTGTCATTGTAATTAACATGTAGAAAATCTACAAAAGGCTTCCAGTTAGTTTTGCCATTTCTGCTAATTTAGTCAATTTTAAAATCCACTCTTCAACTGTCAACATCCCTTCCCCCCCAATGTTTAGCATATACAATCCTTGCAGCAGTTATCATACAAAGAAATAGTGTCCCAAACTGTTTTTTTGATTGGTTGATTGGATATCTAAAAGAAAAGCTGAGGCTTCATTAATATTTGTGTCTTAAATATTTTCTATCTGGAGTCAAATAACAATACATCATTTGGTAAAAAAATTCTTTTAAACTGTAATTCAGTAACTAACCAACATTTTATGCAACTAATATAGTATGTTACAAATTGCAAATTCAAAAAGCCTAGACATTTTCTAAAATCAATAGAAGTAAATGAAATAATTCACTATTAATTCTATAAACATAGATAAAAATATGTCAGAATATAAATGTTAAAACTAATTGACAGAATTATAAAACTGTGATGTTTCTGGACAGATAAACTAATTATGACCACCATAATGGATATAATACCACTGATTTCCCGAAATAACTAATTTAATCTTGTTTGAGAAAATATAATATGCCAATGGGAGACAGCGATATATATAATTATATTTATGAACATCTTACATATGAATATTTTTGTCTTTTTAAATAGATCTTTTGGACAATTATTTCTGGTAGATCTTTTATTCACACAGGATCTTAAAGTAATTACCATTACAATGAAATATTATTTAGAGGTGACCAACTGTCAAAATAATGTGTGAACAGTAGATAATTGGGTAAAAGAGCTGGTTTTGGGAAGCTGGTTTAGATTCTGTAGAGATTCTGCCATGAAAAAATTTCCATAATGATTGTTTTTGCTCATTAGGTTCATTGATGGAAGCCCTTCTTTGAGACGAACAACTATGATGAGAGAAAAGGGAAGAAGGCAAGCTATCAGAGGTCCAGCTTTTATGTTTAATGACAGGGGCACAAGCCTCACAGCTGAGGAAGAGCGTTTTCTGGATGCTGCAGAATATGGAAACATTCCTGTGGTGCGCAAAATGTTGGAAGAGTCAAAAACATTAAATGTGAATTGCGTTGACTATATGGGCCAAAATGCCTTGCAGCTTGCTGTAGGGAATGAACATCTTGAAGTGACAGAACTTTTGTTAAAAAAGGAGAATCTGGCACGAATTGGAGATGCTCTGTTACTTGCAATCAGCAAAGGATATATCCGTATTGTGGAAGCAATCTTGAATCATCCTGGGTTTGCAGCTAGTAAGCGGCTGACTCTGAGCCCCTGTGAGCAGGAACTCCAAGACGATGACTTTTATTCTTATGATGAAGATGGCACCCGCTTCTCCCCAGACATCACACCCATCATTTTAGCTGCTCATTGTCAGAAGTATGAGGTGGTACACATGCTGCTAATGAAAGGGGCAAGGATAGAGAGGCCCCATGATTATTTCTGTAAGTGCAATGATTGCACTGAGAAACAGAAGATTGATTCTTTCAGTCATTCTAGATCAAGAATAAATGCATACAAAGGGTTGGCCAGTCCAGCCTATCTGTCCTTGTCTAGTGAAGATCCAGTCCTCACTGCTCTAGAACTTAGCAATGAGCTTGCCAAACTGGCTAATATTGAAAAAGAATTCAAGGTAAGTCTCTTTTCATGCTTTCTCTTTTCTTGGCTTTACACTATTCTGACTTTACATTATTTTTCTGCACTTTATCTGAAGGCCCTTACTCTCTTTTGGGTCAATGAGCACATTTGGAATTTTGACAAACTTGTATAAAATGAGGGCTATGCTGGGCTTTCTGAATCGAAGAGCTGCCCATTTACCAAATTTTAAGCTGGTATGATTGCTTCCTACTGATTGTTAAATTCTATTCTAGAGCAGGGGTCTCCAACCTTGGCAACTTTAAGACTTGTGGACTTCAACTCCCAGAATTCAGGAACTCTGGGAGTTGAAGTCCACAAATCTTAAAGTTGCCAAGGTTGGAGACCCCTGTTCTAGGGTGCTTGCACCAGACTTTTTTTTCTCCTGGAAAGTGGCTAGATTTCTAAATAGAATAATGGTCTGAAGACCCCAAATTTTCTAAGAATGCCCTTGAGGTACGTGCAGGGGAAAAAGCATTATTTTTAACCTGAGTTTGGTATTCTGCTTTTTAGCATGCTAGTTGCAGTTATTTTTTTTTAAGTAAAGTGAAGAAGAGTACAGACCCTGGCAGTTGCCACACATCTGAGACTCAAATCTTATCTAACCCTACTTGTGTTGCTATTATGATGTAAGATTCCTTTGAAAAATAGCTTTGCTTGAAATGAAAATAATGTGGCTCTTGACTTGGTAGGTACAAAATAAAATAATGAAAAATGAGCTCTCTGAAAATCAAATGAGTATCCAAATTTTAGGTCTTAAATGACTAATGATTAAAGTGTTGGACTTGGATACCTAAGAGTCCCAGGTTCAAATCCACCCATAAAATCCCCTGGGTGACTTTAGTCCAGCCCAACCTACATTGCAAGGTGGTTGTTGTAAGGGAAATAAGAGGAAATGCTTTGTTAATTGCGTTGAGCTCTTATCCAGCAAACAAATGAGTTTCCTTATGCCCATTCTCAGTTTTTGAACATTGTGGTTTATATAATAAGAATTGTGAATGCCTTTATCATTTTCCCATCTAAATAATATTATGGTCACTGGTATAATAGAAATATATTAACAGTTCCATGATTCTATTAAAATTTGTATAATTGTTTTACTTTTCATTTCCTCCCCAAGTTTATATATTTTAATATCACAAAATGCCGATTATACTATTTTTCTGGATTTGTTTTCCTTCATTGTTTATTTGGCTGCTTTTTTTGTAAGGATTTGTTCTGATTCCATATCTACTAGTATGTAAAATAAGAATTCTACCCCCTGAAAATCTTTATTTACTGAAAAAAATGGGTCAGAAGAGACGGATTGTGAACAAAATTAGTTATACAAATGACACATCTTTCCAACTGTAACAAGATTTCATTAGGATCTTTCAGGGTCACTGTTAGATTACACTTTTTAAATTAACTTTCCCTTAAATTATTATGAGGCGGCAGAAGACACATTAATGTGTGAAACTGTTCCAAGCCTAGAGAACTGTGAAGAAAATACATGTTGATTTGTGTATGAGTATGTATTTGTGGGATGATGCAGGAGCAAAAATTGGTGGTCATTGCATATGTTTATTGGACTGCCTTAAAACATAGAAATGAATAAACCAGAGTCCAGCCATATTATGCAATTCAGTTCAGTTTCAAAGACATTTATTATGTGGAGCAACTGCTGTGAAATTAAAACTTGACCTATTTGCCAATCTGATGTTTTGTATGACTGATGTTATATTCAGATTTTTTTTATTAGCACTCCTAGATCCCTCTCGCAGTTACTACTATTGAGTCAGCAGTGTGCTGCAGCCACTAAAAAAGCCTCCTATTCTATACCTATGTATTTGGTTTTTCTTGCCTCAGTATAATATCTTATTTTTCTCAGTATTGCATTTCATTTTGTTAGGCCCAATGTTCAACTCTGTTGAGATCCTTCTGGATCTTGATTCTATCTTCTAGGGCAGGGATCGGCAACCTTAAAAAGTCAAAGAGCCATTTGGACCTGTTTCCCAGAGAAAACGAAACACCCGGAGCCACAAAACCTGGGTGGGCATGGCCAACTCAACGTCACTCCCACCGAGTCACATGATCCACCAGCTACGCCTATCCATGTTTTGTGGGTCTGTTTTCTATGATAAAAAGGTATCTGACTCTCTCTTTTTCCTCTCTTTCTCTCTCTCCATCTCTTTTTATCCCTCTCATCTTTCTCTTTTTCTCTCTCCCCATCTCGCTCTATCGCTCCCTCTCCCTTCCTCCCCACCCATCTATCTCCCTCTCCCTCCCTCATCTCTCTCTCTCCCATCTCTCTCTTTCTCCCTCTTTCTCCCCTTCTCTCTCTGTGTGAAGAGGAACGATCGCCACCCCCGGCTTCTCTTCAGGTGACCCTCCTTCCCTTTTTGCAACTCCCTGGCTGGCTGTGGCATGCGCAGGGAGACCCTCCTCAAGGCACAAAGGTGCACGCGGAGGGTGGGCAGCTGCTCGCTTAAGGAGGGTCTTTGTTTTTTTTTTTTATTCAAAAAGTTTTATTAGTACAAAGTACAAGCATTTTTATCAATTTTCTCCCCCCCCATCCCCCCTACCCACAACCCACTCCCTCCCCTCCCCCCCCGGACTTCCCAGAAAAAGTACAGGGCATAGTATTCAATAACATAAATTTAAATTAAATTAAAATAACTTCTTAGATCCCTCATTTTATCGGCATCTTTAACTCCAGATTAGAACTATTCAAAATGTTAAAAATTAAAGAGAAAGTAAACAAGTGAAAAACAAAAATAAGCAAAATAACAAATAAAAAAGAAACAAAGATGAACCTCATACACTAAACTTAGTCATAACTCAAACATTATTAATAGCATAATTTTACAATATACCAAAGTATTAACTTCCCAATATTTTATATATATATATATATATATATATATATATATATATATATATATATATATATATATATATATATATATATATATATATATATCAATAATAATTGGCTAACCCCTTATATTTCAACACCCTTAAACTTAGTTAAAATCCACCCACTTATTAATAACATAATATAATATATATAACATTTCCTCTGAACCTCAAACCGTAAAATACACCTTCATAACAATATTCCTATACCTTAAGGTATCGCCTCAGAGTATATATTATCTACTATACTAAAAATAGTAACCAAAATATATAATAATAATAATAATAATAAAAAGAATAAAAACCAACTCTTTATACCTCTAAATTTTTAAACTTAATCCCTATATCCTCAAAATAATGATACCAAAATATTACACTATATCCAATTTATAATTTCAAAATATTTGATATGAAAATACCATCAATAAACAATATTAATATTTCAGGTCCCCAAATTATTGATAACGAAATACTCTATATCAAATTTATAACTCCAAAATATATAATATATATCTAAAAAACAATCTAGAAATAAAATATAATACCAATAATAGACAATATTAATACAACATATATATTTAAAAAAGAAAAGAAAAAAATGATTACAATCTTGTTCATCTTTCCAACCATCCTATAAGTTTCAACACCATCTTTTCCTTTGGCCATTTCCAATCTGTCGCTTCAGCTGTCATCTGATCCATTCCTCCGTCTCCTTATCCACGTCATAAACATCTGTCTGGCTCTGCCACTCTTTTGGAATCATCGAAATTATTTCCTCTTGATCACATATATCCGGATTTCCCTTCTCCTCCTCCCTTATTTCCTTGCCTTTTTCCACTGGAATTTTAGAAATATCAGCCTTTAAAACATTGATGTAGAATTCTGTAGCTTTCTTTATTGTATTTAGTCCATATCTTTTTCCCAAGAATTTTACAGTTACTCCTGTTGGTACATTCCATTTATATTGTAAATTTTGTATTTTTAATTCCTGAACCAAAAACGAATATTCTCTTCTATCTTTAAGCATCTTGGCAGGGATTTCTTTCCATATCTTTATTTCTTGACCATTTGCCTGAAGATTTTTATTATAAGTCGCCTGTATGATTCTGTTTCGCAAAGCTCTAGTAGTGAAGTATATTACAATATCCCTTGGCAAGTGGTTTTGTTTTGCATACCAAGAATTGATTCTGTATACTTTATCGATTTTTGTAGCCAATTCATCTTTAGACAATCCAGACACCTGCTCCAGTGCCTCTGTCATTCTTTCTTTCAGATTTTCAAATTTTTTTTCTTTCAAGCCCCTGACTCTTATAGCAAATTTCATCTCTTGAAATTGAGAGATCATTGCTTCTTTTTCCAATTTTAATATATCATTTTGAACCTTGGTTATATATTCTTCTGAAATTGTTATATTTTGCTTATTTTTTTCCAAATCCTTCTCCAAAATTTCCATATTCACTGCTAATCCTTTGCAAACTTTCACCACATCCGCTCTCAATTGTAGATTCATCTTCTCCATAGCAGCCTGCATCTTTTTTTCTATCTCAGCAAGTTTTAAATTAAATTCTAAAATTAACTCATTTTTCAAAAGTTTCAGGGTATTAAAAAAAGTCTCAGGTGTTAAAGAATCAGGCATAGGTTGTTTCTTTAAAATATGATCAAAAGAGTACTCAGTTCTTTTATTCACTACAGTCTTTTCAAGTTTAGAAGCCATTTCAATATTTTCAAAAAAAAGACAAAGAAGAGAGGAAGAGGAAACCCAGATCTTTACTTAAAAAAGAAAATTCTTTTCCAAGTCCAGAGCCATTTAGATTTTTCCTTCTATAAAACTATAACTTAATTCCAAAGAAGAGAAAAGGAAAAAAAATCATCCTTCAAATCAAAGGTTTCCAGAGGAAAGGGCTGGTAACAAAGCAAAAATAACTTTCTCTTTTACACCACAGTTGCCAATCGCCATCTTGTTGCCACTCCTTATTAAGTTACTTTGTTTCTTCCATCTTAAAAACCCAGGAATGGAGTTAAAGTACAAACTATTACCTCCAGGACTCCTGTCTTCTTCTGGCTGCTCTTTGTATTTTTAAAATAATTGTACCTCCTTTAAAGCAGCAGCGGTGGTCGCGGCATCTTGCTCCGCTTTAAAAGCGGAAGCTTCCAATCTTCCGGAGCAGCTGACAGGCTACCTGGGGAGCCCTTACCCTACGCGCCCTAAGTTGGTTTTTAGGGCACTAGGAAGGCTCTACCCCACCTGTCTCGCTCTCATCTCTCCCCTTCGCCCGGGGAGAGATTTTCAAGCCGCCAGACAGCTGTTCTGGCGGCTTTTACAGAAGATCGGAGGTGAGCCCTGCAAAGAGCGCCAGCGACGCCGTCGGAGCCGGAACCGGAAGCCTCTTAAGGAGGGTCTTTGGACGCAGCTTCTCTCCTGCCCCAAGGATCTGGCCATTGCCTTGCCGTGTTCCATCCCATCCCCCACAGCTCTTCGGCCGAGCGGGGAGGGCGTGACCTCTAGCCCAAAGCGGCAGGAAGTGAAGGCTGCCTTACGTGCAAATGTGGCATGAAGGAAGCTACAGGGCTGCTTCTCTCCTGCGCTAAGGATCTGGCCATTGCCTTGCCGTGTCCCCCCACCCCGCATGAGAGGAGAAGGAGGGGGAGGAGGGTCGCCGGAGTGAAGGCAGCCTTCGCTTCCTGCCGCTTCACGCTGAAGCTTATGCCCACCCCGCTCGGCCGAAGAACTGCAGGGGATGGGGGGGGGACGGGATGGGACATGGCAAGGCAATGGCCAGATCCTTAGAGCAGGAGAGAAACCGTGTCCAATGACCCTCCTTAAGCAAGCAGCTTCCCGCCGCCCGCCTTCCGAGCGCGCTTTTGCTGCACTTGGCGCTTGCTTGAGGGTCTCTCCGGGCATGTGCACACTCCTGGCCCCGCCGCAGCCAGCCAGGGAGTCGTGAGAGGGGGAGGAGGGTCACCCGAAGAGAAGCCAGGGGTGGCGATCGTTCCTCTTCACACAGAGAGAGAAGGGGAGAAAGAGGGAGAAAGAGAGAGATGGGAGAAAGAGAGAGATGAGGGAGGGAGAGGGAGATAGATGGGTGGGGAGGAAGGGAGAGGGAGTGATAGAGCGAGATGGGGAGAGAGAAAAAGAGAGAAAGATGAGAGGGATAAAAAGAGATGGAGAGAGAGAAAGAGAGGGAAAAGAGAGAGTCAGATACCTTTTTCTCATAGAAAACAGATCCACAAAACCTGGGTAGACGTAGCTGGGAGGGAGAATCAGCCACGGCTGCTTCTCCATTCACACCGTTGCCCTTAGCTTCTCAGGCCAGGTGAGGGAGGGGAGGGTGAGGCCAGCCAGTGATGGGACAGGGAGCCACAGTAGGGGTCCCAAATAGCCGCATGCGGCTCCGGAGCCGCAGGTTTCCAACCCCTGTTCTAGGGTGTTGTCTGCAAATTTGATAAGTTTCCCTCTATTCCCTCTTCTAATTCAGTAATGAAGATTTTGAAGAGTACTGGCCTAAGACAGAATCTTGGGGTACCCCAATGCACACGTCCCCCCCATGTAGATGTAGCTCCATTAGGTGTTACATGTTGAGTGTGGTTTGTCAGCCAGTTACAAATCCAGCTGGTGGTGATGCTGCCTACCCCTCATTTTTCTAACTTATCTAGAAATAGGGGTTTACTTTGTCAAATGCCTTGTTGAAATACAAGTATACTACCAGTATGTCCACAGCATTTAGCTGGTCCATTAATGTAGTCAGTTTGTCAAAAAATGAGATAAGATTTGTTTGGCATGATCTGTTTTTGACAAACCCATATTCTGGTACTGCAGTTCAAATAAAGCAGGTTTTCCTCAGTTGAAGTAATAAAAATGGATAATTTATGAAATGAAATTCAACAAAAAAAGTAGAAGAAATATGCTATATATCCATAATTGTAATCTCATCTCATATTGGGATTTTTTTAAAAAAAATGGGTTCAGATAAGGCATAATATGGTTTGTTTGTAATATGTGAATCTGGCCATTCTGGTTTGACATGAATGGATAGTGAATCCAACTATTTTAGCTGAATGAACAATCCATAGTTTAAAGTAATGCTTAGATTATATGAATGCAGTAATTATTAACTCACAGACTGTGATATAGAAATGTAATATTTTGAATCCAGGAAATGTTCAGCCGAGTGCAGCTAATTATATTTACAAAGCCTTAGTAAGTTTTCATCTTTTGTTGATGTAGTAACCTGCAAGTTGTTCTTAATCTACAAAAATCAAGTATAGCAGTAACTGTCCATTAGGGTATTTCTTGTGATTATTAGATGTTAAATTTACGAGAGCTATAGAAAAGAGCAATTACTGAGAGAACTCTGATTAAGAAGCAGAATCAATTAGGGATGGAGAGAATTTAATTTGCTTCATACTCTTGTACCAATTAACTGTACATTTTAATTGGCTTTTATCATTCCTTTCTTACCCTATATTGTGCTTAGCAAGGCTATTTTTTAAAACTACAATGACTTTAAAGCAACAGCAGTTTCATATACTGCAGATGCTAACCGACATAGAAAGTTTGTTTTCAATCTTGTAAGCTGCTCAGAGCCCAAGTAAACTGTGTGAGATGGCTGTATAAATGATATAAACTAAATAAATAAGATAAGGCTCTTGGCTGAGTTGAAGCCTTTTGCTGGAAAAAATAAAAAACAGGTCAGTGGTAGAGCATTACATTTTCTTCCTGTGTTCTCTTTCTCTTGCTAGGGTGAATACAGCTTTCCTGTGTGCCATAAAATGCCTAAATCTGATGCAATGGCTTTTTGTTGACCTGTTATACATTTTAGTTAAAGCAGATCCAACTCAGTGGCAGGCCCTTTGAAGCCGCTTTCAAACCATTTTCTAAGTGAAGGAGAAGTGGTTGGTCTCAGTTTCTAGATCCATTGCTATAGGAACATGATAACATAACAGTTAGAAATAAATTGTCACTGTTGATAGCAATTTAACCAGCCAGCTCTAAATTTCTATAGGCCTTGTAGGTGAGCCTTCTCAGTATATTATTTGCAAAGTAATTTTAAAATGTATTAGCCATTTTACAAAGATCCTTGCTTTATGTAATTGCTCGATTGAGAGTTGATACTAGGCTCCTATTGTGGAACATAGCAAGGTATGTATAGAATCTATGGTAATATATGTTATACATTCTGGCATCTTTATTGTGGCGTAGTAATTTCTGGGCAGTTTAAATCATGTGGCTTTGATTTAGCAGCTATGGTGTAAAGAAACCTTTAGATATAATGACATGTATGTAAGTATGTGGAACTGTAAGATCATACTTAATTGTCATTTCAACTGCTTCAGATCTCCTACATTCTTATTTACTGCTGTGGCTATTATTAGAACTTTCCCATATGTACTGGAGAGCCAGGTTCAGCTCAGCTTTTCAGTATGTACAAGAACGCCATTCCTTTTCCATGTCTTTTTATTATCTCAATCTGTTTGGCATTCATTTGTGGGCTGGACTGAAAGATACATCCTCACAGTTTCAGTGCTGGAATGGAAATTCCTTTTTGTTTCAACACTGTGAAAATGTTTTCCTCATTCAGTGGGTGGGCTTAGACAGCATCCTATATCAAAAGAAAGCAATTACATTATTGAATGTCTAAATGCAATATATAAACCAGAGGTGGGTTCCTCATGGTTCAGACTGGTTCGCCCGAACCGGTAGCAAACCGCTGGTGACATCACGATGATGTCACAGAACCGGTTCAGTTGGTGCTGGTCCGTGGGTGCCGCCATCTTTTTTGGGAATTTTTAAAGATTTTTGGGGGGGAATCTTTTTTTTAAAATTTTTTGGGGATTTTTTGCCATGCGCGGGAGGAAACGAACCGGCAGCGAGGTAAGTTAGAACCCACCCCTGATATAAACCCAACTATAGTGGCTTATAAACCTCTAACTAGGTTACAGCTTGTAAATACCCACTGCAATGTACAGATAAATCACACTTAAAACATGAATGGCAATATAACATTAAAATTCTAAGATTATTAATTGAAATTTCAATAAAAAGCATCATTAAACATTAAGTACAAAGGTGACTGCTGTATTGCTCTGTTTCTTTCCCCTACCAATCACAGCAATATGTAGGGGGATTACTATCCAGTAGCAACTATAATGAAATTCACTCCTGATTTGAATGGGATCTAGATTTTGCAGATATATTTTAAAAATAATTTAAGCAGTGTTTAGGGCATGTTCAGAACAAAATGCTGCAGGATTCAGAGATGTCTGAAAGATTCTGGATGTGATTGAAATAAAATGAACGAGCTAATATTTGCAACTTTGTTTTATTTTATTTTTTCAAATTTTACTTTCTTGGAAATAAGTCCAAATTATTTTGGTGCTATTAACTCTTTAGAAACAATGCATGGAATTGCAGTATTTTTCTGCCATTTAAAAGCTTGGATTCAGAGTGAGAAGTGAAAAATATTAAGAAATGCAAGATTTAACATAGCACCTTAAATTAAGTTACTAAGATTTAAATATTTTTAAAAGATTAAAACTCATTTGAAGACAGATATTACATTCTTTAATCTAAAAAAGCTTCAGGTAATTTCATGACTATACATTAAAGGGAAAGCTTCAGGCTATATTCAGTTAAATAATATAAGTATCATTGAGAACAGGCCTTTGTTCTTTAAATATTTTTTAAACAATTGAGGAATTAAGGAATATTAAGGAGAAATGTTAAAGAAAAATAATTTGTTTTGTTGGAAATAAAATGTGCTGCTGTTGCTAAGCCTAGCACATAATCATTCATTATTTTTTCCATTTTATAAGGCTGCCTGACAGCAAGTAATTCAAGGAGACCCTAAGCATAAAATCATCATTATTTCAGACACATTTTAAAAAAATTAAAATTTATAATTGACCCGGCCTAGACCTGCTAGAAAAACCAGGTTTTTAAAGCTATCATAAAAAAAACATGGCTGGAACTATAGAGATTTCCAAGAATGCTATCCAGAGTGCAAGAATAACAACAGAGAAGACATGCCTTTGGGGTCCCATAAGATTTTTATTGATGGGACTGAATCATGTCAACCTATCTTACAGAATGGGAAGAAATGACTGGAGAAAAATATTCCTATGAATATCCATAATTGTAAGCAATGATAGGCTTTATAACTGAGAACCAGCACCTTGAATCACACCTGGAAGACAATTGGTAAACCAGTGTAACTAGCAAAGTAAATGTGTCACATTGGCATACTGAGGCATGCCTACAAATACTTGCCTTACTGCATTCTGAACCAGCTGTATCTTCAAAGAAGCCATCAAGTGGATGTTCTCTCTATCCAACACTGCTTTGGGAGCTTTCATTTACTTCATTTATAGAATGAAAAGCTGTGGTGGTGCAGTGGTTAAAATGCAGTGTTGCATGCTAACCCTGCTCACATAGCCAGGAGTTCGATTCCTTTGATTCTGACCAGCTCAAGGTTGACTCAGCCTTCCATCCTTCCAAGCTCGGTAAAATGAGTACCAAGATTGTTGGGAGCAATATGCTGACTCTGTAAACCGCTTAGAGAGGGCTGTAAAGTACTGTGAAGCAGTATATAAGTCAGTAGTGGGTTCTAAAACCCTTTATTACTGGTTCGCAAGCGCGCACGCGTGATGCTACTGCACATGTGCAGAAGCATCCCGGGGGTGGGTGGGCAGACCCTCCCATTGCCCGCGCTACCGGTTCTAAGAACCGGTCCGAACCGGGAGCAACCCACCGCTGATATAAGTCTAACTGCGATTGCTATTTATCCATTTTAATTCTGTAACTTCATGCAACGTTTGTGAAAATGATTTTTCCTCTAGCCTTAACTTCTCATAATAAGCCAGAGTGGCTGTAAATTATAAAGAGATCTAAAATTTACATTTGGGCAATATCTTTAACATCACCCAAAATTAAACAAAAGTGTAAACTGTTGAGTTTTACCAAACCCTTCGTTGGGTCAGATATTATAGAATGCTGCAGATAAGGAACAAATGGGGGGGGGATCAAAAAATTAAACCAGACCTGGCAGCCGTGAGTTTTCCTTAAAGATTCAGTTCCTGCAATCCATCATTTAGAGCTTTATAACTTACGACAAATAAGGCTATGTGGAACTGACCACAGCACTTTAGTCTGAAATGAGTTTGCAAGCTGATTCATTGCCAGGTTTCTTCTCTTGCCAAGTGTATGAGGTAATATTGGGGAATATAACTAAAGCAATAAGAGTGCATAAAGTGAAACAATTGTTGAACATAAAGTTGCACTGGACACTTCGAACTGATCTGGATATAGTCTGCACACATTTTAATCTTTTTGGAGGAGGGGTAGTACTAATTTCTTAATCTTCAACCTTCTATAGACAGTACCCCTCACTATTCTGTAACCAAGCTTATAGTGATGCGATGGCTCAACAGTTAAACACACTGAACTTGTCTGCTGGAAAACTGACAGCCTGGGTTCGAGACCCGAGTGCTGTGCGATGGGGTGAGCTCCTGTTACTTGCCCCATCTCCTGCCCACCTAGCAGTTTGAAAGCATGCAAATGCAAGTAGATAAATAGATACCACTTTGGTGGGAAGGTAACAGCATTTCATGTGCCTCAGCTTATAGTAATGCTGGCCACATGACCATGGAAATGTCTTTCCATAATGTCTCTTTGTTAAGAAATGGAGATGAGCACTACTTCCTAGAGTCGGACACAACTGGAAAGGGAAACCTTTACCTTTAACCAGCTTAAAGTTTTAAAGTGCAGAAACACTGCACAAAGATATACATTGTCAAAGTCATGGTTTTCCCACTTAACAGAATAACAGGGTTGGCGGTCTTCTAGTCCAACCCCCTGCTCAAGCAAGAAGCCCTATACCATTTCAGAGAGATGGTTGTCCAATCTCTTCTTAAAAACCTCCAATATTGGAACACTCAAAACTTCTGGAGGAAAACTGTTCCACTTATTGTTTTAACTGTGGGGAAATTTTTCTTTAGTTCTAGGTTGGTTCTATCCTTGATAGTTTCCATTCATTGCTTCTTGTCCTGCCATCCAGTGCTTTGGAGAACAGGTTGATCCCCTCTTCTTTGTGGCAGTCTCTTAGATATTGGAATACTGCTATCATATAGCCTTTATTTATTTATTTATTTGTGAGATTTATATACTGCCTCACAGTGCAAGCACTCTCTAAGCAGTTTACACCAGTAAGCAATGTATATTTATATTGCCCCCAACAATCTGGGTCCTCATTTTATCTACCTTGGAAGGATGGAAGGCTGAGTCAACCTTGAGCCGGTGAGATTTGAACCGCTGACCTGCGGATCACAGTCCTGCAGTACTGCCTCTAACCGCTGTGCCACCTTGGCTCTTTACTTCTTTTCACTAGGCATACCCAATTCCTGCAACTGTTCTTCATATGTTTTATCCTCCAGTCCACTGGTGGGTTCTAAATAATTTTGCTGCCGGTTTGCGTTCGCACGCTTGCGCAACACTTCTGCACATGCGCAGAAGTGTCCTGGGCAGATGGGCGGAGCCTCCCGCCGGCAGTGCTACTGGTTCTAAGTACCATTCCGAACCGGGAGCAACCCACCGCTGCTCCAGTCCCATAATCATCTTTAACACATCTTTTAACACATGACTGTGGTACAGTTGAATTTATTAAAGTGTATTTCTGCAATATGCTGTAAGCTGCTATTAAGAATATTTACCTGGTTATCAAATATAGTAATGTAAATGCTTTACAATGGACATGTTGAGCCTGTCATGCCTCTCTTGCTTTCCTTAATATTTGGTCTACAATATAAACTTTTAAACTAAAAATCCTTGCAAGGCTGAAGCCATGTTTATCTTTCCAAAAAAATGTTCCCTCACTGTATGTGCCATAATCTCTCATACCTACTGAAACATCATTCTTTTGCAATTATTGAAGTTTTTCCACTAACAAATAATGTATTTTACCTGTAGATGTCTTTCTTAATTATCTCTCATATGTGTATACATTTCTGTGCACTGTAAAATATCATTTAAATAACATGAAACAGGCAGGCATGGTATCATTTATAAACATGTAATCTAAGTATGAAAATATGTCCAAGTTAGGAAGATAGATAACCATTAAATTATTTAGGGTAATGCTTGTATGTGACTTAAGGGCTCAGAAGCTGTTATATTTCTGTCTTCTAGAATGATTACCGTAAGTTGTCTATGCAATGCAAGGACTTTGTTGTTGGTGTCCTTGATCTCTGTCGGGATTCTGAAGAGGTGGAAGCCATTCTGAATGGAGATTTGGAAGCAGAGCCAGTTGAAATTCAGAGGCACAGAGCTTCACTGAGTCGTGTCAAACTGGCAATTAAATACGAAGTAAAAAAGGTAAAGTATTATCTTTCAAACAATGTATCTAGTGGACTCTGTCATAAACCTGCATGCATTAATAACCTTAAACATTTTAGTGTCAATTTTATCTTTGTCCTCTGTTGGAATAATATGCTGCTAAGCTGATGTCAAAGATAAGAGTGAAATTGGCCTTTTAAAAGATGATAGCACTGTCATACATAATCCAATTAATACTGTTCTGTATGTCTGTTTTTGGCTATTAAAACCTTTAAAGATAAGAAACAATCATGTTGTGCTTCTACTTTCAGGATCAATAACAGGATTTGTATTTTTTTAATAAATAAGATGATGCTGTATTCTTATTTTGCTTTCAAATCCATTGCCATTTAATTCAGATGTAAATATTTGCATGCAATATAGGCAATGATTTGTACAATGATTTGTACATACTGTGTATTTCTATTCTATTTAAATGCACAGGGCTTAGATGTCAGAATAATACAAGTGCCAAATGCAACAGATAAGACGGGTAAATGGCTATTCACCCTCAATTTTTCCCTATATATCTCTATATTTCTCCGGGTTTGGTTTTAGATTTTGGTTCACTTTGCATAATATGTCTCTTGGTTGTCTAATTTATTTTTTGCGTTCCAAATGTTTTATTGGGATTTCCAGATTGGAATATTCTTGCTGCCTTAAACTGAAAGTGGAGAAGACCAAGCTTGTAGCTTTTTATCCTCACCACCCTTCTTTTTTCCCCTCCTCCTGCTTCCTTTCCAGGATTATTAACTGTATAATAATTAATGGAAATTCTTAGCAATGAGGAACTTTCTTTAAATCCTTTCACTCATAAAACTACAAGGATCGTACAGTTTTATTCATTATTTATTTTTCATATCTGTATCTCTTTATTCATAACACAGTAACAAATGATCAGGACAGCATTCATCACCAATACTCAATCAATAAAAACACATAATAAAATATAGATAAAAATATAATCCCAAATAATAATATACAAATACACACACACACAATTTGCTTATATTGAGCTGACATTTTGTCTGTGTAAACTATGCTTAGATTTAACTATATAATAATAATAATAATAATAATAATAATAATAATAATAATAATAATAATAATAATAATAATAATAATAATAATAATAATAATAATAATAATATTGTTATATCCAAAATGGTGCTTGTCTTGAAAAATGCCTAATACTGTTGTAGCAAGTATTGTGCCACTGTTTTCAGATTGGAATGCTGCATCATGCCCATACCAAAATGCAGCTTTATTATTTCCAGTTTACTTCCAGAAAACAATTCAGGACTGAAACGATGTGTAGATCATCTTGTATTTGTATCTGTTATGATGAGATGTATGGAATATTTCTAGACGAAAATTGAGAAACAAATCCTTGCTAAGGATAGGTTTCTATTTTTAGAAAAGGAACAACTATATTTAAAAAATGCCAATGCTTTCTGGATCACATTATTGATGGGAAATTACCTTGGATCATTACTCCTGATACTCTACTGGCCGATGATTACAGGATGGAATTGCAACGACACCTAGATTTATTTTTACTTGAATGGGTCTGCATTCACCATTACAGTATATTCTCAGAGACTGCATGCTTTTTCATGGCTTCTGATATAAATCTCAATGTGTTAAAGCCAGTCACTTGTTAAAGAGAGCTTTCTGAGATGCCCAACTCTGATTAAATGATGTGGATAATGTCCTTAGACTCAACCATTGTTAAAACAACAATTGATGCATTTTTTAAATTCTTGATTATATATGTGATGTTCAAGAACTTTCTAGTTTGAGAGGAAGTGTGCTAATGGAACACCTCTGATTCTTTGACTAAGCATATATTTTCACCTCATCCTGTACTGTTTCTTTCCTGCTCATATGTTTAGTGGAGTACAAATGATCTATAGGAAGCCAAGTTCAATGGTGTACTCAATGACTTCCTATTGCTGGCTTGGAACTCCCCGGGAAAAATGCTGATCATTTCTTAATGATTTGCATTCGGAAAAATAGGGTAAAATTAAGAGTTTAGGCCAGTGGTGGCGAACCTTTTTCGGCTCGCGTGCCAAAAAAGGTGGGGGGGGCGCTCGCGCGCGCTCGCGTGCCCACACCCATTCCCTCCCCCCCACGCATGCGCACAACACCCCCCCATGCTGCCCCCTGCGCATGCGCACACACCCCCATCCCCCGCAAAAAGGCTTACCGGAGCTTGGAACGACGAAACCGGCAAACCGGAAGTGCGAAAAAACGCACTTCCGGTTTGCCGGTATGCTGTTTTTTTGCACTCCGGAGGGTTCAGGGAAGCTCCCTGAAGCTCCGGAATGCAAAAAAACTACAAAACGGACAAACCGGAAGTGCGGAAAAGTGCACTTCCGGTTTGTCCATTTTGTAGTTTTTTGCATTCCGGAGCTTCAGGGAGCTTCCCTGAACCCTCCGGAGTGCAAAAAACAGCACACCGGCAAACCGGAAGTGCGTTTTTTCGCACTTCCGGTTTGCCAGTGGGAACCCTCGCGTGCCGGCTTCTATGGCTCCGCGTGCCACCTCTGGCATGCGTGCCATAGGTTCGCCACCACGGGTTTAGGCAGTAGTAAGATAATATGAGATGGTCCATAACATAATCATCCCTGGATGAGTTTGAAAGATACAGTATAAATGTGCATGGTCTTTCCCATAAAAAAATGAATATATATTCTTCAGGCACAAATTAGCAGAATTTTGGTCCTCCTATTTTACTACTAAAGTGCTGTTTTTGTAATACTTGAGAATCTTTTAAACTGCATTATGTGCACGTTCATAATCCAGTGGTCACTATATAGAAAGTATGCTGTTAAATGTGATGCTTTAATATTACCCTTAAGCAAAAAAATGGCCTCAGAGCAGTTAATGCTATGAGTTTGTGAGTCTCTCAAGTTTGAGTAATACTGTTCAATATTTCTCAGTAGAAAAAAAGAGCTTTCATCCCAATAATGATATCTGAATTGGTAAGAATGGATGAGTCAATTTTCTGTAATTCACTGAAAATGTTTGTGGTAGTTCGGTTACTTTCAGTGTCTTCAGGATCTTATTGATGGAGGTGCGAATGGCTGTAGATAGCACTATGAGGATGGATTAATGAGCTAGGCTCATCCCTGCTACCAGTGAATCTTAGTTGTTTTTGTAATACAAGTAGTCTTCAACCATTCATTTTAGTGACTATTCAAAGTTACAATGGCATTGAAAAAAATGACTTGTGACTGTTTTTCATAGTTACAACCATTGTGGTGTCCCTGTGATCCTATGATCAAAATTTGGTCACTTAGCAACTGGCATGGAGCTTCCGGTTGATGTCGTGACAAGAACGGCTGGAAAATAGCGGGCTCCGCTGAGCCTTGCGAAATCCAGCTGATAACTGCTGTTGGGAGACCCTACAGGGTCATAGCTGCCTTGTAGGGGTGGTGAAGGAAGGAGAGTCGCTTCGCTGACCACGAGGAACTCACAATTTCCTGGTTAGGTCCGAAGCAAGCTGTCCCAAATGGCAGCAGGGACGACGGCCATTTTTTGCAGTCACAAAGCTGGGACAACCGGGACTGTAAGATTTGTGCTGGAGCGGATAGTGGACAGAGCACTAAAACTGGGTGAGATAATTACCAACTTTTACTCTAAAGACGTGATTTAAGTACAATAATTTTAAAAGAGAACTTCCAAGCCTAAGAAAGCGGCGATTAAATACAAGGAGAGGGGGGAAAAAAAGAGGTGAAAGAAACCCAAGGGAAGCTTTAAAACACAGAAAGCCTGAAAAAAGCTTAAACAATTTGAAAGATGATTTTCAGGAGAAACTGTCTTGATTATTTGTATTTCTAAACCCACTGGATTTATCAGCTAATCAGCTGTTTTTGACAGATTGTTTAAGGTTGGATTTGGAACAATAGAGCCATCTACTGGAAGAAGAGCAGTACTACAGTACTACTATAGCTGCAGTATACTTAGTGAAAGTGAACTCAATACACACAAAGTCTAATACACAGAATAGAAGTAACAACATCTGGAAGACGGCCTGACCTTGACTTTATGTTAGAAGACGACTTGGATAATCTGAGAATCCTTAATGAGGTTTTTTTAACCTTCTGAATATTTTTAAAAGGAACTAACTTGCAAATAACGAAGTTCTCCTGTGCGCTGTTTGGAGAGTCCAAGCATGGGTTATCTTCTGTCGGTTGCCTAGGAAAGTCCTGTTGATGGGTGTTCAAATACTGTAATACAGCAGAAAGAGACAAAGGGCACCCAAAAGGGAATGTTCAGTAGGTGCAAATATATCAAAAAGAGCTACAAGATTCCAAGAGAGAGAGAGATAAAAGGCTGACTAAAAAGTCAATAAATGATGGAATTTCAAAAAGTTTAAGAGACGATGGATAATGAGAAAATATATTAATAAAATGGAAAAATACAAATTATTATTATTATTATTATTATTATTATTATTATTATTATTATTATTATTATTATTATTATTATTATTATTATTATTATTATTATTATTATTATTATTATTTATTGTCATTGTACGTATATACACAGTACACCCATACAACGAAATTCATGCTTCAAGACCAGTCCAACACACATAGCAATCCCCACCCGCCACAAATTCCCCACCCTGAACCACTCAAACATCCATACAACAGACCAAGTAATACTATCTAACAGCTCACTGATGGTGATCCTTCAATTCATTATTAAGTGCAATTATGGCTCTAGGATAAAAACTATTCAGAAAGCGTGTGGTCCGAGTTTTAATTGTTCTGTATCTTCTGCCAGAAGGTAACATTTCAAAAAGATTGTAAGCAGGATGAGAAGAGTCTCTGAGAATATTGTGCAACTTCCTAGAACAGCGAGATGCAGAGATATCGTCCAGGGCTGGTAGCTGGAGCCCAATGATATTCTGGGCAGTTGCAATTATTCTCTGTAGAGCTTTTTTGTCTGCTGCAGAGTATATATATTAACAGATAATACAGCTTAACTAAACTAAAGCTTAACTAAGCTTAACTAAAAATAAGTTAAGCTTAGTAGATGGAAATTTAGGATTAGGTAATTTAATTGTATTATCAACATTAATAGTGTGCTAAAGTATATTGTGAATTTAAAATATTAAGGATTAGAAATTGTGGGGATTTTGAGATACACTCCCGGGATTGATTAAATATTGTTAATATTTGGCTTTATTAGTAATCCTACACATTTGGAATATTGAAGTTATGGTGGAATAATGAGTAATTCTTAAAATATTAAATATTAGTAATTTAGTAGGGGATAACAAATACATGGCACAAAGAAATGTTATGTTTAAATGAATTAATGGGGAAAATGATGAAGAATTATAAAGAGAGAATGGTATTGTTGAAGTTGGAAGATTAACAGATTAACAGAGTCAGAAGGGACCTTGCAAGTCATCTAGTCTAACCCCCTGCCCAAGCAGGTAACAGTAACAGAGTTGGAAGGGACCTTGGAGGTCATCTAGTCCAACCCCCTGCTCACGCAGGAGACCCGTACTAGGGATTCGAACCGCCGAATTGCCAACCTTTCTGATCGACAAGCTCAATGTCTTAGCCACTGAGCCACCTAGTCAGGGTAGGTGACCCTTACATCTGCCGCTACCTAGGATCAAACTCATAACCTCCTGATTGTGAGGCAAGAGCTCTACCTCTAGGCCACAGCAGCTGGGTAGGATTACACATACTTATTTGTATTATTATTGTTAGCGTTGTTTAAAAAAGATTTGACCCAGTCAATGCACAGTCCACAAAATATGTATGGAGTGAAAAGAAAACTGCAAATAAAACATGTTTTTTTTTAAAAAAAAAATCAACTGGCATGTACGTATTTATGACAATTATACTGGTCCGGGGTCATGTGATCACCATTTGTAACCTTTTCTGCTGGCATCCAACAAGCAAAGTCAGTGGGGGAAGCCAGATAACAACCTCATGACTCACTTAACAACTACAGTGATTTGCTTAACAATTATGGCAAAAAGTGTTCTAAAATGGGGCAAAACTCACTTAAAAACATCTGTGCTTAGCAATGGAAATTTTGGGCTCAATTGTGGTTGTAAGTTAAGAACCTGCAGCTGAACCAAATTTCACTCTTGTTTTCCTTCCTTTCCTGTCTAGTTATCTCTTTCTCTTGCTTCATAGCTATCCAGCTCCCTTCCTTTTCTTTTCCACCCTGGGGCTGTTTTGGAAGGAAATACAAGTGTGTACTTGTGACTTTCTATGTGTGACAGTGGTTTTGAATGATAGCAGTTAAAGGCATATTTGTGAAAAGACCCACAGCAGAAACCCTAATGATGTCCCTAGAATAGGTGGTAGATGGCAAAATAATAATAATAATAATAATAATAATAATAATAATAATAATAATAATAATAATAATAATAATAATAATAATAATAATAATAATAATAATAATAATAATAATAATAATAATAATAATAATGTAATAATTGCTGCTTGAAAATACTAACAAGGTATGCAGGAGGAAAGAAGGAAGTTCCACTGTCAGAAATGAGAAAGTGTTCTGATTTGTTTTAGATTCAGTGTGAATTGCTTTGAGAAGACAGGTTGAATCCATTGATGATTCTTTTTTCTGTCTTTTCTGCTGATATCCTCTATTGAAGCCTATATTACATGGTATGTTAATACAGGTCAGGGAGATGTTTTTCTTTTTCTTTTCTTTTTGCTATTTTAAGCCTAATTATTGGGATTGGGACAAGTCAGTGGAACTCTAAAACCTATGTACGCCACCTGCTCAGAAAAGTTGACTCCCTGATGTACGAGGGATTAAAAAGAAGACAAAAATATCAAGTGATGCAAAAGGAATTTTATCTTTATTTTAAAACTGCTATATAAGTGAAATGGAATTGATTTTGCCATAGAAAGAGAGTGGAAGATTAATAGATTCAATTTTCTTCTTTCAGTGTGTGCTGTTCTTGACAAGGGTAGCCCTCCCCCAAAGAGTTTTACTGCTTATTTGAACATTTTAAAAAAGATAGATATAGAGTAAATTCGGTGTGGATCAGAGGTGGGTTCCTCCTGGTTCGGACCGGTTTGCCCGAACCGGTAGCAACCCGCTGGTGATGTCATGATGACGTCACCGAACCGGATCGGTCGGTGCTGGTCCGTGGGTGCCACCATCTTTTTTTAATTTTTTAAATTTTTTTTATTTTTTTTTCTTCTGCACATGTGCAGAAGCCGAGTTTTCGGCACTGCGCATGCATCGCCATTTTGTTTTTGGCTTTTTAAAAAAAAAATTCAGGGTTTTTTGCACTGCGCATGCGCGTGCATGCAAAGCGTACACGCGCCCATGAGGCGCGCCCACGCGGCACAGGAGAAAGTGAACCGGCAGTGAGGTAAGTTGGAACCTGCCCCTGGTGCGGATATCAGGGATTGTAGTCTGGAACAACTGGAAGACACCAGACTGAGAAAAGGAATGGTGTGATCTCTGACTTCATTATAAAATCAGGTCTTGAATTATAATTATTATGTTTCTGTTAACCAAAGTTGTCATAATAATTAAACTAAACTCTTGAGTTAGTTAAATTAAATGGAAAGCTGAGATTTTCTTGCAATGTTTGGTCTGTCTGTCTGTCTGTCTATCTATCTATCTATTTATCTATCTATTTATCATGTTAATTTACACAAACACACACATCTGTCTGTGGAGTCCTTGGTTCTCTCTAAGCTTGGTTGTTTGCCTGCAGATGTTTCATTACCAGACTAGATTTCTATAACCAATGCTTCTTCTCTGACATTGCGGAAACTCATCTACTGAACATTTGCAAAAAAGAACACACACACACACACACACACACACACACACACACACACACACACACACACACACACACCTGTCTGTAAGAAGATTCCTTACAGAATAGCCATAAAATCATGGATAGGAGATGGATAGGAGATTAAGCCAGGAATAGGGCACAGCTGTCTAGAATGCTGAATAGATGCACTCTGTATTGCAACATTTTGTTTGAGGTCTCACCTGCTGTTTTGAGATATGTCTCCTTATTGCACATGAACCAATTTCATTAATATATTTATAGGCAATTACTGCCCCTTATATGAGAAAAAAAAATCACATAATGACTGATGACCAAAATAACAAATCCATTTGCACCCAAAGAAAGAACAACTGTTTATATTTTAGAGCTTTATCTCCAATCTCATTTGAGCTTTTTGAAGTGTTACTGTGATGTTGGCAACTTTGAAACATGCTAAATAAACATATCTAATAATAGGACAGAATGGTACAACAATAAGAATTAATACAGTAGGAAGTCTTTAATAGCCCATTTGGAGAACCTTATAATTTAATGCATTTTTCCTCAAAAAACAGTGTTAGATTTAAGTGGCAACATGCAGATTTATTAATATATAGTTTTAGAAGCTGATAATCTTATAAAAACACCAACTTGTACTGGCAACATAATCAAAAGACACAATATTTCTGTCATACATAATTCCCAGTGACAATGTCAACATTACTTAATGTGCAGAGCATAGGGCTTGAAATCTTTCTAATTTTTATAGATGCCCTGAGTTATAAGTATAATTTATGATGGAAATTAAAAATAATACCTGAACCTTGTTAGCCATTTCATTATTGGTTTGATGGAAGGTATTGTATTTACTGGACTTCGTTTTAGTAAACAATCTATAATCAAACTTGGATTATGAATCTCTCAATATTATAATAGCTAATGGGTTTCTCATTAGGCTGCTTCTGTTCTTTCTGGATGTTTTTGTTAGTATTCTGAAAGCAAGAACAAAGTATCTTTTAGATTGTTAATTTAAATGGACCTAAATAGCTCCTGTGCTACACTGTAAGTGCTATCTTTGCTGAACTGAGACTGTATGCTCCAACCAGCAGAGAAATCTGCCTAGGTAGCACCATACTGTGGACAGCTGTGCTAGGATTTTCTACATTCAAAATATGTATTCTCTCACCCAGCTACAGAATTTGAAACAAACCCTTTCATTGCTACAACAAACAAACTATATACCTTGCACCAGAGCTTTGATTTATGAAAATAGAACTTAAAAACTGAAAAATACTTTTACTTGTTTAGTAACAATGTCTTCCTTTGTTTTTGTGTTAATCAAGTGTCTAGGCCACCCTACATCTTTCCCTGTTAGATCCAGCTATGTTATATTAGAGACTTAATGTATGTCTAAGCCAGTGGTGGGGTTCAAATAATTTAACAACAGGTTCTGTGGGCATGGCTAGGTGGCTGTGGCTAGGTGATCATGTGACTGGATGGGAGTGGCTAGGTGATCATGTGACTGGATGGGCGTGGCTAGGTGATAATGTGACTGGGTGGATGTGGCCAACTCAATGTCACTCACATGGAGGGGCGCGCCTGGATTCTCCTCGCCCCTCCCACATTTTCTCTCAGGCCTCCCACCTGGAAGGCCCGCGGAAGCCAAAGCTGGGCCCGAAAGGCAGCCTCACCTCGCCGTGTCTCTCCCCCCCCACCGAGGCAGCTCTTTGGCTGAGTCCAGCAAGCCCGGAGCAGATCTTCCTTCTCTGTCATCATCATTACCTTCCAGCCCATGGGGCTCACACCATTCTCACAGCGGCAGCCCGCAATTGACCAAAGAAAGAGGCAGTCATGGGAAAGAAGCGGGGAGAGTGAGTAAGGGGCCTCTGAAGGAGGGGTAACGGGGTGGAGGTAAGCAAGCTGATTCAGCAAAGGGTGAGACCGTGGTGGAAACTTGCGGGAGCAAGCAGGGTGGGGGGGGTAGTGTCCCTTTAGAAAGGCAGGAACTGGTGTGTCTCCCAACCCGAGGTGAAAGGTGAGCGGGCGGCATGCGGGTGAAAAGATGGCGAGAGCCAGGCCCAAAAGGCGTCCAAGCCTCGTCATGTCCACCCCGAGGTGGCCCTTCTGCCTTCAGCACCTTACCTTCGTGGGCAGCCGTGGTGAGCAGAGTGGACGAGGCACAGAAATTTGCTGGACCAGGTGGCTGGCATGGTAGGCTGTAGCGAAGGCAGGCAAGCGGGCGAGGAGCAGAGATCAGCTGGGCCATGTGGAGAACGCTGCAGGGGATTCATCCACGTGGAAGGCAGGCAAACTGGCTGGGCCACGTGGGAGGCAGCTAGGCTGGGATTCGGGCCTTGCTGCTTGCAGGCTCACCCAGGCTGCCAGGCAGATCAGGGCAGCTCAGCTGGGCTGCGCGGAGAGCGCCGCGTTGGATGCAGCCAAAGGCAGCCAAGCTGGCTGACCCTCAGAGACTGTGTGGTCGAGGCAAGCGAGGTAGCCAGACAGAGAGCAGCAGCAGCTATGCCAGTCGAGCGGATGAGATGAGGAGTGACTCGGCGGGGCGGGCAACACGGCGCAGAATTTTAACAACTGGTTTGCCCAAACCAGCCCAAACTAGCTGAATCCCACCACTGAGCCAAAAAGACATTTAGTGCTGGCAGTACAAAAGCAATATAATAAAATCCCCACAAGAAGAACAATATATGACTGTTACTAGATCCAAAATATTTTTTTTAACTGTAAGCCACCCATTGATTGAGATGGTCAGCTTTAGAAATTGAATAAATAAATTTAATTTTGGTATCTATTTCTTTTCCAAAGTAAATTAACTCTTATAGACATCATGTACTTCTGTTGCATCAAAGTAAGTTTGAAAACTCAGTTCTTGGAAATAGGCTTTAAAATTTCTCTCCCAGTGACAGTATCCACAAGAAGACAAATAACCTCTACTCAACTTTATATTTTGTTGCTCAAAAATCAAAACATATTTTAGCATCATTAGACACGGTACCCCAGACATAGCTAGTATTCAGCAGAGACATAAATTAGATGTAAGTTGCTTCTGATTTGGATGAGATATGAAAGTTTAAAAATCTGCTTTTTTTGTTTGGTCAAAAGGTAAGATGTCTCTCCCTTTTCCTCTCCCTCCCTCCCTCCCTCCCTCCCTCCCTCACACACACTGAAATTGTCGTTTAAATATTCAAGTTATTTTAGTTTTATTGTCAATGTAGTTATTTGAAATATTTGTGAGGCTGCCTATCTTAAAACCAGCTCTCAGCAGCTTAGAGTTGATAAAGCAATAAATATAATCATAAAGCAAAGCCAAACCTCCCTAAAAGGTGTTTGGATTATCTGTACCAGGTAGTCCTCTATTTACAACAGTTCAAAGTTACTAAAAAGTGTCTTATAACCACTTATGATCATTGCAGCATCCCTGTGGTCATGTGATCAACATTCAGACACTTGTCAATTGACTCATATTTATGACAGTTGGGGTGTCCTGGGGTCATGTGATCATCCTTTGCGACCTTCTGACAAAGTCAATGGGCAACTGAGATTCACTTAACAACCATGTTAATTTAACAACTGCAGCAGGGGTGGGTTCCTCCCAGTTCGGACCAGATCGCCCAAACCATTAACGACCCGCTGGTGATGTAATTTTGGCATCATGGATCCGGTTCTGTCTGCGCCCGTCCCTACTTGCCGCCATCTTTTTTTCTGAATTTTCGGCCGATTTTTCTGTGTTTGGATGTGCTTTGAAAAAAGCCCTCCTGCTCGCCCCCGGGTTTATACTGACCTTTATTTCTTCGCCCGAAGCACAGCTGATGAGTTCCTCAGCTGTGTTTTGGGCTGAATCCACCTTCTGAGCATGCGCGGAAGTGAAATCGCGCAAGGGGACGCACGCGCATGCACGAAATGTCACGACGCAAAACGGTGGCGAAGGTAAGTGAAACCCACCCCTGAATTGCAGTGATTCTCTTAACTGTGGGAAGAAAGGTCGTAAAATAGGGTAAAATTCACTTAACTGTCTCGCTTAGCAGCAGAAATTTTAGGCTCACTTATGATCATAAGTCAAGAACTACTTGTATTTTAAAGAAATTTGCAGTGATGCAAAACACTAATTACAGTGCTGTGTAACTTGATTTTTCTTCTGTTTTCCCACAGTTTGTAGCCCATCCTAACTGTCAGCAACAGCTGTTGACCATCTGGTATGAAAACCTTTCAGGATTACGGGAACAGACCATAGCTATCAAGTGTCTAGTTGTGCTGGTTGTTGCACTGGGCCTTCCATTTCTTGCCACAGGATACTGGATTGCACCATGTAGCAGGGTACAGAGTGTTTTTTTTCCTTATATTTTTTCCTTACATTTTAAATTAATTAACTCTGGGGAAAATGCCTTTGTATGAAAGCTTCTCTTTAAAAATAATGTAACTATTCTGATTACCAAATTACTGTTTTGTACAGTAGAAACCATCATGATATTTATTATTATTGATTTCTTTCACTTAGTACAGTGAACAGAATAAGTTACTTTCCTTACCTTATCATTATTCTGTGCACAGATGATTCTGGAATATATATAGGCTTATTTATATTTATGCTTCTGCACATGGATAGAAATCTCTTCCATCTTCCACAGGGCTAAATGCAATGAGTCACACTGTATTTACCCTAGCAGCACATTTGTTCACAAAGGATGAAAGCAACCTTGCGTTATTTTTAGTAATAATAAAAAGGTGGCACACCATGTACACACAAACTTGTTCTGCTGAACTTAGACTTATTAATAGAGTTTTACTTCTGAGCAAACTTGAGTTGAAACTTGGCTAGTTGTAAGATATTCTGGGACTTTGTCCATACATGTTTGCCAGACAAATAACTAAGCGCCCATTTTTTTCAGTGGACTGGAAAAGGGGGAAAAGAAAGCTCCTTCAATAATTGGATATGGGGGAGACCCATTGTTGGTACAATCCGAAGATGCTACAGTATCTTTAAGTTTGGAAAAGAGAACTGATCATAGACATACCAAAGCCCTACAAATGATGCTTGCTAAAGCTTTTTTTCCTATCCAGTAGGATATATTAATTTCCTTAATTCACCCAGTATGAATGGGTTGCTGGTTTACCAGGGAATTCCTTCATCTCAAGTTCTTGGGTAGTACTTGCAAAATCCCACCAGATCCCACCAGACCAACAGTATGCTTAAAGAAAGATAAGCAGATAAAGAAAGAATTATAGATATATTCCAATGACAGTTTTTGCAGAAGCACATAGTTGATATTCCATATATTACGGAGCACAACCTTGCCTTACATTCCATCTATACTAGTTCTGTATCCGACCACACCTGCTGAGAAACAATAACCTACAGAACATGATTTACTTCTTATGCACTTCCCTCTTATAAAAGGGTTTTGTGCAGTGTATCTGTCATTGTACTTAACTAAAGGGCTAATCTAAGATGTATTGTTTTAGAAAACTAAAATGGAGTGATCAAAAACCTCTTTAAATGTTTGAAATCAAAATGGGTTCTTCTGACTCCACTAGAAGTATTCCAGTTTTTAATTCCTTACTCAGAAGATTCCCAAGCTGACAAAAATGGCTGTTTTCAGCTTGGAACCCTCCTGGTTAGGTGAGAAAATGCCATTTCAAACTAGAAACAGCCGTTTCCATTTCATTTTGAGTTTGCTTATTTAAATGCACACACACCTACTGTATAATAAGATGGACAAACTGGGTATGCTTTGTTTGCAAAATTTATGAAATATTTCTTCAAACTTTGTGTACTTTTTGTTGGCCATAATGATGAAAATAAAGTGGCTTTCACTAATACAAATAACCCATTTTTTTGTATATATTTTTTTTGAAAAAGCTGTCTCATCTGGTACCAACTTAAGACATAATAAGTGAGCTCATAAATGGGGAAATAACATGGTTTAATTATATGTATGGACAAAATGAAAAAGTTTGGAAATCCCAATGTATCTTATACCTTTAGACACAAAGAGCCGTGGTGGCAGTGGTTAGAATGCAGTAGTGCAGACTACTGCAGTTCGATTCTCACCAGCTAAAGGTTTACTCAGCCTTCCATCCTTCCGAGGTCGGTAAAATGAGGATCCAGATTGTTGGGGGTGATATGCTGACTCTGTAAACTGCTTTGAGACAGCTGTAAAGCACTGTGAAATGGTATATAAGTGTAAGTGCTGTTGCTATTGCTGTTTGCTGAAAATGAAAGCATGTATAGATGAAAAAAGTCAAAGCAAAAAACATACTTTTACTTTGCTTTCTTAGCTTGGGAAAATTCTCCGGAGTCCATTTATGAAATTTGTGGCACATGCGGCCTCCTTCATTATTTTCTTGGGACTTCTAGTATTTAATGCTTCAGATAGATTTGAAGGCATCTCAGTATTACCAAATGAAACAGTTATTGATTACCCAAAACAGATCTTTCGAGTTAAGACAACTCAGTTCAGTTGGACAGAGATGCTGATCATGATATGGGTGCTTGGTATGTATATATTTCCTTATTTCCTTATTGCAGTGTATATTTTTTTAGACATCTCTGCATGATGCTATAATGATAAATACATCTCATCAGATTTTTAGAATAGGGATCCCCAACCCTCGGGCTGGGGCCCCTACCAGGCTGTGGCTTATTCGCAACAGGGCCATGGGCTGGCGCAGATGCGTACATGCATAGCTTGACTCGCATGAATGGTGGGCCGGTACACATGTGAATGCAGCTTGATTCATGTGAGCAGTGTGTTGTGGCCCGCCAGCAGCCCGTGCAGCTGATAGCGGATCCCATGCGAGAGGAGGCCGACTTGGTGTCGCGCCAGTGGCCTGTGCAGCTGGCACCCAAGTCGGACAGTGAGGGCTGGCGAGGACTCGGTGCCAGAGGCAGAGGTTCAGCCAGGGCTTTCGGAACCTCCAGCACCTCATAGCAGTGATGAGGGAGAAGAGGATCCTCCTCTTCTTAATGCACAGGCACGCAGAGCTGCCAAAAGGCAGGAATGGTTACTCCGGAGAAGGTCTCCTTGGGAGTAAGACTTGGGGCTAATTGGCCACTCCCCTAGTCTACTTAAGGAAGGCAGAGGCAGCTGAATCTCTGCAGGAAATAACGTTTGAGATTTGTGTGTTTGTCGTGTGTGCCTCGTGTCTGGAAAATCTCTGCTCTGTTTATCTGCTTTGGCTTGCTTATTGAGGACGACTTCTAGGTATTTTGCCAAGCCTTTGAAACTTCGTGAGATATCAAGAACTAATTGCTATTACATGAATTAAGACTTTCTGAACTTATGCCGGCTGTTAATGACGATTAATTAGCAGCTGGTTGTTTGCTTTGAAAAGATTGCTTTTAGATTTGTGTGTGTGTATCTACTACTAAGCCAGTTATTAGTAGTTGGTTATTGATTAAACTAAGTTCAAACAAACTGTGTGTTTACTACATTCCTAGCTGGGGCAGAACACAGTGGGCTGCTGTGAAGTCGAGTTGCGCATGTGCATGACGGCCCACCGCTTGCGTGAGTCAAGCTGCATGCACACGCGTGCGTACTGGCCCACCACTCACATAGCCCTATTCTCCTCCCCCCCCCCCATATCACCAAGCAGCAAAGGTTGGGGACCGCTGCTCTAGAACATATGGAATTGTTAATATAGAAAGCATACAACAAAATAAATCGTGATTCAGATTACATATGTTCAAACCAAAGAACTTCTCAATCTTGATTCAAGCTGTTTTGAGAGTTTTAAAAGTTGTCTGACCTTACCTTTTAGAGGGGTGAGTCACCCAGAATTCTCAACTAAATAGCTTGTAATACTCAATGCAAAGTAGAAACTCTAAACTCAAGACTATGTTGGAAACCATGACAGCGATAGTATGTTGAGAAACACTGTTGTACAATACAGTGGCCCCCACATATCAATCATTAAGTTTTTAGGTAACTGATATTACAGTGGATTTAGCCTAATATTTAAGGACCTTTCACTGTATTTCTTTAATAGTGTGGCTGGTGCTACTATATAATCCAATTCCACCTATGTTATGATGTAAGAAACTGCATAATTTGTAATAGTATGCACTGGCATGTTATTCAATGTAAGTAGGCCTAAAAACATCTGCATCATTCTGGCTTACATATGCTTTTTGTTTCTGGTCTGAAAGTATAGTCATATACAGGTGTATTTAAAATAAAGTCAAATTAGTCATGTGATTTAATCTCAGGTTGGTGTATTTGGGTTGCATCCTTAATTACATTTAGCTGGATTTCATTGCATTTCTTTTTCAGGTATGATGTGGTCTGAGTGTAAAGAGCTCTGGCTAGAAGGACCCCGTGAATATATTCTGCAGCTTTGGAATGTTCTTGATTTTGGAATGTTATCTATTTTTATTGCTGCTTTCACAGCTAGACTGTTGGCCTTTTTACAAGCTACAAAAGCACAAAACTATGTGGACAAATATATCCAGGAGACAGATCTCTCTGTAGTCACACTTCCACCAGATATAGAGTATTTTACTTACGGTAAGTTCAAACATGTTGCCCTGTCTCTGGCATATTAAAATGGCTACTATTCTTTAAAGCACAGGTAGCTAACTCTCAATTGGGCAGGATCTGAACACATTTCATGTTCATCTCACGTGGCAGATTTAGCAATACTTTATGAAAGGCTTTCTGCGGTTGAATATTAGCCATAGACTGTATACTCCTGCTATTGAATTGTAATTTCTTATAAAATTTAGCTATATATTTTTTGCTGTTAGGATGTTAATTAGTTTTTCTGACTAGTAACAGAATAACAGAGTTGGAAGGGACTTCTAGTCCAACCCCCTGGTCAGGCAGGAAACCTTATACAATTTCAGACAAATGGTTGTCCAATCTCTTCTTAAAAACTTCCAGTGTTGGAGCATTCACAACTTCTGGAGGCAAGTTTGCTCCACTGATTAATTGTTCTGTTAGGAAATTACTTCTTAGTTCTAGGTTGCTTCTCTCCTTGGTTAGTTTCCATTTATTGCTTCTTGTCCTGCCCTCAGGTGCTTTGGAGAATAGCTTGACTCCCTCTTCTTTGTACCAACCCTTTAGATATTGGAACACTGCTATCATGTCATCCTAGTCCTTCTTTTCATTAAACTAGACATACCTAATTCCAGCAACTATATGTTTTAGCCTCCAGTCCAGGGGTGGCTTCCTACCTGTGCGGTCTTCTCTATGGCACCGGTAGCGGCCGGCGGATTGCGAAACGGCTCCGGTGCCATCCTCCCCGGACTGTCGCACGGCGCCATATTTGTTTGGGAATTTTTGGGCTTTTTTTGCTTCCTGTGCATGCGCGGAAGCAACAGGAACCAAAATGACGCAAGGGGACACGCACATGTAGTGAGCGTGCGTGCGAAACGTGGTGATGCACACGCAGCGCACCGGGAGCGAGGTAAGAGCAACCCGCCCCTGCTCCAGTCCCCTAACGATCTTTGTTGCTCTTCTCTGCACCCTTTCTAGAGTTTCAACATATTTTTTATATTGTGCTGACCAAAACTGATGCAGTATTCCAAGTGTGGTCTTACCAAGGCATTATAAAGCGGTCTAAACACTTCATGTGATCTTCTATCCCTCTAGATTGTAGTCATTCTTTTTATTTATTTTAATTTATAAAAAGCAAACTAGTTTGATTTGAAAAAGGACATTAAAGCAAAAATGTTATATACTTTGAATTTCTAAAGAGAATAATCATTGTTCGATTGGTCCAGAGAAAATACTGCTCAGAATATTTATTGACCACTAATTATTTGAAAATATTTACATCGATCTTTAAACCATATATACATAGTCACAGGCACATGCAGCATACAGAAAGAAATAGACTCAAAAAACTGCTAATTGTGTTATTGTTTTGACAACACAATGAACAATTAAATAAAACTAACAAGCTACTTGTTTATGTCATTTTTCTAGCTAGAGATAAATGGCTTCCATCTGATCCACAAATCATATCGGAAGGTCTTTATGCAATTGCTGTTGTGCTCAGTTTTTCTCGGATTGCTTATATTTTACCTGCAAATGAGAGTTTTGGACCACTGCAGATTTCACTTGGAAGAACTGTTAAAGACATTTTCAAATTTATGGTTCTTTTTATTATGGTATTTCTTGCTTTTATGATTGGGATGTTCATACTGTATTCTTATTATCTTGGAGCCAAAGTAAATGCAGCATTTACTACGTAAGTAACAAGTGTAGAAACAATTATTACTGTATTATTTCTGATCGAATTTGCTGAAAGGTTTGATGATTACATACACAGGAAGGTATAGAGTTTTCTTGGCAATTATACAAAAAGAGTTTGCGGGGTGGTGGGTTTTTTTTAATACAAAGATGTGTAAGAAAAAGAAAGAAAGGGGAATTAAAACTATATTTGACAATGATAAAATTAAGGAGGAAGGAAAGGAAATTCTAGGTACAGACATGAGTAAAAAGCTTCAGAAACACCTGAGAAAGAGGGTGAAGAGACTGACTAGGAGCCACACAATGGTTGTTTCAAAGACACAATATCATATCTGTAGCTGCATGAAATGGTGTTTATCTATACAACTGGAATCCAGAAAACAACTAACACTTGTCACTTTTATCAGTTGAATCAGTCATTGCAAGACTAATTAACCTGGGGTCCTTGAAATGTTTTGGACTTCCACACACATTAGATACAGCTAGAATAGTTAATAGTAAGGAATTGTACAAGTTGTTATAATATCAAAAGGGCACTAGTTTGTTCACCTTGAACTGTAAAGTAATAGAATGGATGACAGAAAAACTAAGACTACTTCTAAATTTATATTTACTTTGCATTTACCTAATATTATTTTCTGTTATGTTTATTTGTTTCTGAATTTCAACATATAGTACAGTATAGTACTAATATAACATTAGAGTTCATTGGGTTCATGGGCTGACATTAATGTTGTGTTTAGATGGAAATCTTCTATTGGCATATATCTATTATATTGTTATAAATATAATAATTATTATTATAAAATGACAGTACTTCTATAGCAGTTGGTCAGTTAAGAACCGCTTTTTAGTTTCCAAACCATTTGGGAAAAGTCTACCTTTGTTGTTATTGGTAATTGCACTATGTCTATATATGCTCATGTGTAAACCCAGCTATTGTGGCTTGAAACTTTGGTTTACGACTGTATATATTGCAGAAATCCAACTAAATTATATTTAGTAAAGCATCAATTAATTCTGGTTTTGTATAATGTCAAGCCAGATTGCTGTCTCCATTCATTCTTGTGGTGCTGGTTGGTAATTTTTTAGAATTATTTTTATTTATTAAATGTATTTATTAAATTTATATGCCGCCCAACTCCCAAAGGACTTTGGGCAGCTTAACAACAGAATAAATATTAAAAACATCTTAACATTAAAACAATTTAAAAACCCATGCATATTATTTCATGGCCGGATCTTGCTGATTATCACCGCGAGATCAACGGCCCCAGGCCTGCCGGAAAAGCTTTTCGGAAGGCCAATAGGGTGGGGGCAGTCTGGATCTCCGGAGGTAACTGGTTCCAGAGAGCTGGGGCAGCCACAGAGAAGGCCCTCCCCCGCAGGCCCACCAACCGGCACTGTTTAGCTAACGGGACCTGGAGGAGACCAACTCTGTGGGATCTCACCGGTTGTGTGGCAGAAGGCGGTCTCGAAGATATTTTCTGTTTGACAATGAATCAATATAAATTGTAAGGCTATAATATAAATATAAATAATATCTAAGTTATCAGAAATAGTGACATACTATGTTAAACAATATAGCTCCACATCCACAAATTTAATTGGCCATATACAATAGGGCGTAGCATAATCAGTTTCAGTGAAAATATTCTATGTTCTGTGCATTAGGCGCTCTATCACTTTGTTTATTAAGGTAATAAAACTATAAAACTTATAATCAGCTAATGCTTTTTTTTCTTTTCATGCAGTGTTGAAGAAAGCTTTAAGACTTTATTTTGGTCAATATTTGGCTTATCAGAAGTTACATCAGTTGTCCTCAAATATGATCATAAGTTCATCGAAAATATTGGTTATGTGTTGTATGGAATATACAATGTAACAATGGTTGTGGTATTACTCAACATGCTGATTGCAATGATTAACAGTTCATACCAAGAAATAGAGGTATGTCTCAATAGTGTTCATATATTTAGAACTAAGAAATCATTTTGATTTTGATAGTTTCCTCTACTAAGTTGTGAAAATGGATATAGCCCAGTAGTTCTCAACTTGAGGTCTGTGGACCTCTGGGTCACGACGACGTCACAGGGGATCCACGAAGGCTTGAAGAAATATGATTTAAATCTTGAGTTAAGTCTTGGTGGTCTGTGGCCATGGTCCGTGGCCGCAAAAAGTATTTAAAGGGGGTCCATTGTGAAGAAAAGGTTAAGAACCACTGATATAGCCAACTGATTTCCCTGTATCTAATTTTTCCTGTTTTTTGTTTAGATGTATAATTTTTAATATGTACTACCTAGTAATTAAATTAAGATGTGGATTAATATTAGTAAAGTTCTATTTCTATTGTTTTATCAAAAGGAGTCAGTTGTTTAGTGGAAGATAATAAAAAATTAACTTGTTTTACCTAAACTTTTGGAAGTGCTTAGAATATATTTTTCTATAAGTAGATTTTTCAGGTAAAACAGTAGATCTATATATTTACTCTGACAAAATTCTGAAAAGATGAGAAAGTAGCATTTACTTCATAATAAAAAGAAGGAAATTACTTGTGAGTGGATTTTTTTTGTTTGTTTCTGACATAGGACGACAGTGATGTGGAGTGGAAATTTGCTCGTTCCAAACTCTGGTTATCATACTTTGATGATGGAAAAACCCTACCACCTCCATTTAGTCTTGTACCAAGTCCCAAATCGTTCTTTTATTTATTCATGAAGATCATTAAATTATTGAGGTGCAGAAGGAAAAGATTACAGAAAGACATGGAAATGGGAATAGGTAACTCAAAATCCATGGTAGGTTCACTGTTTTTTTTTTAAATAAAATAGTGTTTTTTATTTTTGTCTAATTTGCTGAATCCTAAATTATGGTTTTCACATAAAAGACATGCTTTCCTGGTTTAAATTCTACATATTTGCAATGTCCGTATCTGAAGTCATATCCATTTACCCACCTAAATGAGTGCAAAAAGGGACAACAGGAAGCAAAAAATCACCAAAATCTTGCAAGGGGACACGCGTGCGTGCAATTTCAACGATTTCTTTGCTTCCACGCATGCACGTCCCCTTGCGAGATTTTGCTTCTGTGCATGTGCAGGAAGCAAAAAAAGCCCAAAAATTCAGAAAAAAAGATGGCACTGCACAACGGACCGGCGAAGACGGCACCGGAACCATCGCACGCAAATTGTGTAATTGGAGGGTCCTTATAGGAACGGCGGAGTGGACCGCACCGGTAGGAACCCACCACTGAGTGAAACCCATGAACCTCCGTGTTTACTTCAAAGTGTGCAAGAGCTCTTTTCAATTCAGCTAAATAAATATAAGTGCTCAGATATTAGGAATGCTACCTTTTCCCATTATCTCAGGTCCCCATCTATATAATTCCCTTTTTAGCATAGAAATGCTTATCAGTGTGCAAGCCTTATGTCATTTCAACAGCAAAAAATTGTGCTTGTATGAAGAATATATTAAGACATAACCAGTATCAAGGACAAAGACTACATACATTGTTCCTTATTTTCATGCATATGTTGGTATCGAATATCCTTTAAAGAAAAGGGTATTTTATTTGTTTTTTTATGCAACAGCTTGGCTTACTGGATGTCTGGAGAATGTGTCATCAATCAGTTTGAATTATCCCTGCCTTCATCCTTTTGCTGCCTCTTCTTTGTCTTGATTGAGTCAATGGCTCCTATCCTAGCAGGCTCTTGCTATGCTGCAGTAGCTGAACCTCACTATTAATAATGAGAAGTTTTCTTTTATTATGCTATCAGATGCATGAAAAATAACAGAAAATAATAAGCTCTACTTCTGACAATCTAATCACATTTTTTCTCAGATTCATTGCATTACTATTTATTTTACTATTATAAATATTGTTCAGTTCTAATATCCTGTTCAGCACAAGCACAAGCTACACATGTGGGAATTGTTAGGCTGTGTAAGATGTATACAGTAACAATTGTTTTTCAGGAGTATGCATTCTTTTTTATGTGCTTGGTTTAGGACATGGTTAAAATAATATATTTCTATTTAAGTGCATTGTTCAATCTAGGAATAGATACGTATTTTAGTAATATGACAAATTGAAACTTGTTTCCTTCAGAATTTTATCCTGAATGGTACTAATTTCTATAATCAATCATTAAGTATTAGCATCTTATATAGTAACTGCAAATATTATGGAATATATTTTAATTCAGCTATATTGTTTTCTAGCTAAATCTCTTTTCTCAGTCCAACTCAAGAGTTTTTGAATCACACAGTTTTAACAGCATTCTCAATCAACCTTCACGCTATCAGGTAAGCAGTTACTTGGATAATGTGCATTCATTATAAACTCATATGAAATGCATTAGGATTGTTTCCATTTATAGTAGAAATCAGGCATATTACGTACCTGGAGCTCTACATGTTTAACTGCAAGAGGTTTTCTTACATCCTCTTGGGAGATAAAATTCCAGTTTTACATTATATTGCTGCTTGTTTAAAAACTGGTACTTGTTTCCCTCACCATATAATTACTAAAGCAGAGCACAACTTGGGAGCACTCCAGATAATCCCTCTTCCTTGTTGGCGTCACTTAAATGATGACCGCTTCCTGTAGACAATTCACTACAACTGTCTGCTGGAAGGAGACTATGGGCATTTACCTGTATCTGTGTTGGCTGCTATGGGAGTCATAACCCAGATGCTGAATCCTATAAAAACCAACCTATCTTCTATTCTGCAATGTGAATTGTACAGGAGTTAATTCAGAGTACCGTACTTATGTGTTTATGCATTTTATTTAACATACTTCAATATCATATATTTTAAAGTATAGCCTAAGGTTAAAAGCTCTCTTGCTTTTATTAAACTGCAACTGCTCTAGAAGTCTTTACAGAATTGGAAAAATGTTTCAAATGGGTATGATGACTTCAGAGGTTTCTCTGTACATAAGATGGTCTTGTACCAGTCCTTCTCCAAAGTTAAAATAATACAAAATAAAATAATACGCGGGAAGACAGCAGAACAGAAATAGCCTATGAGAAGAGAGACTAATACTGCCATGACTCTGCAATTAAATATCTTCTGTACAGTCATCTTCTGTACAGTAACTCCCCTTTCTTCAAGGGAAGAAGGGAAATGACTGACAATGACAAACATGGGGAATAGGCAAATTAACAACCAAAGCAATGGAGAAAATATTGTCTTGCATTTTAAGCCCGCTGGTTCAGTGGATTAGCACAGATGTGCCTTTTTCTATCTAAAGGAAATACATGTCTTCTGTCATATTTTTTTGTCTTGTTGGCAGAGGGAAATTGGTGTCAAAAACAAATGTAGATCAGTGGGACAGGCATGGTTAGAACAAGCAAGCATCTCAAAAATTCCCCAAAAACACTCCTAGCGAGACATATTATAGTCACCTGACTTTGCCTCCAAATATTGAGTAGAAAACCAGAGGAGATTCTGCAAACTTGACATTGCAATTATGTTAAATAAGAAAATATTACTTTTATACTAGTACCAATAATACCAATTTAAGACTGTTGACTTGTGAATTATGAATAAGATAAATATAATATTGTAGGAGCATATGGAAAATTAGTGGTGTTAGGTCATGTGCATGTATGCAAACGTGGACAAACCCACATTTCTTTTTGAAAGAAATTTGGGGGAGAGTTGGGGTAGTCATCTATCCATGGAGTCCTGTCCACAAGAACTGCTTAGATAAGTGTTTGTTAAACAGTAAGAATACTTACTATACTTACTTACATACTTACTATGATACACAAATTGCATCAGGGCAGGTAGTTCATTCAAACTAAGCTGTTTTTTTCTTGTTTTGCTTCTTTCCCAGCATATTGTTCTAATTTGTTTCATATAATGCCCTTAATTTTAAAATGAGTATACAAAAGTGCCCATGACTTCTGTTCTTTATTTTGCTAATTTATTTTTATACAAAAATAATTTTATAAAAATCATAATTTAAAAAGGATTTTAAGATCATACAGTTGAATGTCTAGCTCTACATTGTGTAAAAACTTGAAAATGAATGTTTGATTGCACTAAAATGGAAGTTACTCCAGAGGAACTAAATCCTGTAACTTGTATCCTATAGCCTTATTACAGATGAAGATTCAGATATTTTGTGCAGGACTTTGAGGAGCATGTATTTAAAATTAGGATGGCAAATAAATAAATAAATAAATAATTGATTATGTTTTCCCCTCCAATAGCAAATCATGAAGAGACTTATAAAACGTTACGTTTTGAAAGCCCAGGTAGACAAGGAAAATGATGAAGTCAATGAAGGTAAGAGCCTATAGAGTTATTTATACAGTATTATAAATGCAAAAGAAAAATAAAAGTGTTGGTGTCTGAGAAACCAGAGGTTTCAATTATGGGAGGAAATATTCTGTCTTCTTTGAGCTTCAAATCAGATATTTAACACTGTAAATATGGGTAAAATTAATGAAATGGGGGAAATAGTGTATCTAATATTAGATATAGTGTTTTTCTTAGTAAACTAAAGTAATTAAATTAATGATTTGCATTTGGATAAATTACTTTTATAAAAATAAACTTTAACTACTGTATGGGCCAAATTATAAAAATACTTGAAAATGACTAAAAATATTAAATCTTCAAAATGCAGTAGTCTTAACCTTTAGAAATATCCACGAGTTGGATTCACTTCTAAAATTAGCTGATAAAACACATGACCTAAATCTCTCCAGAGTACTGATGTGTTTTAAGATATGAGAAGTTTGTACAACAGAAAATAATAAAAAGAAGAGTTACTTGATATTTTGATAAACACATAAACATGCACACAATATACATTTTATATTTGGAGGTTTTTGTCAAATAATTCATAGGACTGTGCAACAACTTTTTGTTCATATGAATTATGAATCTGAAAAATCATATTAGAGAGATTGGATGTTGCTGAGATTTGACTGGCTTGAATAAATCATATTCCAATAAACATTATATTAAGATTATCTTCAAAACATGTAGAGTTCAAATAACTATATAGCTACCATTTATATAGGTTCATTTAGATGCCCATACGAAGAGACAAATGAGTACATTTTATTAGTTCCTACAAGTTATCACGTTGTGAAGTGTCCAGGTTTTTTATTAATATCACCCAGCCTCCCCCAACTGCATGTTTTAGATGTGATGGGTCAAAACTCCAGAAAACCAGAGAAGGGTAATTTTAATATGCTTAAACACAATGCAGACTTACAGATTTCAAGGTCAATACACCGTATGCTGAACTTTTTAAACATACTTAAAATTGACTGGAGTGTGCCTTTTCTTTGTAACTCACTTATGTCTGTTTTTAAGATAATGAACTGGAGAGGTGGTTATATTTGTTTGCTTCTTTGTTTGAGGAATTTTACCTCAAGAGGAGACATTATATAACTTCCATGTCTGCAGGTTGTTAAAGATTCTGGAAAGCCAACTTGCTATGGTCAACTCTCCATCGCCAATTGCCCAAGTCACTGCCGGACAACTCGCCACAGTACAAGAGTTACACTAATATCAAAGAAATAGTCAAATAGAATCATTAAAGACAGGATGCCAAAGGAGGGACAAAATAGAATGTGAATGACAAAAATTAAAATATTTTTTAAATTATTTGAAAAAATTAAATTGAATTGCTGAATTGTCCTGCAGCGAATTATGGCAAGTTAGCCATGGCAAGTTGGCCGTAGCGAGTTGTCCCCATTCCGTCGGAGATGTATCATCATTGCTTGACTGTGAAATTTTTTGTTTGGAAGACAAATTGGAAAAAGTGAAGGTTACAGTACATCTTTCAGTCATTTCACATTTTTTCACAGCTTTCAGTTGTAATGACTTTGAATATCTGTTTATGTCAGTGGTGAAATCTAAAAATTTTCCCTACTGGTTCTGTGGGCGTGGCTTGTTTGGTGGTCATGTGACCATGTGGGCATGGCCAACTTGTAAAATGTGGTGAAACTCACTTAACAACGCTCTTGCTTAGCAACCAAAATTTTGGGCTCAATTGTGGTCATAAGTTTTTTCTTTCTTTGTCTCTCTCTCTCCCACTTCCTCTTTCTTCCTTCCTTTCTTTCTTTCTCTTATTTATTTCTTCCTTTCTCTCTCCTTTCCTTTCTTCCTGTCTCTCTGTCTCTGTCTCTGTCTCTGTCTCTCTCTCACACACACACACACATACACACACACACCTGGGCACATAGACGGAGCTCTCTTGCGTGGACGCGCGCAGCAGCAGCAGAGCTTGCTTGGGGGGGGGTCTCGCAATCTCCAGAGTTTCCTCCCCCCAGTGCGCCAAGGCTTTCTCCTCCATTCCTGCCTTCTCCAATCTCCAGTTTCTCCCCGTGCGCCCAGGCTTTCTCCTCCGTTCCTGCCTTCTCCAATCTCCGGTTTCTCCCCTCGCGCCCAGGCTTTCTCCTCCGTTCCTGCCTTCTCCAATCTCCGGTTTCTCCTCTCGCGCCCAGGCTTTCTCCTCCATTCCTGCCTTCACCAATCTCTGGTTTCTCCCCACGCGCCCAGGCTTTCTCCTCCATTCCTGCCTTCTCCAATCTCCACAGTTTCTCCCCGCGTGCCCAGGCTTTCTCATTTCTGCCACAGAGAGCCACCTGCGGAGGGTGGAACCTGTGGAGAATGGGGAAGGCACTGGCAGCAGGAATACAGGAGAAAGGTAGGGCATGCTGGGGGGAGAAAGGTAGGGCACGCTGGCGGGGAAACTGCGGAGACCGGTGAAGAGGCCAAGATTAGTGCCTTGCAGCAGTGACCAGGGGACTAGTTTGGAGGTGTGGCCAGCCAGCCGTCGCTACCGGTTCAGCGAACCACTGGTGGCCACCGCTACCGGTACTCCCGAACCGGTATCATTTCACCCCTGGTTTAAGTGATGATTCATCAAAATAAATTGAAGAACTTCAATTGCTTGGTCTTATGAACTATTATGAACAATGTAACAGATGATACTTTATCAAGTTATGTTAAAAGTCTTTTTGTTTTTACACAGGTGAATTAAAGGAAATTAAACAAGATATTTCTAGTCTTCGTTATGAACTTTTGGAAGACAAATCTCAAGCAACAGAGGAATTAGCAATTCTCATACATAAATTAAGTGAAAAACTCAACCCAAATATATCAAGATGTGAATGATCCCAAATGACATTTTCAAGATTATTACCTGGATTTTGACTATAGCACAAGCATTGGCAATAATATTTCTGAGTGATTCATACTTGAAAAATATGTAGATTTTTAGTACTAAATGACTTTATGTACAGCTTCATTTGAAATACAGTCTTAGAAAATTTTATGGATTTACACACAAACAATTTAAGTTTATTTAAGGTATAAAACATATTTTGCATTTATTTAATACAGTACAATTGTACCTAAATAATTTTTCATTGCTAATAGTTCTATTAGTAAAATGAATATTTGTAGCAAATGAAAAAAATTAATACTGTAGATTAAAACTTTAGGATTGTACTGCATGTCTGTTCTCATCTTATTGCTGTGAACAATTTTTATGAGATACAATACCAAAAGTTCAGCCAGCTCAGGAGGGATTACGGTACTTGAAATGAATTATCAAGAATTAAGCATGACCATTTTAAAGATATAAACTTTCTAAAATTAATGGATTGTTTCAGGAAGTAGTCGTGCCTAGAATAGATCCACTGAAATTAGCTAGAATTGCTTTGAATTTCACTGATTTCAGTGAGTCCATTGTAATGTCTGATCTTATGCATGCTTACTTAGAAGTAGGCCATTAAATTTAATAGTTTGTACCACTATGTACAGAACTAAAAACGTTTTTACTACTTATCCAGGGCTACTATGAAAGCTAGTTTGGTGTGGTGGTTAGGACATCAGGCTAGAAACTGTGAAACTGTAAATTTAGTCCCACTTTAGGCACAAAGCCTGATGAGCGATCTTGGGCCTGTCACTTTCTCTGAGACTTAGGAAGGATGTAAACAACTTCTGGGGAAAAAAACATGCCACTTGTGCAGGCTGTTTCTCTAAGAATCAAACACACTTCAAGGAAGGAAGGAGAAAAATCTGGGTTGCAAAAACCTGAATGATTACAAGATGGCAAGAAAAAGACACTGAAAATCTTAAGTGCTTACAGCCCAGATCTGGTACCTCTAGCTTAATTTCACTGAATCATGTCCACTTACTTTCTTTTTTTGAGAAAGCTCAGAACTATGCCATGGAACTGAATGTCTGACAGTGAAGATAAAAATGTAATTATAATATTAATAACGCTTTTACATTTATCTCATATATTTTGTATCATATTTGCTTTTAGAATACGAAATAAGGTTGTTGTTTTTTTACTTCTAGTTAATGCAAACTGTCAAAACATACATTTTCATGTAATTTTTTTTTAAAATCCCAGATCCTATGCAGGGCTGAAGTTTTGTTACATTGTTCTAAATAATGTCTCTGATGCTTACTTGTTAAATAAAATATTCATACTTTATGGACTTATATTGTTCTTGTACAATACAATCTGTGGGTTTGGGGTAGGTGATAGAAGAGAAATCCTGTTCATTCAAATAAGCAACAGGCTACAGTTCCATATTCTAAAACTGTTATACAAATTTGATACCCAGGATTTTATTTTATATACCATTATATTTATTCTTTGAAAAGCCAAGCAATATTTAATCTTTACTAAGGCAAGCATATGTATTAATAAATCACTATTAAGCTGTAAAGGACTTTAAAGGAATTTTAAGAAATTGTTTTGGAGATTTTTCCTGAATACTGTTAAGACACTATCTAGATTTTGATAAATGTCTTTGTAGAGATAGTCATCGACTTACAACCACATCTGAGCCCAAAATTGATGTTGCCAAGTGAAATATTTAACAACTGAATTTTGTCCCATTTTATAACCTTTCTTGCCACAGTCATTAAGTGAATCACTAAAGTTAAGTTAGTAGCAGGGTTGCTAAGTGAATCTGGCTTTCCCATTGACTGCTTGTAAGAAGTTGCAAAAGGTGATCACATAATCCTGGGACACTGCAACCAGGGGTGGGTTCCTCCCGGTTCGGACCGGATCGCCCAAACTGGTAGTGACCTGCTGGTGATGTCACTGTCGGTGCCGTTCCGTGCGCACCGCCATCTTTTTTTTTTTTGATTTTGTGCGAATTTTCCCCCTTTCGTGGCTTGAAAAAGCCCCCCTCCCGCCCGCGGGTGAATTCTGACCTTTATTTCTTCGCCCGAAGCACAGCTGATGAGCTCCTCAGCTGTGTTATGGGCTAATTCCTGCTTCTGAGCATGCGCAGAAGCCAAATTGCACGAAGGGATACGCGCGCGCAAAATATTGTGATGCGACCTGGTGGCAAAGGTAAGTGGAACCCACCCGACTGCAACCATCTTAAATATGAATTAGTTGCCAAGTATCCAAATTTTGTTCACTTGACCATGGGGATGCTGCAACGGTCATAAGTATGAAAAATGGTTATATGTCACTTTTTCAGTGCCTTTGTAACTTTGAACGGTCACTAAATGAACTGTTGCAAGTGAAGGACTTCGTGTATTTGTCCAGCTAGAATTCCTCAGAAGGGCTCATTGTTCAGATTAAAAAATCTGTTATTGAAGAGTGGGAAGATTATAGGAAGAAGGGTTAGCCAAAATTATCTAGTTAAGTCAGTGGAAAGTTATACAGTGATATACTGTAGGATTTTATAGTGGGAATTATTTGCTTTAAAGCTAGAAATGGCATGCAATTGTACAACTGCAACCTTAGTCTACATTCTCTCTCTCTGAAAGAGATTATAAAAAGTATTTAAGACTAAAATAGGCAAAAGATCTGGAGAAGTATGAACTTTAAAAAGGAAGATGAAGCAAAGTGCTAGGAAGACAAAAGAAAGTTTATGTCCGAGTTTGATCTAAAGGAATGAGATAGGAAAGCTGTTCCACTCCCGTTATCTGAAGAAGAAAAAAACCCTAAAAATATATGGAATACAGACAAGTGCTTTTGGAGTTTATTTTATTTACATCCAAACCTCCAAGTTATCTATAGCATTTGTCCCAATTCCGATTTCAACTTTAATTTCTAGAATATTTTTCTAGAATACTATGTAAGATTCAAATGAAGAGTATAAAATAGCTTGATCTGGACTGATTAATTATTATTATTTAAAAAGCGATGGTTCTATATTTCAGTTTATCTGTCCTAATTTATTTTTGTTCTGAATTTAGCTGAAAAAGTTCCTAGTAGCTCATATAAAATGAATAATATTCAAATCACCTCTACCCAAAAGGTTTACTATATGAAAATTAATGTGCATCACCCAAGAAAAAAAGGATTAGAAAAGAAGAAAGCAATGAACAAAAAGAGCCGAGGTGGCAAGCGGTTAGAGAGCAGTACTGCAGGCTACTTTAGCTGACTGTGATCATTTGAGTTCAGCTGTTCAAATCTCACCGGCTCAGGGTTGACTCAACCTTCCAAGGTAGGTAAAATGAGGACCCAGATTGTTGGGGGCAATGTAAATATATACATTGCTTAATGGTGCTTGCACTATGAGGCGGTATATAAATCTCATAAATAAATAAATAAATAAATAAACTTCAAACATCATTGAATGTTCAATTAGCTGTGTTTGCATGATCTACTTCCAGTGGTCAACTTCCAGTGATTCATTCAATGCAGTTGTTTGGGTGCAGGTCACACAAGCTAACTATGTGAGATCTTTGGCAGCAAAATATCTTAAACATACTTGCTGCTGAGGAATAGCTGAGAAAAGGAAGAGCTAAATGACTTCCCGTATCTCTACTTCCCGTATCTTCCCGTATCTCTACTGTTAAGAGGTGATTACAGTATTCTAATTTATATAGTCCAGTACAGGTAATCCTTGATTTACGACCACAAATTGAATCCAGAATTACGATCCTTAAATTATTGCTGTCATTAACCAAGGCAGCCATGCAATCCAGGCTCTCAGCATTGCAATGTTAGGCAGAATGTGGATTGCCTGAAGTGGTGGGGTGGTGATCCTAGACTGCTGAATTCATGGTCATGACTCATAAGTCAAGGACAACCTGTATTCACTGATCTAAGGCTAAGCCATGTGGAACCATATGAATCGTAAGTTTAACAGATACAAAGTGCACTATACCTAAGGTGACCAGATTTTAACATTGGTAAAGAGGGACACCATTGACCGGGTGTGGGTGGGTTCCTGATTAAAAATTTGGTCTATATGGAGCAACAAAAATTTTCATAGAACGCAAAAATAGTATTGTAATATATTTCAGATATATATATATATATATATATATATATATATATATATATATATATATATATATATATATATATATATATATATATATATATATATATATATATATATATATATATATATATATATATATATATATATATATATATATATATATGTTTTCTGAGGTTTTCGCGGGTGTTTGTATGTAGGTCTTTGGTTATTCGGGTTTTCTCCCGCGTGAAATTGGAAGTATCTTTGCAACGTTTCGACGAAGTCCCATTCGTCATCATCAGGCTGGAGTCTTCAGCTTGCTGCTTCTAGGAGCAATGTGAGATTGCAGCTGTTTCTTCCTTTTAACTGCCACTGGGGGTTTGAACTGATAGGGTGGGAGCTTGGCTGTGTTCTGATTGGGTGGAGGTGTGTTCTGATTTGTTGGGGGCTTGGCTGTGCTCTGATTGGATGGGGGGTTGGCTGTGCTATGATTGGCTGGGGTGTCAGTTTGCTTCATGTATGGAATGGAGGGGTTTAGAGTGGCTAAAGATGCAGCTATGGTCTGGCTTCTGGTTTGTGGCCGTGCCTCATTGGTGTGGGTTTGGGTTTGCTTTTTGCATGGGTGTGTGGTGGTGACATCCTGTGTGGTTTTCGTGAGTGTGGGTCTAGTGTCATTCTTAGTGTTAGGGACTCGTTTGTCAACAAGTGCGGGTTTCCAAATGGCTGGTAGGCGGGAGGTGTCATCTCGTTTATTCATGCTTTGTGGGCGTTTCTCTATCTCAATGGCTTCTCTGATTATTCTGTTGTTAAAATGTTCAGTTTTGACGATAGTTCTGGTCTTTTTAAAGTTAATTTCATGTCCTGTGGCTTTAAGATGTTGGACCAAGGAAGAAGTTGGTTCCTCTTTTTTGACTGAGTTCTTGTGTTCTTCAATGCGTGCACTTATTCTTCTGTTGGTTTGTCCAATGTATGTGGTGGGGCAGGCGGTGCATGGGATTTCATATACTCCTTGATTTTCTAACTCAATTTTGTCTTTGGGGTTTCTTAGGATGGTGGATATTTTTCGGTTTGTGCAGAATGCTGTCTTGATGTTGTGTTTGTGGAGGATCTTGCTGATTCTGTCTGTGGTTCCTTTTATGTATGGTAGGAGGGCTTTGCCGTTTTCTTGTTCTCTGTCTTGGATTTTAGTGGGGGTTTCTAAGATCACCAACCTAATCCAAAAAGAAACCCCCACTAAAATCCAAGACAGAGAACAAGAAAACGGCAAAGCCCTCCTACCATACATAAAAGGAACCACAGACAGAATCAGCAAGATCCTCCACAAACACAACATCAAGACAGCATTCTCAGAAAACCTCAGAAAACATATATATATATATATATATATATATATATATATATATATATATATATATATATATATATATATATATATATATATATCTGAAATATATTACAATACTATTTTTGCGTTCTATGAAAATTTTTGTTGCTCCATATAGACCAAATTTTTAATCAGGAACCCACCCACACCCGGTCAATGGTGTCCCTCTTTACCAATGTTAAAATCTGGTCACCTTACCTTTGGGACATAGCATTTATGGTCACTCTGCTTCTTCTACTCAAAATTCAACTTAATTGTCATATATTTTTGCATGTTACTGTTTCAAATCTGTTCACATTTTTCTCTATGCACCTTCAATTAAAATACTGCATACACCGATTATTATTTTGCCCAGCACGATGAACCACAAACTAGACGACCACTAACAGACATGCTATAGCTATACCAATTTGTTAGTCGTATTGTAGTGAATTGTATAAGCCCGTAAATTGAGTAAACCACGGTTCTTGGCTAACTGCATACAACACGTGTCAGTTAACTATAGGTAGTGACCGCCTGAACACACGCCTCGAATTATTATTATGCGATAATAAAATGCCTTCGTCTAACCCGGTGTTTCTCAAACTTGACAACTCTGAAATGTGTGGTTTCCAGCCCCACAGAATTCCCCAGCCAGCCTGGTTCCCCTGCTAAATCCAAGACTCCGCTTGGGAAACTTCCTCTCCTCCTTGGGATCGCCTCCAGATTTCAGATGCTCTTGAGTTTTTATCCCGAGCTGGGGATTTATTTATTTTGCTTGAGTGACAGCTCCTTCTTCAATCACGAAGCGCGTTTAAAGCGAAGCGTACCGCCCAAGAGCGCACCGCCTCCAATAAAAAACCAGGGCATTGTCGGTTTTACGCAAACCTGTCTCGTCGCCATAGTAACGAGAGGGCCGGAGATAGTTTAAGGCCCTAAGCTTTCGCGATACTGATGCCCGCGGAGTACTGGAAAGAGGAAGCCGAAGCCAGCCTTGGTAACTTGCCGATTGCCCATTGCCATGGAACTGAGTCTGAACCGGATGGATTATCTGCAGGTACAGCGGGCGGACGCGATGCTTGTGACGGCGAATGTCGGCTGTTTTGCGCCCCCTCCCCCGGAAGCATCGGGGTTTTTTAGTCTTCCTTCTCTATGCAGTTGTTATTGCAGACCACCCCTATTCGTACGTCTATGGCAGCATTCCCGCAAAAAGATTGATCTATTGACAGTATTGGCCGGGAGGTGGAGTTGTAGCCCAATCCATCTGGATGGCACCATTTTGACAATGCCTGCTTGGGAATTAGCAGTTTTACCAATTATTTGCAGGAAGAGAAGTCTGAGTTCTTTTTTTGAATAATTTAATAAATTCAGTGGGGGAAAAAGAATGAGATGCGAATATGACTCTTCAGTCTTTTGGATATAAAAGTAATTTATAACCTACACAGTTACCTTTTATCTTTTTTGTTAGTTAAACTTTCATCATTGGAGGTTTTTATTAGTAAGGAAGCTTTGAGGAAAATTTCCGAGAGTGCTAATTTGAGAGAGAAGTGATTATCTAATTTTAATTGTTTATAACTTCTAATTAAAACAAAGGGAAACTATTATATTGCAAAGCAAAGAAGGCATAGCTTATACATCCAAGAATGCATCTAATCCAATATAGGCCCTACTAGAGGCATTATTATAAAATGAAATAATGTGCAGCTGCAGTAAAAAGTAGAAGAAAAGGGGGTAGGGGTGGGTCAAAAAAATCAAGTTAGTGGCTTGTAATCAAAGCCCTGCCCCTTTTATCATGTATCAGTTGTGCACACACACACACACACATTTAAACTTAGATTGCACAGCCGTGCCCATCCTCCCAACTGCTTTGATCCCCTGGCTTCAGCCCAGTACTTTACTTGCTTGGAATATAGATGTCTTGACACAAATCCCATGTATTAAACAAGTACATTTAATTTCTTATTTTCAGAATCTGGGTCCACAGAGGAATACAGAAAAATATGGGGTTTTGTATCCCTGTTGATCACGGGCTAAAAAAAAAACTGGGCTGCAGAAGTCTAGATGACCACTAATAAGATACAGACCTCTTTCTTGCCATCTCTTGGGTGTCCATATTTCTGCAACTCAGATCTGGTAACCCTAGTATCATCATAAAACTATTAAAAGACTTCTTACAATGGACTTCATGCAAAAAATTCAATACTACTTCATATTTCAATATTTCTGTACTTCATTCTTAGGTCCTGTTTTTGGCCCGTTTCCTGTTCCTTGAGCATTCCCTCACTTAAACCCAGTTCACAATTGAGGATACGGTTCTCTTGGACCTGCAACTCCTCCTCAAGGAACAAGTGATAGCTGAAACTAATTGTAGTGTGCTAATGGTGACCATTGCTGAAATAGGAAGCTCTGCTTGTAATCACTTATGCTGTAGTCACCTCACAGTTGGATTACTGCAAATGCATATGTATTATGTGGGGTTGCCTTTGAAGACCACCTAGAGCATGGGTGTAAAATGGTGTCACGTTGCCATCATGTTGTTGCAGGAAATGAGTGGACTACTCACACCCCAGGAGTCAAAAGAAGTCTTGTTTTATTTGCGCAAAGGTTCAGAGCAGTATGGCAAAAAGCAAATTCTGAACACCCTCCTCCAGACATGCAAGTTCTTATATACCTTTTACAGAGTTACAGAACAAAGAAGCATAATATGATTGGTTACAAGCACCTGTTGCTTACGTTAGAAGATAGTTAAAATATATGTTAAAAATAAGCTAAGAATATCTTGTTTGCCCCTTCAGGGTTTTTCCCTTCTGGACAAGGGCTCACAGGTTCCCTTGCAAAACACGACTAGTTTCCTACAGTTAACCTATTTTTAAGTCTTAAGGCTACGCTTGGCCGGAGCGTGAAGCCTGTGGTCGGACATCTGCTGTTTCCTCTTAAAGTTTACAGAGATGCTTTATAATGTCCGAAAGCTAAGAGAAGGGATTCAGCAGAGACCATCCAGCCCATCCTAATTATGGCCAATTGTTTTTACTTAATAACTTGTTTCATTTAATGTCCTGCCTCATTCCCCCCTTTGTGACTCTATTTTAATAGGAACAATGGAGTCACACCTTTGAACTGAATTGCAGATTCTTATAACATAAAACAACATTAACATATTTAGAATAGCAAGCAGATACAGAAAGGCAAAAAATTAAAAAGGGTTATTTTCAAATCTCATCCTTCTCATCAGTTTGCAGATTAGTATAACCACTATCTGGGTCTATAAGTTGACTTTGTGGATCTAGGGCCTCTTTATTTTCTAAGAAAGAGTCTTTCCATCATTACTAATTCTTTCTCAGCAGTTATTTCTTTTACTGTTTTCATGGCTAGTTGTCTGACCAGGGGTATTATACAAGGAATGAAAGCAAGACCTGCTATTCCACATAACAAGAGGAACAATATTTGTTTGACCCAGGCAGCTCCTGGTAGCCATGAAAACCACACATCATTCCCATGTATTCTTTTGTTCTCTGGGACCTTCAGCATCCCCTGGGCCCTCCTTAGGAGTAGGAAGAGTCAAATGGCCATTCCCAGGCTTGTCACTCAGCAGGCCACTGGCAATTAATAACCCAAGCCATAGAAACCCCATATCTGACATATAAAGAAACTTATCCAATTAAAATTTACACAGCCTTATCAAGAGAAGCAGTCAAGATGGGACTAGGTGAGGTTAGGGAAGGGTCAAAGTCAATTTTGGGTGTTCCACAAAACCAAGTCTTATTGGCTAAGTACACCATCTACAGTCCCAAAATTACTAATACACTATAGAGGACCCAACCCCCGAATTCCTCAAGCATCAGTATCCCTAGCAGAGTTACACAGTTTATTGTCACAGTCAATATCTTACTGTTCGAGTTGAGAGTATTTTCAAAAAAATAAGTTATCTACACACCAGATTATATAATCAGGACGATCAGACTTATTACGGCCAAAGCTATTAACCCTATGCCTACATATGACTGAACGACCATTCCTGGAATCAACACACACTACCCTCAATATGTCAAAAGTTACTTTTCCTTGTCCAAGTCTTCAGCCGTACGTAGAGGGGTCAGCTTCCAGGAGTGACTCCAGTAAGGCTTCTTCTGCCTCGTATGGTGTCTGCCCATTGCCGGTAGGACAGCTATAAGAGGCGTTTCTTTAAGTGCATCACCAAGGGACGGGCTTCATCTGGCTTTGCTTCCCAACACTCATTAGCTGCTCATTAGCTTTTACTGTAAAGGGCGGAGAACACATGACCACAGTATACAGTCCTTTCAAGTTTTTCCCTTTCCAATGTTTTACCCAAACTTTGTCTCCTACTTGGATATTATAACTAGGGGTAGTCAGAAAAGGTGGGGTTAGGAATACACATTACTGTTGGATGGCTTGAATTTGCTTGTTCAATTCTCCCACCATTTGACTATCTGACCTAAGTCCTCTATAGGATTTTTCAAGTTATTACTAATAACTAGGGTCTCCCAAAACATCATTTCAAAAGGAGATAGCCTAATTAACACACCTTTTCATTGATCTCCATTGTGTCCCTAAAGATTTAGCCAGTGTCTGAGTTACTTAATGTACAAATTCTGGACCATTGTCTGATAATATAAATGAGGGTATTCCATATTGGGGAATAAAGTCTTTAAGTGAGATTCTAGACACCTCATGTGCCTGCTTTATCCTGGTAGGGAAACATTTAGGCCATCCGGTATAGTTGCTCACAAAGACTAGCATTGCTTTATATAGTCCACATTTGGGCATGTCTGTGAAATCAACAACTAATGAATCCATAGGATAATATCCCATGGGTTGACTTCCTGGCCGGAGAGTAGGTCTCTGTTTTGGATTAACTTGAGCACAAGTGTTACATCTTTCAGTTGCATGTACACATAATGAGTAAAGGCATTATCTTCTTTTAATTTCTTTTGACTTCTCCTAGGGCACTCTTGCCCATGTGAGTTGTTGAACGAGCATCTTTTACTACTGGCCAGACCAGGTTTTCCACAAAAATCCTTTCATCTGGGAGTACATACCATTCTCCCTGTTTATGTCCATTCAAATCTGCAGTTGTTTGTAGTTCCTTAGGTTGAGAATATCTAGGATTCAATTCTTTTGGCATTTCTAATGCTACACAGGCTGTCATATCAGGATAAATGTCATTATCTCAGGTAGCTGATAATCTTGCTTCTCGATCGGCGGCCCTGTTTCCTCGGGCGACTTCATCCTGGCCCTTCTGATGCCCTCTACAGTGCATGACAGCTACTTTCTTTGGTCCTTGTAGCTCTGCTATGAGTCTTTCAATTAGAAGAGGGTGTTGGATTTCTTTTCCAGCTGCTGTTAACAACCCTCTTTCTTTATAAACAGCAGCATGTACATGCAATGTGAGGAATGCATATTTAGAATCAGTCCAAATGTTTATAGTCTCATCTCGTGCTAGTTCTAGGTTGCGTATCAAAGCCCAAAGTTCTGCTGCCTGAGCACTTGTACTTTTTGAGAGCAGCCCAATTTCTATGACCTTGTCCAGTGAGACTATTGCATAGCCTGCATATCGCTCTCCTGTGCGATGAAACTTGACCCATCGGTAAACCAATTATAGTCTGCTGTTTTCAGTGGCACATCAGTTAAATCAGGTCTACATGAGAATTGGTTTTCTATTACCTGCATACAGTCATGTTCAATCTCAGGTAATGCCAATACTTCTTTATAGTTTCTTGGTTCATATCACACATTACACACTTTAACTTTACTTGGTTCATATCACACATTACACACTTTAACTTTACTAGCAGAATACCTGTCAGGTGGAATCCCTTTGTTCCATTGCTTTGACTTGCATGGCATTGACTGCTCCTGTGTGTCAATCCTTTGTTGCTTCATATCTTGTTCAGCTTTTTCAGTTTCTCCTCTCTGAATGCTGATACTGTCACTAAGTGAGTCACTGTCACTAAGTGAATCATTCCCAAAATTGCATCAATTATGTTCCAATTTTGCTCTACAAAACTAGCAGACCTGGAAATCAATATTCTTTTGCTCCCATTGCCAAAGTGATACCTTTTTGAACCTGGCTCATAGCCCATAAACCTGAGCTTTCCTTCTTCGATCAGGAGGGCAGTGGCTGCCAGGATTTTAAGACAATGTGGCCATTCTTTCGATACTCTGTCCAGTTGTTTGGATAGATGAGTTATGGATTGTTGCCAGCTTCCTTTCTCTTGAGTTAGAACTCCAAGGGCCACGTTACTCTTTGAGTCCACATATAAATTGAAAGGTTTCTTTAGGTTGGGCAGTCCTATAACAGCAGCTTGTGACAAAGTGGATTTCAGGCTTGAGAAAGCCTTTTGTTGTTCATGCATCCAAATAAGAGGTTCTTTTTCTCCCCCCTTTGTAGATTCATAGAGTGGTTTGGCTAACAGGGAAAAGTTTGAAATCCATATTTTGCAATACCCTGCTGCGCCCAAAAACCCTCTTTAATTCTTCTCTATTAGTTGGCTCACCAATTCGGCATATAACTTCCTTTTTCTTATGTCCTATAGATCTCTTGTTTTGACTTCATGGGGGAGGGTAACTTCTTGAATATGTACTGCCAGGGGCTTGCTTGCTAGAGGCACAATAGCCTTTATTAATTTAATAGATGAAGTAACTGAGCAGTATTGTCCCAAAAAGACTTTTTGGCTGTCCAGTGACTAACACATTAGTCACATATTGGAGTACCACATCTCCATTCTCACATGGCTGAAAATCATCTAATTCTGAGGCAAAAGGCATTGCAAAAAAGGGTAGGTGAATTTGGAAATCCTTGAGGAAGCCTTAGTTCAAGCATTTTTTTTTCTTTTCTGCACGCATCATCACTTTCCAGCCTGGATCTCCCAGCAAGCGCTGGCTGAGTTTTTAAAGATCCAAATCTCTATCTATCTGTCTTGATCTCCCAGCAAGCGCTGGCTAAGTTTTAAAAATCAAGATTTATAGAGAACTTCATTCACACATCTAAAACCTTAGAGCAAACCCTTGCCTTCGTCCAGTTTCAGTTCCCTATTTCTACTTTGCCATCGCATTTCACAGCAACAGGTCAGCAAAATTACAAATAGTTCTGATGCAGTTTGCAATTGTTCTGTATTCTTCTGAGACTGAGGCTGAGCATATTGTCTTTTTCATTCAAAGGCAAATAGTACCAAAAAGGGTAAAGAAGGCATCTTTTGGATTATCTTCTGCCTTTGACAGAGCGAATTTTCTTATCCACAACTGACTTGTAGTTTCTTTGCTTAATTAGCATTGCTGAAGGGGGAACGAGGGGAGGCTTGAATTTCAAAAGGACACTTTCCCTCCATCCTTAATCTGGAGCAGGTAACAGAGCAATTGATCACAGCCAAGCTCAGACATATAGTTATAGCCTTTGCTTCATGGGAGGGGGTGACAGACAGTCCTCCCAAATAGCCACCCTGACACTCATAAAACAAGTTTGTTTAGCAGCTTGCCAAGCCCCCAAAAGGCACGGCTAATTGGCCAGTAAGTGAGGCTTCAAGTTTTAATAGTAGTTCTGATAGTTCATCTTGGTGAAAGGTCTTCAGTTTGTGTAGCTCTCCACCTATCTTATCAATTCTATTTTGATACTGCCTAGAATTACTTTCAGTAGTATTTTTTTTTATTAGTTTAGTAATTTCCTCTTCTTTAGATGCATTGGAACATACTATGTTTCTTTAAATTCAAGATCTGCTGGACTTCTGCTTTTTTTTCCAAAAGAACCACATTCATTTACTCTGTAAGTGCTTTTTAGGAAAGAGAAATCAGCTTGCACTTTTTGCAGTTCAGTCTCTTTCTGCTCCAAAATTAAGGTTAGATTTTTCTGTTCTTTTTCTGATTTTTCTTCCTGTTCTTTCATTTTATTTTCTTGATTTGAATGTTGTTCAGAAATATTTTTTAATATGAACTAGAAGGTCTTGGTTCTCCTTCCTTCAAAGCCTTCCATTTGTTGTTTAACTTTGATCAGCTTTGCAATTCTTGAACCCAAGACCCTTAAATATCTTATCTAGATATGTATTCCAATTCCTGGCTGACTACTTCAGCCCTAAATGGTCTTGCTCAATTTATACACCATGGTGGGCTTTTTACTTTCATACCCTGGTGCTTGAACCATGTAAATTACTTCTTCATAGTGTACATAAGAATCCTCCTTGGGGTCTTGCATTGGAAACTTTTGCTTTTAACACAGTCTGGAGATTTTCCTCCAGCTGTAGGCTTGAGGATGTTAGTGATAGCATTATTTCAATCTCTCTTCGTTGAGGAGGATTATCTTCTTCATAAGGAGCAGTTTTCAAGATTGGTTTGTCTTCAACATGAATCTTTTTAGCATGAGGTTTGAGTTTTCTTTTTTACTCTTGCCACACAAACACTCATTGTTTCTATTCTGCATTTTGTGCAGTCATACTGGGTTTTTGTTTTACAATTATTTGCCACTGGTCAATATACTGACATTGATCTGGGGGACCAGAATCTGGGTCAGTAACAATTTGGTGCACTTTTGAAATGATGTCTAGATTAAAAATACCTTCTGGCCTCCATCCTACACTAAAAATGGGCCAGTCATTTTCACAAAATTTCTGTAAATCACCTAGATTAGTTTTAGTTGCATAATCTCCACTAAAACCTTTCTTTAAAATTCTTCAACATACATTGTAGAGGTGTCCTGGGGACACTCTCTGAACCACCCATTTTCTAAGACACTGTCACTGACCTACGGTGCCGGACGTTCCGACGGTCACCAATAGGAATTGCACACAATTCTTGGGCCTCCTTAGGATACGCCGATCCCGGACCCAGGGGGGAGATCAGGCCCCCTCTTCCACTCACAAGGAGTGGGACTACAATAACACAATTATACAATTACTTTTACTTGCCTGCAGGCGTCTTGTTTTCCAGCCGGCTATCTTCCCTTACTTCTTTTGACCCCCGGTCAGGTTCTTGGATCGATCGATGTCCACCGGATGCCCCCGCGGTGCCATCAGTCCCTTTCCGGATAAGTGATCCGTGGCGCCTGAAGGTATGATGGCCCCGGTTGGGCCCCGGCTGGCCCGTGTCGTCCTCAACAAAATATCGTTGCAAATAGTCCCTTCGTGGTCGCCATGAAATGTTGCAGGAAATGAGTGGACTACTCACACCCCAGGAGTCAAAAGAAGTCTTGTTTTATTTGCGCAAAGGTTCAGAGCAGTATGGCAAAAAGCAAATTCTGAACACCCTCCTCCAGACATGCAAGTTCTTATATACCTTTTACAGAGTTACAGAACAAAGAAGCATAATATGATTGGTTACAAGCACCTGTTGCTTACGTTAGAAGATAGTTAAAATATATGTTAAAAATAAGCTAAGAATATCTTGTTTGCCCCTTCAGGGTTTTTCCCTTCTGGACAAGGGCTCACAGGTTCCCTTGCAAAACACGACTAGTTTCCTACAGTTAACCTATTTTTAAGTCTTAAGGCTACGCTTGGCCGGAGCGTGAAGCCTGTGGTCGGACATCTGCTGTTTCCTCTTAAAGTTTACAGAGATGCTTTATAATGTCCGAAAGCTAAGAGAAGGGATTCAGCAGAGACCATCCAGCCCATCCTAATTATGGCCAATTGTTTTTACTTAATAACTTGTTTCATTTAATGTCCTGCCTCAATGTGACTTTCGTGATGTTTTCCCCTTTGCGGAGCTGGGGGGGGCGTGGCCTGCGCATGATGCATCCGGCCCGCGGGCCGCCAGTTTGACACCCCTGACCTAGAGGCTGCAATTGGTGCAAAATGTAACAGAATGAGTAATTATAAGGGAACCTCAGTATGTCCATTTAACACCCCTATGTGAGTGTACATACTTACACTGGGATTCCATTCAAGGTACTTGTAAAGCTCTTTAGCACATAGGACTGGTTTATTTGTTGTATTCCACGTGTTCCAGTAGAAGAGAAACTCTTCAGTTCTCTTCTTTGAAACAATGCTGTCTGTCAAGACTTAGAAAGCATATTTTTTTGGATGGTGCCTGACTTGTGGCATGATCTCCCTCAAAATTTGGCTGGCTTTTTTGTTCTTGTTACTTTTTTGTTAGGGTGTTGCAATTTGCTTTTATGGTTGTATACCACCTGCGGTTGATGCATTAAAGAAAGCTAGCCATGGTTGCAACTTGCTTTTTGAGCAAGTGGATCCAAAGATTTGTGCCTTTAAGTTCCACTGACTTCAGGGAGGCTTATCCTTAATGAGTATGTTCAAATCATTTTCAACTTATTTTAAAGATGTAGAATAGTTTTGAGCTTGTAATATATCCAAGGTAAAATATTTTGAGACTGAAAGTAAAATAGGTAAAGAGAGAGAGCCAGTTTGGTGTAGTGCTGGGGGGTTTCTAACTTACCTCGCTGCCGGTTCGCTTCCTCCCGCGCTGCATGGGTGCGCAGGCGCAGTGGCGGATGTTTTTTTCTAAAGCCAAAAACAAGATGGTGACGCATGCGCAGTGCCGGAAACTCGGCTTCTGCGCATGTGTAGAAAAAACCCCCCTGAAATCCACCCCAAAAAAGATGGCGGCGTCCACGGACCGGCACCAACAGAACCGGTTCCGTGATGTCATTGTGATGTCACCAGCGGGTTGCTACCGGTTCAGGCGAACCGGTCCGAACCAGGAGGAACCCACCTCTGGTATAGTGGTTATGGCATCAAGCTAAAAACTGAGATACCTTGAGTTCTAATCCTACCTTAGGCACAAAGTCAATTGAGCGACTTTGGGCCAATCACCTTCTCTCAGAAGGTGCAGGGACTTGTCCAGTCAGCTGATGAAAATCAGACACTGAGTGCAATAAAAAATTCTCTATTTAGCATGCTTACAATTGAATCATAATCTCTTACTCTTCTACCTAGTATCATAGTACCTTCAACTTACGACCACAACTGGGAGCAGAATTTCTGTTGCTAAATAAGGCAATTGTTAAGTGTGTTTTTCCCATTTTATGACCTTTCTTGCCTTAGTTACGCAGTTGTTAGGTTAGTAACACAGTTGTTAAGTGAATCTGGCTTTCCCATTGCTTGTCAGAAGTTTGTAAAAGGTGATCACACGACCTTGGGACACTGCAATTGCCATAAATATATGCCAGTGGCAAGTGTCTAAATTTTGATCATGTGACCACAAGGATTGTGCAAAAGTCGTAAATGTGAAAGATGGTCATAAGTCACTTTTTTTTCAGTGCCATTGTAATTCAAACTGTCAAACTAAATGAATGGTTTTAAGTTGAGGACTGCCTGTATACATATAAAAAGAAAGCGAAAGCATATGCATACGTACCCAATGGTACGTTGGAAAGACAATATCATGTTGGAAAGCATGCATTTTAATAATTAAATATTTGTTTTTCTCTATAACTTTAGTGTACTGACATTTTGATAAATGAAAATTGGTTTTAAAATGGATGAGTCAAATTTAAGTACTAACATTTTTATTTGCAACTAGGTGGGTGTGACATCTCAGAAAACCATGAAGTTGCTCCCTGCATCAGGACGCAAAGCTACACAGAAGGTATTTATTTATTTGATTCATATTCTATATTTTGTTCAGGAACTCAAGGCTATATAGAAATGTATTTATTAAATTAATTGTATGTGATAAAGATCAGACTTAAAGATTGTACTTTTTTAAAAAAAGAAAAATAGTATAGAAAAAATATTTATATCTACTTTGTGTGTGTATTATCCTAAAATACAAATAATGATATTGTGATTTAATCTCATGTTGTTTATGTTTAAAACTATTAAACTTACCTCTTAATTTTCCTATATTTTTTACATATAATTTGGCAGCACATCATCTTATTTTTACAACATAATAAATATTTGTTTTTTTCTGATATATCCTTTGACCAGAGTCTAGTACAGTGGTTCCCAAAGGGGGCGGTACCGCCCCCCAGGGGGCGGTGGGACCCCTTAGGGGGGTGGTGAGAGGTAAGGGTGGCAACAGGGGGGCGGTGAGAGGGTCCAGGGGGGCGGTAGGTGGTTCGCCAGTCCTGTCCCCGTGTCGCCACTCATGTCCACCCAATCGCCCGCTGCTGCTTTTCCCACCACTCTTTTCCCGGCGGAGACTGGGCGGGCCGTGAGACGGGCATCTTACTGGACTTTTAACAGCTCCGTGTATCTGTCGTCTGGTCTCTTTGCACTGGTCTCCAACCTTGGCAACTTTAAGACTTGTGGACTTCAACTCCCAGCAAAGCTGGCTGAGGAATTCTGGGAGTTGAAGTCCACAAGTCTTAAAGTTGCCAAGGTTGGAGACCCCTGGAAAGCTTGCAAAATACAGAAACTCTTCTCACGAGGGTGAGCAATTAACAACTCGCAGCGAGAAGAGTTTCTGTATTTTGCAAGCTTTTTTCCCTAGAGACTAGCCGACAGAAACACGGAGCTGTTAAACCTGTAAGACACGGGATTGGGTGGGGGGTGCGGGCAGGGGCTGGGTTGGGGGGCTGGGTTGGGGGGGGCGGGAGGAGGAGGAGGAGGAGGAGGAGGAGGGAGACCTTGTGGGGAAATCGCAGCTGCCTCTTTTCCGCTCCTTCGGCCAAGAGGCACCGCGGCCGGAAAGTTGGTCCAGAAAGAGGGCAGCGATGGCGGGGGAGATCGGGAACAGTTGCCCGCCAGAGTTTCTGCCGCCTTCGCCTGCCTCCCTTTCCTTTCCTTTCCTTCCTTCCTCCCTTTCCTTCCTACTTCCCTTCCCTTCCTTCCCTCTTTTTCCTTCCTCTGTTCCTTCCCTTCCCTTTCCTTCCTTCCTTCTGTCTCTTTCCCTTCCTTCCCTCCTTCCCTTTCCTTCCCCCTCCTTTTCCTTCCTACTTTCCTTCCTTCCCTTTCCTTCCCCCCTTTTTCCTTCCTACTTCCCTTCCCTTCCTTCCTCCTTCCCTTCCTTTTCCTTCCTCCCTCTCCTTTTCACCTTTAATTTCCCTCCCTCTATTTCCTTCCTACTTTCTTTCCTCCCTCCCTCCCTCCCTCCCTTCCTCCTTCCATTTCCTTCCCTCTCATTCCTTCCTTTTCCTTCTCTTCTCTTCTCTTCTCTTTCCTTTCCTTTCCTTTCCTTCCTTCCTTCCCTCCCTCCCTCTATTTTTCTCTCCCAAACAACCCCAAGTTAAATCCTCCCCTTGGCCATTGTGCGTACATGTGTGTCTCATCTTCTAAAAATCATAACTCCCCACCCCACCCCAAACACCCAATACCATCCCCTTCTCCATCCCACTGATGATCCCAGGTGCCCAGCCTCCTGCGCCCCCCCCCGCAACCTCTCCGCATGCCCGTCTCACGATGTGGCCTTCGGCCTCGCCTCCTCTGCCCACCTAACACACTGCTCTCATTCGTCCCTGCGATGCCATCTTCCCCTGCCCCCGGATGGATAGCAATTTAGGCAGGCACGACACACCACCAGGTGAGGCGGGGGCTTTCTAGCTGTGCCTCTGGGTACAGGAGTCCCCCCCTCCACCCGGCCTCTGTGCCAAGGAAGGCAATTCGGAGGGTGCCAGCGCTTCCCACGGGGGAGGGGGTGTATTTCCAGGAAGCCCCTTGAATGTGCCAGTGTGGGGGGAGGGGGAGAAGACCCTTCCCCATGTGCATCTGTCCCACCCATCCCCTCCATTGACCACTTCTGCAGTTTTCTTTCCTTTCCAGGCTCTGTTTGGTCATCCAGTTGAGCCAGCCTTGGCGAGGAACCAAAATGGCTTGTGTGTTTGTTTTTGCAACCAAATACAAACCATGTTTGGGGGAACCGGTTTCAAAACCTCCCAGTTTCCCAAACCTGGACGTTTTCGGCCATGCACGCACACACACACTCACACACACCCAGTGGCTCAATGTGGGATAGATTTCCCACCCACCTCCAGCCCCTCTTTTCAAACACGCCCCTCTTCCTCGCAGACAGAAGCACATTTTAAATTGCCATAGGCAGAGCCCAGAGGAGGCAATGTAGTCCCGCGGTGTGTGCGATACACACACACACACACACACACACACACACACACATATATAGAGAGAGAGAGAGAGAAAGAGAGAGAGAGAGAATAAGGAAAGAAAAAGGAAGGAAGGAAGAAAGGAAGGAAGGAAAGAAAGAAAGAAAGAAAGAAAGAAAGAAAGAAAGAAAGAAAGAAAGAAAGAAAGAAAGAAAGAAAGAAAGAAAGAAAGAAAGAAAGAAGAGAGAGAGAGAGAAAGAAAGAAAGAAAGAAAGAAAGAAAGAAAGAAAGAAAGAAAGAAAGAAAGAAAGAAAGAAAGAAAGAAAGAAGAAAGAAAGATGGTAGGTAGGAAGGAAGACAGAAAGAAAGAAAAAGATGGTAGGAAGGAAGGAAGACAGACAGACAGAAAAAGAAAGGAGGGAAGGGAGGGAAGAAGGAAAGAAAAAGGAAACAAAGATGGTAGGAAGGAAGACAGAAAGAAAGAAAGAAAAAAGATGGTAGGAAGGAAGGAAGACAGACAGAAAAAGAAAGGAGGGAGGGAAGGGAAGGGAGGGATGTAGCAAAGAAAAAGGAAAGAAAGAAAGAAAGATGGTAGGTAGGAATGTAGACAGAAAGAAAGAAAAAGATGGTAGGAAGGAAGGAAGGAAGACAGTCAAAAAGAAAAGAGGGAAGGGAAGGGAGGGAAGAAGGAAAGAAAAAGGAAAGAAAGGGAGGGAGGGAGGGAAGAAGGAAGGAAGGAAGACAGAAAGAAAGAAGAAAGAAAGAAAGAAAGAAAGAAAGAAAGAAAGAAAGAAAGAAAGAAAGAAGAAAGGAAAGAAAGAAAGAGATGGAAGGAAGGAAGAAAGAAAGAAAGATGGTAGGAAGGAAGGTAGACAGAAAGAAAGAAAAAGAAAGAAAGAAGGGGAAGGGAGGAAAGAAAGAAAGAAAGAAAGAGAAAAAGAAAGGAAGAAAGAAAGAAAGAAAGAAAGAGAAAAAGAAAGAAAGAAAGAAAGAAAGAAAGAAAGAAAGAAAGAAAGAAAGAAAGAAAGAAAGAAAGAATTATGACCACAATTGAGCATAACATTTTGGTTGCTAAGCAAGAGCGTTGTTAAGTGAGTTTCACCACATTTTACAAGTTGGCCATGCCCACCCGGTCACCTGACCACTAAGCCACGCCCACCTGAGGGGTGGGGTGGGGGGCGGTGAGGATGAGTTTGTAGCACCAAGGGGGCGGTGGACTGAAAAAGTTTGGGAACCACTGGTCTAGTACATGCACAATTTGAATCAATTTAAATTTAATTTCATTCCATTGTTTTCCTGTGGTTTCTTCTACAATATCCGTCCTGACTATACACTATTCCTCTAGTTTCTACATCAACTACTTGTCCTTTTTTAAAATCTCCATAGCCTTAGTATCTTTTCTTTTTTATCCTTTAAGTACAATTATAATTCTTCTGCCCATGAGTTTAATTCTTACAGGTTTAGTATATTAAATTGGCTATTTACTGTAATTCCCTCCTTGAATATTTACCTGTGATACTTTATATTTGTAGTTGTACCCATTTCATTCAAATGGTTTCACAAAAATTATTTTTTCACAAGAGAGCCATTTTGAAGTATCACACAGCATTTTAAGAGGAAGAATTAAATAGAAGAGAAAAAAATCTAGATCAGTGTATAATTATACATCCAACAAAAAGGATTTGTTTTCCTTTCTACTCTTAAAACAATAGTATATACTTATCCTTTTATTTTACTTTAAAGATTGTTACTGGAGACCATGATGGTGTTATTACCTGCTTTGGAATAAAAAAAGGAGAGGCTATCGTAAGTTTATTTATTTATTTATATAGATGAACACTTAAATTAACAAAATAAAGTAACTTACTATTGTAAAATGTCAAGTAATTATAAAGATAACCATTTTGAAGGATCACATTTTCAAATGCACTATGACAGTAGAAAGAAAAACTTATATTTTCAGTCATTCAAATCCTATTAACCTTTATTTTGTAATGCTACAGAATATACTTTATTTTTTGTATTTTAGCCAGTATTCAAGACTTTGCCAGGAGAAAACATTGCAAGACTAGAACTGGGAGGTGCTCTTAATACTCTTCAGGAGAAAATTTTCGTGGCTGCTGGTTCTGAGGTTCGAGGTTTCACAAAAAAAGGGAAACAGTTTCTTTCGTTTAACACCAACCTCACAGAAAACATCAAAGCTATGTGTGTAAATTAAACATTGACTTAACAGTGCTTAGTTACTTGCTATATTTAACTTAAAAATGACTGAAACTCACATATAGACAAAAATAAAATCCATATAATTAAACCATCATGCTGCAAACTTCAGTTGCATATTATAAACAACTCTCTTTCTTTGTCACCCATAAGAGGAACATTTTTAAAAGGTTCCTAAACTGCGGGAGGGAATAACAATGAGTAGGATCTTCTGATTCCAGAATAGTTGCAAATGGCTACATATACCTGTGAAAAAGTCTTCCTAGCCATAGATGTCACCTGCTGAATATCTAGGAGAACTCTCAAATTACAGACCATGTCTAAGAGGGGAAGTAAAAATCCATTCTGACAGACTTTCAACTTAGGTCGAATCAGGAAACAGACTGCACATGTTTGACTGGGACCATGCTTTATTGATAGGCTATAGCAGGGCTGTCAAACTTGTGGCCCGCGGCCCAGATGCGTCACGTGCTGGCCACCTCCACCCCCCAGTTTAGCCAAGGGGAAAGTTGCGATATGTCACATGACAACATAACGATGCGAGTTTGACACCCCTGGGCTATAGTAACAGAATATTGAAAGCTTGATTGTGTTTTCCCTTCTCTCCCTTTCATATCTCAATAAATCTGAGCTTCTTTCTAACACTTGCTATTTCCAAGGCTAATTTTTGTAACCATTTCTTTCTAAACTCATCCCTTTGGCTCTATTTAATAGACAAACATTGTATTTTAGTATAAGTAGAATATATTTCTTATTTTTAGTCCTCCACTGTAATCACAACTGCATTGCAAAAGTACTTGCATCTTATTTAGTAGTATTCAGAGAATTGTAAAAATTTAAAAACAAAACTTTTCAGAGGAAAAAATAAATGGCTTTCTTATTGGATTGTTACGTTGATTCCAAGTGTATGAATACTTAACAAATTATAATGTTCCCAAATTAGTGCTTTACTTTTTTTTGAAAGTTTTAATTACAATGCTGTTATTATTTTAGGTATATATCTGGATCAGATCTCTTTCTTGGTGCAAGCTACATTTATAACCATTACTGTGACTGTAAAGATCAGCACTATTATCTATCGGGGGATAAAATCAACGATGTTCTCTGTCTTCCACCAGATAAACTGTCTTGCATTATACCAGTATTAGCATGTCAAGATAGAGTTCTTAGAGTTTTACAGGTAAACCTTTTTTGTTTGTTGCCATGATTGAAGCCTGATTTATTAGTACTAACTATTTATTAAAGTTAAAACATAAGTTAGTACAATGAAACAGAAGATTGTTCATCTGTTCATACCAATATTTGTATACAATCATTTGCAAGGAAATTTTACCTGCTTGCAGCAATTCTGGTAAGTTGAATAAAAGCTAATGTATACTTGGAAAATTCCTTTTTTATGAAAGATTATTATTATTTATTTGGGAGTAATTGTACAGCTCTCTGTAAGTTGGAAGGATAGGGATGAGCGTTAGGAGCAGCAAGTTTAATGCTACTCTAATTCTTTGTCTGCAGGGATTGGTAGAAAGTACTAAATTAGTTTGAGAAGAAGAAATATTTCTGATTCTTGAAATTCTGTTTTAGGCAGTGATTTAAGGAGTGAAACTTCAAAAAAGCTTAACTGAGCTGCAGCCACTTAATTTTATATTCTGGAGCAGCTCAGAAATCGTTTGTTCTTTGATTGGGTCTACAGTCTAGTTAGGAATAAATGTATGTGTTGGAATAAATTAGGCTCATTTTTGATAATTTGATAGTTTAGATAGTTCATTGATTGATTGGTCTTACAATCATATTAAAAAATAAAGGTACAATACAAAGTCTATTTCCAGAAAATTAATAGGCAAAAAATACAGTAGTAAAATACATATCTGCTAAATACAAAGGAACCAACATTCAAATAAATGCATTGCCTTTCCACGATATTCTAATCTATTCAGAATAATGGATTCTTAGATGAACTGCCTTATCTATCAATTTAGCAGTTCTGCTAGTAATGTATACATCAGAGCCCAGGAGGAAATAGGACAGTCTGCAGTTCAGGTCCTAGTGTACTGTTCTTTCAAGTAAGGATTTTAAATATCTAAGTTTAAAAGGGGCATGCAGTTGACAATCAGGGCTCCAGATTTCATTCCATTCTAAAAGCAGGAATGCAATTTTGAAATTAAAAAAATATATATCTCCTAAATTAAAATTAAATGTTAGGGATTACAAGTAACAGTATCTCCATTTCATTTTTTTGAGGGTTCAGATTTACTGTATGAAATGGAAGTCCCAGGTCCACCTGCTGTTCTGGCCTTGAACAATGGAAATGGTGGTAAGTAGAATGTTTGGAAGTCTTAAATGTTATTAAAATGATGAATTTGATTTTGATAAATTATTGTTTTAATAATTCCACATACTATCATGGGTATTTTCTATAACATAGAATTATTCTGATCCATTTTATATAAAGTGATGGAAATGAAGCAAAGGTTTTTTTTAATTTTCTAAAACTGAAATTAAAAAATTAAAATTTTTGGAATCCACTGAATAGATAGTAGAATTCTACTCAATAATTATTCTAATAATAGCTTTAATGTATATTTCTAGGTGACTCTGGTGAAGATGTTTTGTTTGGGACATCTGATGGCAAAATTGGCTTGGTACAGATTACTGGTGTTTCTCCAATAGAAAAGTGGAAAATTGGAAATGAGAAAAAAAGAGGTGGTAAGTATTTTATGTTGTTTTCCTAAGTGCCCTGTAACAGTTTTTAGTACAATTTGGTAAAAAATGTATTATTTAAAAATAGGAATAAAAACAGTAAATACTGTACATAAGATTCTATCATTTTTCATTACTATTTTTATAAAAATTTCAATCAAATTGGTTTGAAATTTAGGCCTTATCTAGTACCTAATATAATATAACTTATTATGATAAATATAAACAACTATTTTCTATGAAATTGATGTTTAAAGATTACATAATGGTAGAACTTATTCTATTTATAACTTGATTAAAATATAACTTCTGTGAGGAATTTATTTCATTCCAGAGCCAGGTAGACAGCTATTATATATACTGTATAAAAATAAACCTGTTTAAAATGCTAGTTATAGCATTTTCATCTAGTATAATAGATGAAATTATAAATGTTTGATATAGATACCTGTTTATTCTTTTTGTCAGGCATCTTATGTATGGATAGTTTTGACATTTTGGGAGATGGGGTTAAAGAATTGCTCATTGGTAGAGATGATGGAATATTAGAGATCTATAAATTTGAAACTGAAAAGAGCCCTGTTTTTAAATATGAATATGTAAGTATATTGTGTAAATCTATTGTTTCCAATTCTAGCAAAACAATTTATTATAATGTTTATTTTCCTAAATAGTTTGTTCTCTCTCTCTCTCTCTCTCTCTCTCTCTCTCTCTCTCTCCCCCCCTCCCCTCGCCAATAAATAAATACAAAAGAAAGAAAAAAAGAAAGAAATGACCTATTTAGTTTTAGCAAGGTGGCTGCTTTATCTGAATTTAGAAGAATAAAAATATACCTCTGTTGTATCAAGGCAAAGGCCATCTTAGTCCTGCATTTTAATTTAATTTAATTTTGTTTCCCATAATAGTCAACTGGTACCCTCTTGAGTGTATTTACAAATTGTGTTCCTTCAACTGCCTTTTTTTCCCTTTTCTCAAAAATCCTCGATGTTTAAAAACCCCAGACCTTTTGACTGCCTACTTCTGCACCTTTTCAAATTCTGTTACAGAAAGTCCTCCACTTACAACAGTTCATTTAATGACTGTTCAAAGATACAACAGTACTGAAAAAAGTACCATATTTTTCGGAATATAAGACGCACCTTTTTCCTCTCTAAAAGAGGCTGAAAATTTGGGTGCGTCTTATGCTTCAAATGTAGCTTGTTCGAAGCTTTTTTCCAGCCCTAATGAGGTGCTAATGATCTTCCTGGCTTCCTATTCCCTCCGAATAAGGTTTTTTTCCAGCTCTAAGTCTTTGCAGGCTTGTTTTCATTCCTACGCCCTCTGAAAATGCAGTGTTTTTTAGCCCTAATGCGGTGCTAATGATCTTCCTGGCTTGCAGCATTTTTTTTATTCCTACTCCCTCCGAAGCAGTTTTTCTTGCCCTAAGTCTTTGCAGGCTTGCTTTCATTCCTACTCCCTCTGAAAAAGCGGTGCTTTTCAGCCCTAACCAGAGGATAAAATAATGTGCTGAAGCTGAACAGACTAAGGACGCTAGCCAGATGAATACCTGGTAGATTTCCCCCCCCCCTATTTTCCTCCCCCAAAACTAAGGTGCGCCTTATACTCCGGTGCGTCTTATACTCCAAAAAATATGGTAACTCATGACCATTTTTCATACTTGCAATCATTGCTACATCTCTGTGGTCATATGATCAAAATTCAGATGCTGGGCAACTGACTCATACTTATGATGGTTGCATGTCCTGGGGTCCTGTGATCACCTTTTCTGATCTTCTGGTAAGCAAAGTCAATGGGGAAGTCAGATTCACTTAAAACTGTGTTAGTAACTTTAACACCTGCACTGATTCACTTGAGAACAGTGGCAAGCAAGGTTGTAAAATGGGGCACAACTCATTTAACAAATGTCTCGCTTAGCAACAGAAATCTGGGGCTCAATTATGGTCATAGGTCTATGACTACCTGTATAACCTTTTTTAAATGTGGTAACCAAAATTGTACTGTCTAGAGCAGGGGTGTCAAGCTTGCGTTGTCACATGACGTATCGTGACTTCCCCCCTTCCCTAAACTGGGGTGGGCGTGGCCAGCACGTGACACATCCGGCCCCCGGGCCACAAGTTTGACACCCCTGGTCTAGAGGCAGAAGTGCCATAGACTTAATATAAGAGAAATGTAGAGAGAAAATATACAACGAAAAGAATATAACAAAAAGCAAATAATACCTATTTTATGCAATTATTTTCAAATGTAAGAGTTAGTGATTAAAATCATGTTTTCAATTTTATTCAGTTATCCTCCTTTCATTTTTATAAGTATTTTATAAGTAATTACAAGTGTTTTGTGTTAGGTAGACTTTCTTGCTATCTGCTTTTTCAACTTTTTTGAAATCTCTGATTTTCAGAATTAATTATTTTGTAAGATTTTAAACAACATGGAAAAGTAAATATATGTTAAAAGTTCTTGTTTGTTGTTTTAGGCCTTGTCAGAGAGTGTCACATCCATCCAAGGTGGCTGTGTTGGAAAAGAGGGCTATGATGAGATTGTAACGTCAACATTTTCAGGTTAATTTTACTTTTACTTTCAGAGCTTTTCAGTTTAATTTCAATTTAACAAGAATAAAATAATATTTTTTTAAAAAACAGTTGTTACATATATTGCCTAACTCTTTTTTGGACACATATTCAGTCAGTTCATTGTACATTCATTTTGGCTGTATTTAGACTAGATTCTTTGGGAATTTTTCTTTCACTCTATAACTCCTATAATTGAGAAATATTTTTAGGTCTCCCTGCATTTACTACAGATGTGAGATATCCCCACAGGTCCTCAAAAACATTTCAGTCTGACTACTGTGAAAGCCATTTCAAAATCCTGTTTTTCTTTTCTCCATTGTTTTGCCAGTATATTAGGTCGCTATTTTGCTTAAATGTCTAATCTCTTTTCAGCTTCAATTTCTTCAGTGACTTGGAGGAGCATTAACTTTTAGGACATGTTGACTTCCAAAACATGTTTGCCATCTTCAAATGTGTTATGGAGTTTGTGGCTAAAAAGTTCAATTTTTATATATTTCATCATCTTTGTTCACATAGTTTCAGGCTTACAAAGGTTTTCTTTTGCATACTTTAGATGACTTTCATAGAAATCAGAGAAAAAGTTTATTCTGGCAACTATGCCATAGATCATTGTTATACTGTATAAGCAATACTACATGATGGACCTTTTCCGAAGGCTGTTTCAGTAATGTGAGAGTTTGTAGAGCATTTCGGGAGCAGTTCTAGCAGACTTTTCTTCATCTTCCAGTCTTGAATTTCTACAGTTCCATGTAACTTCCACTTCTTAACAATGCTTCTTATCCGACACAGGACTTGTGGTGATGCGGGCAGCAAATAATTTAATAAATAAATAAATAAATAAATAAAATAAAATATTGCTAGCTGGCAAAATGTAGACAGTTTTTTTAATTTAGGATTCATAGAGTTTGAGTAGAAATACCTAAAATTTTGTGTAACAATAGGAATCTGAAATCTAAAAATATATTCATCTTTTAGGATGGGTGTCTGGATTAACTACAGAACCTGTTCATGGAGAATGTGGATTAGATGAATTAAAGATGACTCATGAAATGCAGAATAAAGTTTTGTCTTTAAGGTAATGTAACAATTTTGTGAAACTGCAAAAATGATACTGAGGTAATAATTTTGCCTTAATGTGGCACACATTTTGAGTTGTTATATGTCAGTGCACCCTAATTATATACTTGCTACTTAGTTGCCTTGTAAACGCCCAGCCAAATATTTGTGATAATTTGTTATTAAACTTTCAATAATTGTTTTGCATCACTTTATTTTTTTTGTAAACTCTCCTGCAGGAGACTTTTTATGCTTTTTGAGATTTTATAACACACTTTATCTATTTGGTAATATTTAATGGCCTACATAATCAATACAAGTTAAATTAACAAAGTTATGAAGTTATTATGCATATCATAATCAGATTTGCTTCCTGTCATATATCCGGCTTAATTTCCTAGTTTAACATTAGGTCAGAGTTCCTCAGTTTAAATATAGTGCAAACACAGCCTAGTGTATCCTTGTACATCCCAGCACAATTGCAACTTCCTGCCAGCTTTCTCTCTGACGTGGTTGTTGGAAGTCGGTAGGAAGTAGCCACGCCCAACAACCATGGGATTTGGCAACTGGTACTGCAGGGGTTGCCATTGCTAAGTGATATAATCCTGCTTTATAGCTGCTTTGTTTGCCAATGGAAATTCAGATCCCAATTGCCATTGTAAATTGAGGACTAAATAAATGGTGACTTTGATGTACTATTTTTACTACCGATTTCAATTACAGTATTGTTTTTAATGCATTTTAGTCTTTATTTTACCCCTCTTTTCTGTGTGGGGTACAATGAAGTCTAAAACAATGAATTAAAAATAATAATTGAAATAAATAATTAGAAAATAGCAATAGCAATATAGCAATAGCACTTACTTATATACCGCTTCATAGTGCTTTACAGCCCTCTCTAAGCGGTTTACAGAGTTCAGCATATTGCCCCCAACAATCTGGGTCCTCATTTTACCCACCTCGAAAGGATGGAAGGCTGAGTCAACCTTGAGCTGGTGAGATTTGAACAGCTGAACTGCTGAACTAGCAGTTCAGATTGCAGTGCTGCTTTTAACCACTGCGCCACCACAGGCTCCTATATATAGAACATCAAAGTCACCATTTATTTAAAATCAACACACAATAATGGTGTTTTGGACAATTTTTAAAGACTTTTAGAGTAAGCAGAGGCAGAGAATCTTCCATAAAATGGGGACCACCAAGAAAAATTCTCTCTCTGGCTCATACCTCATAAATGGATCTCATAAAGAGGGGATAAAGGAGAAACTGCAGTAGACTGTCTCTAAATTACTTGACCAGCCAAGCAGATTCAATGTTATAGTTGGAATTGCTGATATTACCGTAGGATCAGATTGTGGTTTAAAATAAAGCTGCTACAAGAAGTTATGAGAGGTTTTCAGTAGGCTACTGAATTAAACATATGATTTTTAATATCACTTATTTGTACACATCCTTTTGAGCATTACATATAATTTAATACTAGTCTGACCTAATATTAGGAAAATATAATTCCAGCATTTAAAATCGATTACCGTATTTTTCGGAGTATAAGACGCACCTTTTTACCCTCAAAAAGAGGGTGAAAACTTGGGTGCGTCTTATACACCGAATGTAGCCCCACCCAGCCACCCCCACCCTTTGGCCTCTGCCTGCCAGCAATTTACCTCTTTGCAGCAAACAGGGCAAAGCACAAGAAGAGCACAAGAAGAGATGATCTGCCTCCCGACCTACAGCTGACTGAGGCTTACAAGCCACGTGGTAAAATGAAACTGAAACTACGGTGGCTGTGATGAGACATATTGCTGGGAGATAAACTGCTGGCAATATTAGACTGCTGAAATTGCAAGAAGGCAAGCTAGAGCTGCTGTGGCTCAGAGATAGAGCTCTTGCCTCACAATCAGGAGGTTGTGAGTTCTATCCTAGGTACAGGCAGATTCTGTTAATATGTTATTTTGTTAAATGTTTGTAGAGTGTTCAAATTATTAGACTTATTTTTTAAAGACTGCTTTATTATTGTTCTAGACAACTTAACAAAATGAAGAAGCTTTTTAAAATAAATGCTTGCTCTGAAGAGGCCCACTGCTATTGTATCTTCTTTTAAATAGCAGAAAGCCTTCCAGAAAGCCACATCAATTTTAAAGATCTGTAAAAGTATAATCTGAAATGTCCTGTTTTAGTATTAAGTATTAGTATTAAAATAAGCCAGCTGAGAAATCCTGACTTAGTCATGTTTGGAGTAGATCTATTTAAATAATTAGGAGGAGTTAGTGTGATTACATTTAAGAAAACTTTCTGGGATTAATATACTGCCATAATGTACATTTCTCCAATTCTTTGCCATTTCTATGGGTCAGGCACACATGCACAGAAATACACAGTAAACAGTGTATATCATCTGTGCTGTTTGCTGTTTGGCAAATTGCTGGGAGGCAGAGGCCTTTTTTCCTTGTTTTCCTCCCCCAAAACTAAGGTGCATCTTATACTGTGGTGCGTCTTATACTCCGAAAAATACGGTATATATTTCCAGAACAGAATTCTGCTGCTTACAATTTTAATATTAATGAATTTATTTCCACTATTATGGTCCATCGCAGTTAGCCAGATGTTCAGACTGGATTTGGCATTTTTGTCTACCTATTGAGTCTTTTCCAAGGACCTGGGAAAGGGAGATGTGGATGTTTGATGATGTTATTATTTGTTAAATTTATTTGTCACTTATCTCTTAATGGAGCTATTCTAGGCAGCTTTATTCTAAGTGGAGCCATTTTACCTTGTCTCTCTCTCTTTTTTTCTCCCTTTCTCATGCACATAAACATGCACACGTACACATACTAATTTTATGTTTGCTAATTATTATGTTGTCATAGGAATGAATTGGAACAGTTGCAGATGAAAGTACTTCAAGAACGTGAAAAATACCAGCAGTTTTCTCAGTCTAGCACTGCTATTTCAGCAGTCCCAACATTCAGTATAAATGATAAATTTGCATTAAACAAAGATGATGCCAGCTACAGCCTTGTTTTAGAAGTCCAGGCAGCGATTGATATTGTCTTGTTACAGGTGAGACTCTGTTTATAGAAACATAGTAAGTCTTGGTAACTGGAAACTTGTTTATCTTTAAAATAGATGAATTCCTAATATCCAGTTTTTCTCTGAAGGTTATACTTGGGTGGAATTTATTTATTTATTTATTTATTTGGGAATTCTTATATGCTGCCCTACTCCCTAAGGACTCAGGGAGGAATTAGGACAGATATGTATTCTGACACAAACTGAAGTATAGAAAATGAGATTGAAATGGATACGGTAGGTTTCTTCAAAGTTCAAAAATGTTATTAGTTTATCAGAGTATAAAATACAAAAGAAAATACAAATAATGGGAACTAGGGAATTGGAAAAGGGAAAGTGTGATGTAGATAGGAAAAAAAGGTGTTGATTTCTGACTCTTTTTAGCACAGTAAAATATAATAACATTACAACCTCAATTTTTTACTTTTATATAATAATATATACTAGCCATTTCTATAATGACAAACATATCTCATCAGCAAAACCAAAGTCAGAGTTTCACAAGCACGAAATCCAGATGCAGTTTCCTAATACAAACAAATATATATTTTTTTCTTTGAATAAAGGAATCAATGTTCGCATCCTTGTTTTTCTTTGCCATGAAAAATATATATTTCTATTTTCACTTATTAATCTTTATAGACTATTATAATTTATATTAGCAAAATTTACTGTACTTTTTCAGATTCTCTAACCTTAAAAGAAAAAAAACTTTTTACATCCATTTTTAAAGTATTAGTAAAATCAATAAATTCTAATACATCTTTTTAAACATCCTGTTAACATACTTTCAAATACACATTCAATATTTTACAAATTTTAGAAATTACTTGAGCATTATAAAATTTTTTCTATTACATGTATCAGATTGGTAAAAATCCATCCTAACTCCAATTAACTTTAATATTAAATTTAAGTCACTCCATCCAACTTATCTTCATAAAATAAAGTCTTTTTTCTTCTCTGGAATGTCTATCAAGTAATTATAGCAGGGGTTCCCAACCTTTTCTATACCCCACACCCCTTACAAAAATAAATAATTATATGCACATAATTTGCATATACACTATAATTTCAAAACTTCTAAACCCATGTTTTCGCACCCTCTGGAATATTGTGTGACCACCCCAGGTTGGGAAACCCTGAATTATAGACTTCTCTTTTTCTCAAGCAATTCTCAACCTTGTTAGTATCCATGAAGAAAAAGTCTGAAACTTGTCTTCTTGAAAATTGCAGATTTTCTTGGAACTCTTCTTTTAATTATGCTGGGACATTTAAAACCATCATCATAATAAAGATTGGTGTCAGATTTGTATTTCAAAGTTGCAATTGCGTTTTTTGCATTATTAGCTACTTGTGAAATTGTCTCAGTGGTTTGATAACTTTCTACACATAATTGCATCTCTGAAGTACCGTATTTTTCGCACTATAAGACACACTTCCCCCCCAAAAAAGTGGGTGGAAATGTCTGTGTGTCTGATAGAGTGAATATTGCGGTGGGGGGGGGGTTGGTGTCACCGCCACCATCTGTTACCGTTTGGCACCGCTGGGGAACGCTGGAGCCTTTGCTGCCGAGCAGCTGATCAGCGGTTGGATCGGCCTTCCAGAATACCACTGATCAGCTGTTCTAGGCAGCAGGGATCCCTGATGCCGAATGGCGATGAACTGCGGCAAACGAGGGCAATCCCTGCCGCCTAGAACAGCTGATCAGCAGTATTCCGGGAGGCCGATCCAATCGCTGATCAGCTGCTCGGCAGCGAAGGCTCCAGTGTTCCCCAGCGGTGGCAGCAGCTCAGCTCAGTTGAACAGTGGTGGGTGCAACTGAGCGGAGCCCTGACGAGCCATGTGCTGGGGCGATAATGTGCTGAAGCTGATCAGGCTGTTTGCTGCAAGGACGCTAGCCAGATGAATACCGGATGGATGCTGGGAGGCAGAGGCAGATTTTTTTTTCTTATTTTCTTCCTCTAAAGCTAATGTGCATCTTATAGTGCAAAAAATACGGTAGTTTGAGTAGTTTTTATAATATCCTTAGAATATAACTGAACTATAAAGTGAAGAGTTTTATTTAATAATTTTTCAAGCACATCTCTAATAATTTGCTCAAATCCTGCTCCATCTTCTTAACTTCCTTGTAATTTTTTTATGTCATTTAAGAATTGCTGGCCAATCAGAGTTCATAAAAATTAGAAAGTTTTAACCACCCACAGAAAAGCAAACCAAGCTAAAAATTACTTTAAAATAGTAAAATAAAACCACAACTTTCTATCCTTATGTTTCTCATCAAAGTTAAAAAAGATACTCCATGCTTCCTTATTTTAGCTTGCCTTCAGCAACTCTCTTTCTTGTTTAACAATAAAAAGTCCTCAAAACACCTGAGATCTTCAAAAAAGAAGTAACAGGCTATGGCTGGAGAGCCTCTTTTAATTTAATAAATAACCCTTAAAAGCAATTAAGAAATGAAAGGCACAACTTATTGTCCATTTGAAAAATAAATCCCAAAACCGCTTTTTCAACAACAAAGTGATTGCAGTCTGCCAGCCAGCTGAACAACTCACCAGCTCACTCTGAAGCACAGCTCCTGAAGCTACTTGCAGACTGTTGCTGTATATCTTGTGGAGTGATTCTAGGACTCTCCCTAACCTGAATTAAAAGAATGCCGGTGTTCCTTTTATTAGTAAGTTGAAAAAGTGATAGTCTAGAGCAGTGGTTCCCAAAGTGGGTGGTACCTTAGAGGGGCGGTGAGAGGCAACGGGGGCAACGGGGGCAGTGAGAGGGGCCAGGGGGCGGTAGGTTCGCCATGCTTTTGCACTTGAAGCTCCCTCACGTTCCTCGGGGAAGGTAGAGAAGAAAGAAAGAATGAAAGAAAGACTTACGACCACAATTGAGCCTAACATTTTGGTTTCTAAGCAAGAGCGTTAAGTGAGTTTCACCACACTTTACAAGTTGGCCACACCTACCCGGTCACCTGACCACTAAGCCATGCCCACCTGAGGGGGTGGGTTGAGGGGCGGCGAGGATGAGTTTGTAGCACCAAGGGGGCGGTGGACTGAAAAAGTTTGGGAACCACTGGTCTAGAGAAAAGCCTTTCAGGGAGTTCTTCCTGGATATATTGTCAGTTGGCCATCTTCACCGGACGCCCTGAAATGGATACATTTAAACTAAATTACTGTGTTATTAAATCCTATCTCACTTAACTGATACACTTAACTTTGAATTTTCCCCTTCAGTTTCAGCCCTGCTTAACTAACATATTCTCATGAATCCATATTTTATTTTAAGGGACAAACAGAAAAAAAACACATATTACTTTAAGAGAATGAAGTGAATACCAGATTTTAAATAATACTTGCACTAAGGATTAGTCAATCACATATGACATGGTCTTCTTGTAATTTCTTTTTTTAAAAAAATTTCTGACAATTTGTCATGCTCTTGTATTTAAAAAAAGTGTATATATTGCAACATGTATGACTGTTGAGTCACATCAGATACTAATTACTTCATGGGATCAATATCTATTAATAATGTTTAATGTATTGAAATATTTGACATAACTGAAATAATTAAAAAGAAAGCAAAGTGTGAAACAAGCTTAGGAGCAGCTCCTTTTTTAGACAATGATATGTTTTTACTGTAAGGTTTTACAAGAATCTTAATTACTATATAAAGAGACAATTGAACTACCTATATATTCAACTGTCCTTTCATTTGATACTATTTGTCACCATAGTGTGATGTTCCTATAGACCTAAAGGATGTGGATAAAAATTCAGCTGTGGTCAGTTTTACCGACTGTGAATCTGAGGTACGCGCAATTGCTATAATTCAGTTCAATTCAATGGAGTTAACTGGATTTTGGCTTTCAAATCTACTTGAAAGTAAAGTTGTTAATCAATTTGAATAAATTTTGTTTTTAATAAAAATGCTTTTAAGGCAGATAACATTTGAGTCATTATTGACTTATTAAATTTCTTTTAAAAAGAAAATTGGTGTTGCTAAATGTCAAGTTCTTTGATAGTTAACAATTTTTAAATTGACTTTTATATTTTATATTTAGCTTATACTAAATGTTTATTTTCATGCTAGATCAAATTTGAGTCTCTATTCTAGTTTCTAAATTTACTGTTCCAACTGTATTTTTTCCACAGCCAAATGGTAACTTTCTCCTTGCTACTTATCGGTGTCAAGTACATACCACCCGAATAGAACTTAAGGTAATGATTTAAACAAGATAACTGACTCTATTACAAAATTGCAAATTTCAAAGCACATTGAGAAGAGCAGCAGTAATCCCAAAAATTATAGATGAGAAGTTATATTTTTGTTTTAGAATTTATGTACTAATTCCTGAACTTGCATACTAATTTTCAAATATGCAACATTAATGTGGCATAAGTAGATGCTATGCATAAAAATGATCCGTAAGTTGACCTTTGAAAGTTAATTAACCATCCCTATTTTATTCAGATGGAATTAATTGTCATCTTCCAATTTTCAAATGACTAGTTCTTTTGTGGAGGCTTACTGGCTTAATACAGGCTGCTTGAATTCAGTAGTTCTTAGATCTTCTTTTTGTATATCTAAATGAAATATTTTTCAAAAAGGCAGTTGTGTTGATATCAGTTTCAATACATAGTCAGTAATGAATTAGATGAAAACTAGTTGAATGCCATAATTATTTCATTTAAAGACAAAATGTTTTAAATAATAGGCAAAGTTTAAAACTATTGCAATAGAACTTAATAAATTTACAAATTCATGAAATAGAGCATTATAATTGTATCTAAAGATCATATAATTTTTTCACTTTTTTAGTAAAAATATAAATTATAAAAATCTCTTTGCAAATAGTATAACATTATATGCATGCATTTTGTCAATCTAATACTGTAGTATAACCATAGTAGATCTAGGTATCAGTATAGTTTCAGGCATTTTTTTTATCAAAGGCACAATATATAAAGAATATGCAAGGAATTTCTCACATACTAATTTAATATAGCAGTTGAAACACTCTCTAAACATGACATGGTAGTGTTTAAGCAATGTTTAATGAAATTTTAAATTAGGATTAATGTAATTTCCAATGAATTCATTGAGACTTCTAATTTCTAAATAGACAGAATAGCATTGTAGCTGGTGTTTCCACTGAATTTTTATCCGTGGTTACAAGTTTTAAAATATAATGAATAATACCAAATAACATTTTATGAAAATTCTAAACTATTTTAGATTGATTTTTTTATATAGAACTAGAAGTTTTATATATTAATCTAAATTCAGATGCATTTATACTCTGTGTTCCTTGAACAGATTCTATCAATTGAAGGTCGCTATGGAACTCTACAAGCATATGTCATTCCAAGAGTTCAACCCAAAACTTGTCAAGTTCGGCAGTATCAGATTAAGCCTTTGTCACTTCATCAGAGGACACATTGCCTTGACCACGATAGGTATTGTTTTAGAGTTCTTGCACATTGAATCTAAATTGCACGTTAGTTTGAATAACGGTATTGAAATGAAGACTTTTGAAAGATGTTAGAATTTCAAATCTTTGCTAAAAAAAAGCTGTATTGATTTTAATTTTAAGTTATTCTGCATAAATGTGCTTAGTCTCCAAATGTGAAAATTACAGGCACTATTCCTTATCTCATTCTGGCACTGAAAGGAATTTTCTGAGGCAATGACTTAAATGACTTCTTACATCTATGTCCTTCTGAATGAAGCAGACTTTCTTTTACTGATTTTAAAGAACTTAACCTGTATTTGTTTTATTTTCTTGTTATCCAGACCCATGAATACATTGACTCTCAAAGGACAGTTCAGTTTTGCTGAAGTTCATTCCTGGATTGTATTTTGTTTGCCTGAAGTTCCTGAAAAGACACCAGTGGGGGACAGTGTCAGCTTCTACTTTCAGAACACTTTTTTGGATACTCAGCTTGAATGTACTTACAGGTAAAATGAAACAACTATTGAAACACACTATCTTCTTAAAAGAAAGTATTCTTCAGTCCTAAACAGATGAATTAAAACTGATGTTTAATCAAACTTCTTTGAAGAGGTATAACATTTTGAAATTTATCTGAAACTTCTCAACTGGGAAATATTTAAATTAGAGACCAAACTACTTAATTAATGTTAGTCAACTCATAAAAATATTTTAAAGTATTTGTGCTGTTTAGAATTACAATAATTCTCCAAGAATCTTTATTTTAAATGGGTGTTATATTGTTTCTTTAGGAAAGGTGAAGGTTATTTCAAATCTGACAATATCTCCACAATATCCATTCTCAAGGATGTACTCTCTAAAGAAGCCACTAAAAGAAAAATTAACCTCAATATATCATGTGGTAAGGATTCTTTTTTACATTTTATAATTTCCTTCTGTACATAAAATATATACCAGTAGCTATTGAATTTTTTCTTGTTGGGTCGTCTTTTAGATATGGATGAAGCATCTGTGAATCATACATTAAACCTTATCCATCCAAAATTAGAGTACCAGTTGATGTTGGCTAAAAAAGTTGAACTAATAGATGCTTTAAAAGTAAGTCTTTAATAGATGAGTTGATAATTTTGCTTGCTTGTTATGTAATCTTTTTTGTTGTGTTACATGTTAATTGTTTTCAAAACTATAGGAATTATCTATTTAATAGATTTATATGCCATCCAATAGCTTTGGACAACTTATAAAAATTATAATCAGATAATAGACTAAACACTATTGTTGATAAGGTATAATTTAATAATTCCTTAAACTGGAATATCAATTGAGTCTGTTCAGTTCCAGCATCAGTTTGTTTCAGGATAGGTGTTATCCTGGGGAAAAAACATTAATATGCAACTAGTCATGATATCTGAGAATTCAAAAAATTAGAATTCAGTAATGCAGTGGCAATAAGTAATAGAATATGTGCTTTTATATACAGAAAATTCCAAGTTGTCCTTGCAATTAAAATTATCCATATAGGAGGAGCTATTTTTATCTGGAGAACTGCTTCAAATCAGAACAGACAATACTGTGGTCAGTGGGCAAACATTCAGAATTAATACTGTATATTCCAGTTTCAAATATTACTACCGTAGTTGTGTTCTGACTAGTAACTAGCAAAAGATAATTATTAGCAAAGAATAATATTGAATTACAAGTAGAAAAGTACAGTGTTTCCCCGAAAATAAGACCCTTATATTTTTTTGAACCCCAAAATAAGCGCTTGGCCTTATTTTCAGAGAGGTCTTATTACTTTAGGGCACGTGGAGCAAGACGGGGATCCTCTTGCCGTCTTATTATTTATTTATTTATTTATTTATTTATTTATTTATTTATTTATTTATTTATTTATTTATTTATTTATTTATTTATTTATATTTATTTATTTATTTATTTATTTATTTATTTATTTATTTATTTATTTATTTATTTATTTATTTATTTATGGTTTCTTATATGCCGCCCCACTCCCGAGAGACTCAGGGCGGCTTACAACATAGAAAAAATACAAGAAAACCAATAAATTCAGTTAAAATCAAAATATAAAAGTTAAAAGTTAAAAAATTACAATATAAAAGCACCATTCACTCACCAGACATACCCGGGGGAGAGTGTAGATGGAATTAAGCTCTTCCCCCTGCCTGCAGGAAGAGCCATGTCTTAACGGCTTTTCGGAAGGCCAGCAGGGTGGGGATAGTTCGGGTCTCTGGGGGGAGTTGGTTCCAGAGCGCGGGGCCGGCCACAGAGAAGGCTCTCCCCCTAGGACCCGCCAGCCGGCATTGCTTGGCTGACGGGAGCTGGAGGAGGCCGACTCTGTGGGCCCTAACCGGTCGGAGGGAAGTATGAGGCAGAATGCGGTCCCGGAGATAACCTGGTCCTAAGCCATGAAGGGCTTAGCTGATTTCCAGCTCTGTCTCCCTAACCTTAACCAGAGGAAATGGTATTTTGGGAGGAGGTCTTATTTTCGGGGGAGGGTTTATTTTCGGGGGAGGATTTATTTTTGGGGAAACATGGTATTTGCAATTGAAAAAGACTCCCGCACCTCTCCACCAGTAATCAGCACTCAGATCAGCATAGATTAACTCCAAGGTTAACTTCAGACCAACAATCAAGTAAGCAATACCCCAATCAAGAAACTGCCAAAGAGCAAACAGCACTCCTTACTAGCAATGATGATGTTACCTAGCTAGAGTAATGAAATGTCTGCAAGAAACAAGCAGGCTTAGAGAGCACCGAGGGGACCCCCCCTGTTTTTTCAATTGTTTGATTATAAATACATTGTAATATTTTATTCCATTCATCTCCTTCTTGTGCTATTAAATACATTTTATGGCTCTTCTATTTGTTTACTTGTAATCTTCTGAGAATATTTTGGCTATTGGGAAGATTAGAAGTATTTTAAACATATAAATATCCCAGAATGCTGTGCTTTCTAGTGGAAGCCTTGCAAACTATATAAACATTGTTTAAAAGTTTATATGAAATAAATTTATGTGTGAATCAAACACTTTGGTAAACAATAAGGTGTTATTTTAATTTATATAGCTGAAAAAACAAAACTTTTTTCAAACGTGTTTTCCTGGGATTATGCTGCAGCTATAAAGAACAGATTAGAGATACTGGTTGCAGCTATTATAAGGAATTGTTAACAGGTGCTATGTTGTGTAGCGCATCTACAGTGTAGACTCTATTGACTCTGAAATACTGCACAACAGTATTTAATAATTAAATAACAGCTTACATCTCTCTTTTGAGTTTCAACTTTTAAAAAAGGGGGGAATCTTCAGGTTGTAGCCTTAGAAAATTGTGAATTGTGAACAGCAATAGCACTTAGACCAGTGGTTCCCAACCTTTTTGTGATCGAGTACCACTTGGAGGTCCCGTACAGTCGCCGCGTACCACCTGGTTCCAGAGAAACTAAATTCGATCAGATATCACTTTATTTCCATAATTGTACCATTCCTTTTTTGGCCCCGCGCATCCAGCAACTGGATTCTCGGGCCGCTGGGACCAGGTGGGTGGCGTGTGGCAACAGTTGTGTTAGGCAGTAAACATTTTTGTGAAGTAAAAAATAACTAACTAAAAATCGTTCATGACCCCGAAAGTGTTCGCGTACCACCTGGAAGGCCCTCGCGTACCACTAGTGGTACACATACCACAGGTTGGGAACCACTGACTTAGAGTTATATACCACTTCACAGTGCTTTACAGCCCTCTCTAAGCAGTTTACAGAGTCAGCAGATTGCCCCTAACAATCTGGGTCCTCATTTTACTGATCTCGGAAGGATGGAAGGCTGAGTCAACCTTGAGCCGGTGAGACTCGAAATGCTGAACTGTTAGCAGTTATCTATAATATATATATTACAATCTATATTATCTATAATGCATTTATCTGGTTTCTTAATTGCATCCATATGTGTATAACCTTCCAACTATTGCATATTTTAGTTGAACTTCTTTAATTGTCTTAACATTTTATTATTATCTGATTAAGGAATTGCAGGCTCATGAAGGTAACATGGATTTCCTGATTCCAGAATACCGCAATATTTTGGAAGAGTCCGATCAGCTGCTCATAGAACACAAGAAACAGCCAACATCTCTTGAAAGACTTTATGGTTGGTTCATTAACCTTTTTTATACTATTACTTCTTGTTCTAGCAGTGATGGCCTCTGGGAAAACAAATGTGTCATTCTTGTTGAATATTTGTTTCCCTTTGATGAAAGATGTTTTAGCCTTTAAAAATGAAAAACATACAATGCAAATGTTTTATGTTAAAGGCAAGGATGGAAATAGTTAAGTGGTGGATATTAGATATAGAAGTGCTTTATATTTAATAGAAAAATTATATGTAATTATAATTTAATGCATTAAAATTAACATAAATACTTGTTTGAAATATTCCAGACCCTAGGGATCACTGTTTGTTTCTATGCTTGGAACAGGTCTTCCTATTATCTTTGGACATATTCAATACTGCAAGTAGAAGATACATATGAGCTAGTTAGATATTTAATATAAATATACATGAAAACTGACTATATAGTAAAACACACAAATGTGAAAATATTGAATAGAATATGTTGAAGAAAATGAAAAACCTACCACTGATTTCTTTCATTCTATATTCTGTTTGTTAAGATTTCTGATCTACAACTATATTTCATTCAAATTATTCCACATGACCTATATTTTATAGATCATTCATAAAATTAATACCTCCCATGGATTCTGTTCTTTATTAAACATTTGCAGTAGTACTTGAAATTTTCTAATTTTGATCAATTAATGTTTTGTATATTTTATTTTTCAGGTATGATTACTGATTTGTTCATAGACAAATTTAAGTTCAAAGGTACAAATGTGAAAACCAAAGTTCCTCTGCTTCTGGAAATTTTAGGAAGCTATGATCAAAATACATTACTTGCGTTTTTTGATAGTGCTACCTGAACTACAAGAACTGAAAAAGCAATGAAATTTCTTTAAAGAGAAGATATCAAGATGCAAATGAAGAAAACTGGTGTTTGTTTCATTTATATAGTTTATATATATTACAGTGCTTTTATTTCTATTAAATTGTTGTGTTTTGTGTTGTGTGATAACCATGTAGGAGGGAGGGAGGGAGAGATAATTCTAAACTGCCAGTTGCCATCAATGAGGCTTGAAGAGATAATGGCATATTTATTAATATCAAGATTCTTTACTTTTAGTGCATGAAGTAACACATAAAATGGTTGTTCTGCTCCCATGCCTTATAAAATGGATTACCTCTGAATTATTTTCCATGGTTGCAATTTACTGTTAAATACCAAACTTCTTGGAAATGATTTTGGTGAGAGATTATAAAATCTGGCATGTGTGATCACTATTGACAGCCCTTGGCCTTAGAGAGGCAGAGCCCATTGGGATACCTTAGCCATTGGGAAAAACTATTTTATACTTTCTCCTTCAGCCCAAATTATAACAGGTAAAAAGCATTTTTGCTGAAGCTGCTAAGGATTCACTTAGGTACAGATGAAAGTTGGATAAATTTAAAGCGAGCAACATGTCCCAAAAATACTAGTACAGATTTTTCCATACCATACAACAATGTGATAAAAAAGTAAATATTTTTCCAATGCTGGCTGAGTCATATCAGCAGGTAATAATTCTTTTCTTGTACATGGTAGAAACTCCACAAAGCCCCAGCCACTACACCCATGGTTAAAATATTGTAAGTTTTTCGTGATTGGAGAAGGAATAAATTGCTCAGCTTGTTAAATATCTGGTTTTCAATATTAATGTAGAAAATCAGAGTAATATGATGATTCTGACTGTACCGGCTGCTTTTCCATTTAACAATACTGGACAAAAAGGTTAACATTGTTATTAGTTAACATATAACATGATTAACATTCATTTATAGTAAGGTGACCAACTGTCCTCCTTTAGGGAGGACAGTTCTTCTTTTGTAAGTTCTGTCCTCCCTCGAAAAGTGTCCTCCTACATGTCCTCCTTTTTGATATTTGAAGACTAATCTGTTGCGCGTTATATGACATATTTGTATTTGACATGACGATTCGTCAAGGCTCAGTACAATGCGGTATAAGACGTGATTATGAGACGCATGCGCTCCGCATCCCTGCGTCGCTGCCGGCAGGAGCGAGTTTCAAAACGCTGCCAGAAACAGCCCAGAACAGCCGAGCCAGTGCCACGGGGGGTGCACGTAGCCACCTCTCACTTTCTCTCTCTCTCTCTCCTGGCCAAAGAGTTCCCGCCGCAGAAAGAGCAACTCCCGGCTGGGAGAGCAACTCCCTTCGGCTCTGCCTCCCACTGCCGTCTCCCTCTGCCGCCCCGTGCCTCCCTTGCTCGCTCGCCCGCCACACAAAGAGCAGCTCCCGGCCGCTACAGCGAGAGCAAGTCCCTTCGGCTCTGCCTCCCAATGCCACTTCCCGCTGCCTCCCGCTGCCGCCCCTCGCCTCGCTTGCTCGCCCGCCACACAAAGAGCAGCTCTCGGCCAGAAGAGCGAGAGCAAGCCCCTTCGGCTCTGCCTCCCAATGCCACCCCCTCGCCATCCTCTGCCTCCTGCTGCCACCTAACTCGCCCGCCGCAGAAAGAGCGGCTCCCAGCCGCGACAGCGAGAGTGAAAGCAAGCGAGAGGCGGGTGCGCATACACCCTGCGGGTCTAGCTCGGCTCCTCTGGACAGGCAGAAGCCGTAGGGTGAAGACCAGAATCCTCTCCTGCAACTGCCGAAGTTTGGGGGAAATAAAGAAGGACTTCTGCTGCTTTTGCTTTTGGCTGCACGGAATCTCCCGGGATCTCCACGCGCTGGGAGGGCTGCGGGTGGCCCTCCCTGCCTCTTTTCTGGGGGAGAAGCGGCTGGGGCTTTTTTGGCCATCATGCTTCTTCTGCCCGGCTGGATCCTGCTCTGGGCTCTGCTGGGCGCGGGAGAAGGGGAGGAGGAGCCCCCCACAGGTGAGAACAGCCGGGCCTTGCGCTCCCACCCCGGGAGGAAAGGGGATTCGAGGGGGCCGGGTGGGAAAGCCAGAGCCAGGGTTGCCCCTGTGTAAAAGCGCAGCGCTGTTCTCCCACCAACCCCGCCAGTGCTTGTTGCGCGCAGGGCCTCGCGAGAAGAGTTTCTGTACTATGCAAAGTTTTTTTCCTAAACAGACAAGCCGGGAGACTACGGAGCTGCAAAACTCCAGTAAGTGTTGCGTCTCGTGGGGCAGAGTTTGGGGTTTCGGGCAGGGGATGGGGCGGGGCAGGCCGCGAGACCCTTCCCCAAGGCCTTGACATTGACAAAAAATATTAATACATTGACAAAAAATATTAATTCAATGGAAAAGTACTCATTTAAATAATTAACAGGCATGTAAGCATAATTACAATATAAAATGTTACAAATGTTTTTATTATGCATATATCATATTATAGTGTATTATTGTTGCAATGAATAAAATGTTTTATTTACGATATTTTTTTTTTCAATTTATTTGTCCTCCTTTTCATTGTAAAAAAGTTGGTCACCTTATTTATAGTCTTCTTATCCAACACAAATGGACTCCCAGTATCCCAAGGAACTCGACAAAAACATAACATATTCAATATAAACTATATTATATACCAAGAACAGAGTGAACCATTAAGTATATATATATATATATATATATATATATATATATATATATATATATATATATATATATATATATATATATATATATATATATATATATAAGGTGACCAGACGTCCCGCTTTTGGCGGGACAGACACGCTTTTCAAGCGTGTGTCCCGCGTCCCGCATTTTTTCCAAAAAGTCACGCTTTTTTGGAAAGAATGCCGAAACAGCGGGACGTCTGGTCACCTTACCTATATTTCAAAATAACGATGGTCGTTTTTTTCCTGCGAAGCCGCTTTGTTTGGGAAGAGCCAAAGGAAAAAGCCGCGTTAATGGGACGGAGGCTTAGGTTATCTGGGAGATAGCGGGACACAGAAAAATTCCAAGTATGCTGGCGGTGGCTGTTAAGGGTTGCTTTAAGAAAGGATTTGAAAGAGGCAACTCGCGGGGCAAAGACGCGAGAGGAGGGGGGAGGAAGGAGAGAGAGGGGCGGGTCCTGTCCCCAGAGCTCTTCAGAAGCGGGGCGCAGCGCGGGGAGGAGATACCCGGGGAACTTTCCTCCTCCTCCCCCTTTTCTCCCTGGCTCACACGCTTACAAGTTACTTTTTTTCTCCTCAGCGCGCGCCCTCCCTCCGCCCGGGCAACTTTTTCTCGACTCCACGCAGCTCCAACCTCCCCCCCAACTCCCGCGCGCACGCACCCACCCCCACCCACTTCAGAGGCTCCTCCGTCCGTCCCGTTCCCCCCCCACGCCGCCGCCGCCCTCGCTCCCCACCCGCTCCGCGCGCTCAGCCAGCCAGATTAATGGGGACAATTAAAGCGAGCGCCGCGCATCTTCTCGCCCCTGCGCCTGCTCGCCACCGACGGCCCCCTGCCTGAGACTCGTTTTCTCGGCGAAGAGCGCGGAGTGTTTCCCCCCCACCCCAATTCTCCGCAACGTTTCCTCCCCCCCTCCCCGCTCTTCCTCCATGCCCCACGCCGGGCGAAGACCCTGAGAAGTTTTCAAGCGAGGCGAAAAAAGTCTCTCCTAGCCCGCCCCAAATGCCGGAGAAGGAATTCGAGCACTTCAGGAAGCCGAACCGGCGGGACTGCGCCGGGTTTCTTAGATGCCTTTCTTTGGCCAGCGAGGACTGCGAAAGCTCCTAGGAAGAAGGGAGGGCGCGTAAAGGCAGCGGGGGGGGGATATCCTCGGGAGAGGTTGCTGACAGCTATTTGAAGGATTGATTGGCGTTCTTTTGCCCTCTGCGCATGCGCAGAGGGCAAGACTCATGGCAGCTCCCCTAGAAACCCCCCCCCCCCGTCAATGGTGTCCCGATTTTTTTAAAAAAAAATCTGGTCACCTTATATATATATATATATATATACACACACACACACACACACACATATATGTATGTATGTATGTATATTAAGTATATACTATGTATATACTTTGCTTATTATCATATATGCTTGACAAGTAAAATAATAAGTCAACTGCATAAGGTAAAATGGATTTGACTGATTTATCTCTCCCTTGTGCCAGCCTAACAGGATTGAATAAACCACCCTTTCCCTACACGTGGTTGATCCAGCACAGCTAAACAAGGTAAGTATGGCCACAGACTAGATTCGAAAGTTGGACAAGACACTCAGAAAGTAACGCCAAGCCACTTAAATATCGTTACCCCAAAACGTGTCTATCGTGGCAAAAGGAGTTGAGTCCCGTACTGGACGCATGACACACACACTCCAGTTCCGTTTGGTAGTCCACCCGCCTCGAATACGAAATAGGGATGTTTGAACTCTCCCGCCTAACTTATTATGCGCAAGTCTTACGAATCGCGATTTCTTGAGACGGGACATTTTTTTTTGTGTCCAAGAATAACAAGGACAGAGCACCACAAAACCCAAGAGTCACGCGATCTCTTCCACCGCCCCGCCTCTTCTTTTTTTAGTTTTTTTGATTCTCAAGCTCAACAGTGACGTTACCAGTGACGTACAAGAGTCGCCTTCCCATTGGTGGATTCAATAGTCGCGGGCTACTTGAACGGCGAGAGCGAAGCGGGCCGCAGTGCCAGCGAGCGGGTGTTTTTTTTTCCTCCCCTTCCCTCCAGCTCACTTTGTGGGTCCCACTGTCAGCACGGCCATCATGCTGACGGACAGCTCAGTGGACCTGGAGAACCAGGAAAATGTGCCTCCGGGAGCAAAAGAGGTTCCCAAGGTGGCGGGGGCTGCTGGACACCGACTGGCGCTGGGGCTTCTGCAAGCTAACCAACGCCGCTGCACCCAGCCCCAGGTAAGGCGCTTTGCCCTTCTCGCCCCGCCTGGACGGGATGCCCGTCTCCCTGGCCGAAGTCGAGACACCCTTCCCCCCCCCACCACCACCCGGGTACCCGCCATTTTGGAGCTCTCTTACTCTCCTCTTCCTGAGTTGCTGTTGCTTTTTCTGCACTCGGTGAAGGCAAGGGGCATGAGCAGCCAGCGTGGTCCTCTTAGGCTTCGTGGCCTTTTCGAAAGCGGAGGGAAGGAGTTTTCTGCGTGTTGGCTTGGCTACCGAGTCGCCTTCCGCAGGCAGGTAGAGAACCGAGTTAGGCTGCTCGCTGGACCTCAGAAGGCCTTCCCGTTTATGTTTGATCCAGGTGGACAAACAATTGGGCCGCTGCTTGCTGCTGGACAAAAGCGCTTTTTCCCTTAGCAAAGAAAGTCTCCAGCATGCTGCTAGCCACGCTGAAAGGCCAAGCCTTTCTTCGGATTGAGGTTGGATGAGAATATCTTTGGTTGAAAATCTAGGATTGCAACGATGGATGTTCTCATCCTTGTCCCTCACAAAAACTCTGAATACTCGGGCCACAGGCTAGGCCACAGCCAAACAAGCCATTATCATAAATGTCTATGGAGTCATCCAGGTCATGGTTGTCCCAAAGGTGCTTTTTCAAGAGACAACTGGACTTCCTTGTGTTTCTTTTAAAGACATTTTGCTTCTCATACATTTGTTATTTCTTCTGAAGCTTGAGATCGCTTTGATGCCATCCATTTTTATGGATTCCATAGCTGAAGGTGGATTATGGATTATTCCACGCGGGAATGTTGAGCAATGTGTTAATAGTGATCATCAGAACACTCACGGGCCTTCTAAAGAGCTGCAAAGAAATTTGATCCATTTCATGCAACATGCCAAGCCATATTCTGTGCTCACCCAGCCACTGTGGCTTGCAAAGCAAAGTTTGTGGCATGTTGCTTGTGAACCCAGTTTGGTTTGTTGTGGTATGTGATTCCAACCATTCTTATAACATCTTTTGCTCACCTGGTATTGCCTATTCCCATTATCTTCACTTAGAATGGGTGATTTCAGTTATATTTTGTAATGTGGACCACATTGTATTGCAATGCAGTATCTTTGCTTAGAAAGATTAGCTCCCAATGTATGGGCAAAAACATCATTTGGGAGAGCAAAGTACTAGGTGACTGACTGGTGTGTTTTTCTTCTTCTTACAGGCTCCCCGCAGTCAAATACCTTGGAGTACAAATGATGAGAATTATCTTGGTGTCCCAAATGGTAAAATGGGAAATAAACAGGCAGCTTTTACTATCCACTTGGATGAGCCTGATAACAGGAGACAAAAGAAACATATATCCAGCAAAAAGACCTCACCCAGTGAAGAGGCTATAGGCTTGAAGGCAGTTGTTGCTTCAATGGGAACCAGAAAACCTCTTACTGCTATAGATAATCCAATGGATCTTAGTTCTGGTGAGGGTAACATCCTATCTTTAAAAATAGATGTATATTGTAGTGATTGATTCTGATTATACTTAAAGCCTCTGCTAAATATATTGTTTTTTGCATCTTTTTGCCTATGATATTATAAAAGCTTATTCGGATTTAATCAACTTCAACTATGGCAATTGTACATAATCTTTTAGGTGAAAATCTATTTTTAACAAGATCATCTCACCGAAAAACCAAGAACTTCCTGGCTTCTATTACTTGTGTGATATAATAGTTGTATATTATACATATTGGCCAGCTTCAAAATAGGATATATTTTGATTTCAAATTTTGCTTTGAACCTGAATGGGTTTTTTTGGTCACTGATTTTTAAGATTGAGTGTGTCAGTTGCATTCTACCTGCAGTGTAAACCTTAAAGTAATCTCTATTCTGTTGATATTGCAGACTTTACTAATATGTCTCAGGGGTAGAAAAGTGTTTCAAAAATACTTTATTTATTTATTTGTGAGATTTATATACCTCCTCACAGTGCAAGCACTCTCTAAGCGGTTTACACCAGTAAGCAATGTATATTTATATTGCCCCCAACAATCTGGGTCCTCATTTTACCTACCTCGGAAGGATGGAAGGCTGAGTCAACCTTGAGCCGGTGAGATTTGAACCGCTGACCTGCGGATCACAGTCAGCTAAAGTGGCCTGCAGTACTGCCTCTAACCGCTGCGCCACCTCGGCTCTATAGTTTTAATACGGTAGTACCATTTTTGTCACAGTGAATGTGCATGTGGAAGGTTTCTTCTATAGAGTCTATTACAAAATGGACTTATGAAGTAAAATAAGTGTTTTCTGTACTTCGCTGCTCTAATACCATCTGTTCCTTCATGAGTCTAATCCTTATTTCCATAAAGCTAATATTTTCATTACTGAGGGCCATTTTAAATTTCAACCTACTTCCTGGGATATTGTTATCCAAAAGGTCAGGAAGCTTAGTTGAAGCTCATGGCCCTTCAATTGTGATCCATCTCACTCTCCTGCTATTTCCTGAATCCAAATCAAGAAGGTGAATACAGGATCTTACATTATATGAACCAAAGTTTGATTCTGCAGAAAACTCATTAAAGTTTACATTAAGATTGGTGGTGAAAACTCATCTTATTTTACAATGAAGAAGATTACCAGTGTTGATGTCATTGTGGAAACTGCTATTAACTTGATTAGAATGTCTGATGGATGGGATCAGGCTCTGTAGACCTGGATTTTGAAAAGTCTGATAAATGGACAGATATAAGCTAGGTTGGCATGTAATGCTTAGCTATAATGTAGGTTGCTTGATTTTGGCTATAGATGTTGCATGAACAAGACCTTGAGATTATGAGATAATTCTGGATTATAGTGTAAGCACCAGTTATAGTAATTTTAAAAACCATGATAAGACAGATCAAGATTTGAGTCAGTTTGTATGAAACAAGGTAAAGTTTTAAGCACTTACTCAAAACAAGTGATATTTAACTAGCTTCTCTAGCTGTTTATCTGTGGATGTCACTCAAATGGTTTTTGACCACTGAAAGTCTTAAGACTAGTTACAATGGGAAATGCCATTGTATGCCATTGTGTAATAAGACAATAGTCTTATTATGGATTTATATTGCTGTTTAAAATACTAAGATCATGGCATGCACTGCAATCGAGCAATTTTGGATTTGAAAGAATTTGTTTTTTTATAGTATTCATTGCTTGCCTTATATTTGAGACTTCATAAACCTAAACATTTTGCCTGTGGCTTTCATTTTAGGGTCACCGAGTATTATGGATATGTCAATAGAAGCTGAAGAGAAAATTAACGTTAACCATGTCCCAGACTATATTGAGGATATCTATAAGTATCTTAGAGAAATGGAGGTAAGAACTGATTATGCTTACATAATTGGGGGTAGGGGTGGGAGTATCTAGTTGAACTTTAAATATGCGACTATGTCTAGTCTATTCCAAATTTGAGAAATGTTGGGCAAGGATATCTGAGATTTTTGCCCTTTTGCTTGGTCAGTAGAAGTGATATTATAATGTCACTATTTCTAACTCCTACCTGGAGCATATTGGGACCTTGCAGGGCTATTTGCATGTAACAAAGGAAAAGACTTTATCTTCCAGAGAAGATGTTCAGTCAACCTTGTAGGACTAATAAGAGTAATAATGTGTTCAGTACAATATATTAAAGGTCCAGAGAAACTGAAGAAAATGATTCTTTAGAACAGGGGTCCCCAACCTTTTGGACCTCAGGGACCACCAAGGTCATAATTTTAAATCCTGTGGACCACCAAATTCATAATTTTAAATCTCACGGACTCTAATTCATAATTTTAAGTCCTGCAGACCACTAATATGAATTTTTTTAAAAAGATAAATACATTTGTAAAATAATGATCAGAGAACTTCCATTTTATTAATATGAAATGCACCTATTTAATATAACAAAATTATAAATGCTTATTTAATTATAACAAAATCATAAATGCTTGTTTAATAATAAAAAATCTTTAAAGGTTGTTTTAATTGTAACAAAATTATTAAAGTTAGTGTAATTATTACAGAATAATTGAAGCTTATTTGACGGTGGCTTGCTGATGTTGGAAAAGTCAGTCCCTTATTTCAGTGCTCCCCAACCAGTGTGCCGTGGCACACTGGTGTGCCGTGAGGCCATGCCAAGTGTGCCGCGGCAAAAGCTCACGTCATTCAGGGGTGGCCAAACCATGGCGCATGCGCAAAATGTGGCGCATTGGATGATTGCAAGTGGCGCATTGCAATCATCCAATGGCTGATGCCTCTCCCGCCCGCGTGACTTGCTGTCTTTTAAAACTCAAGCCGCCTCGGCTTGAGTTTTAAAAGACAGCAAGACGTGGGCGGGAGAGGCAGGTCTGGTCATTAAGCCTGCTGGCCGCTGCAGCGAGGCTTAATGAGCAGACCTGCTGCCCTGGACACAACAGCGAGGAACGGGAGGAGGAGGTACCGGGGCATGTCCCAGGTAGGACACGCGTCTCGCGCTGGGGATTGGCAGGACGGGTGGGGCAGGACTGGTGGGCGGGACGGGGCGCACATCCTACCTGGGACTTTTCCTGGTAGCTCCAGTCGTGTTCCTTGCTAATAGCGTCCAGAGCAGAACAGCCCCTTTCAAAAGATAACGTCTCGCGAGATGTTATCTTTTGGAAGGGGCTGCTCTGCTCTGGATGCTATTACGGTAGCAAGGAACGCGACTGGAGCTACCGGAAAAAGTCCCAGGTAGGACACGCGTCTCGCGCTGGGGGTTGGCAGGGCAGGCGGGGCAGGACTGGCGGGCGGGACGGGGCGCGCGTCCTACCTGGGACTTTTCCCGGTAACTCTAGTCGCAGGCTGGCTTGATTTGAGGCTTGGCAGGGGGGCAGGGCGGGGCAGGGCGCGAGTCCTCCTCCCTGCCGCTTCTGTTTGTGGAAGCCGAAGAGCCTTACCGGTAGTTTGGGAGAAAGAAAGAAAGTTTTTTGCTGCTTTCCTTCAGTGCACTCAAAAGCAGAAGCAGCAAAAAACTTTCTTTCTCCCAAACTACCGGTAAGGCTCTTCAGCTTCCACATACAGCCTGGAAAGCAGTCTCACGCATCTCGCACTAGGGCTGGCTTGATTTGGGGCTTGGCAGGGCGCGAGTGAGGAAGGCGTCGGCAAGAGGCGGAGCTGAAAGGGAGGGCGACAGGGATGTCTGCTTCTTAAGCCAGCAAACTTGTCGCCAAGCTCCGCCTCTTGCCGACACCTCCTCACTTGCTGGATTGACTCGCCTGCTCTGGGCTGCCTTGGGCGGCTTGAGTTATAAAAGACAGCAAAACCCGGGCGGGAGAGGCAGGTCTTGCTCATTAAGCCTCGCTGGCCGCTGCAGTGAGGCTTAATGAACAAGACCTGCCTCTCCCGCCCACGTTTTGCTTTCTTTTAAAACTGAAGCCGAAGAAGCAGGTGGGGGAAGTGGCCCCCGGCCGCTTCCCCCGCCCACCTGGACACCGCCATTTGCGGTCTTTTGCCCTCTGCGCATGAGCACAGCGTTCTGCGCATGCGCAGAGGGCAAAACTCAAATGGCGGCATCCAGGTGGGCCCGCCCACCCGGGACGCCTGGGCCAATTGGCGCATGGTATCATTAAGGTTGGCCACCACTGACCTACCTAATTATCAAATAAAATAATAAATCAAGTAATTCTGTTATGCCCAGTTTGACATTCCTATACTATTATACTCTTCAAAATGATATTTTGAAGATTATATTTGTTTTTTATCCAATTTTTGTATGTGGTGTGCCGTGGAATTTTGGGAGAGGCTATGGTGTGCCGAGGGTGACAAAAGGTTGGGGAGCACTGCTTTAGAAGACCAGATTACTTACTTTGTATATGTGATGAGCTCCCTTGTGGAATGCATTAAATCAATGTCAGCTGGAAAGCTTGCCTATGCAATTGAAATCTGTACAGTTTCACATCAATTCTTATTCCTTTTATTTATTTTAAATTGCCTTATATCTTTCTTTGTCTGAGTTGAACAACTGTATACCGAGTTTGAAAAAGAGTATGTAAGCACTCACTAGCACCCTTTATACAACGAAATGGGACAAAATAAATGGCTACCATTAAATAAGGACTCAATTCTCTTGCTAGCTTTAATCCAAGAATGGCTAAATTGAGATTGTGCACCTGGTTGGTTTAGATTGGACAAGATTCTAGTCTAACAGTTTCTGCATATTGTTGTATTCCAATATGACTTCTGGTTGTTGGACAATGAAACAAAACATTCCCTAGCATCCATTTTAAATAATTATCAAATTTCATTTTGAAGCAAGATGGGCGGCAAATAAATTTAATAAATAAAAATAAAGAAATGTCAGTTCAATACAATTTCCAAGACCTTTTTTAAGGCCATCAGGGTATCTGCAATGTACTGGAGAGAGGCTATTCCAAAGGGAAGAGGGAGTAACATACACAATCTCTGGGTAACATCTGAACATCCAGGGTGGATTTAAGCTTCCCTTCTGAGAAGAGTGTGCAAGGAGGTAGTCCTGGAGATATTTGGAAATCAATCCATCTGGAGTTTTGTAAGCATTGGAATTGTACCTGGGAAACCCATCAAAAGTCGACATAAAGTTCCCAAAACTGGTTGTGTATGGCTGCAATAGAGTTCAGTTGGGCTGTTGCACCAGTTGAATTTGTCAGGAGGCGTCAAAGGCAGCCATTTATAAATCACATTGCCATAGTCTAGATTTACTGTGATAATGACCATCTCCCAAGGCCGCCTGCTCCAAGTAATCGCAGTGGAGAGAGTTGGAGCCTACTATTTTCAGTTGATCAAAAAGGAAGCTTGTTTTGACTTTCTTGTCTATAAAATGTAGTTCTTATATGGCTAGTGGGTAATCCAATATTTTTTCTTCCTATGTCAACAAGCAATTTTATCATGAATATTTTAAACACGTTAATGTCTTCTTTTTCAGCTTTAAGTGTATTTACATTGGCTGGCTGCCACTAACACAGAGCAAGTGGACAGAATTTCATTTTTAAAAGTTTAATATGCTAATAGAGTAGAAGTCCCAATTAGGATAGAACTTTAAAAGCTTGATAGCACTTTTGCAATTGGGTAGTAAGTTAACTGTAAATCAATTTTATTACATATAAGACTTCGAAAGTAACAAGGTAATTGCTAATCTTTTTACAGGTGAAATGCAAACCCAAAGTGGGTTATATGAAGAAACAGCCTGATATTACAAATAATATGCGGGCTATTCTTGTGGATTGGCTAGTGGAAGTTGGTGAAGAATACAAGCTACAAAATGAAACCTTGCATTTGGCTGTTAATTACATTGATAGGTTTCTCTCTTCAATGTCAGTCCTACGAGGAAAACTTCAGCTTGTGGGAACTGCAGCTATGCTGCTTGCATCGTAAGTAGATGAAAGTTTGGAGTATTACATTTACTATCATGTCTTTAATGTGTTTACATTAAATATATGTGCAAATTCTGTTCTATCTGACAGTATTTTATGAGATACAATTATAGCGCTGCTTAATACAAATCCAGAATATATCTCGGAGAACAACATATAAACTACAGATATTTAAAAATCTTAGGTTAATAGTTAAATAAACTTAAACATCCACCACAGACTGATGATTTTTATTTCTAACATTTTTCCCAGCTAAAATGTGCACATAAGCATTTGGCAGTAAGAACCTACAGTGTAGGCTAAAGGCTAACACTAGCTACTATGACCAAATAGTATTTGTATGAACCTATATAGTTGTGGAATAAGAAACACTTGGTGACAATTAGTTGATTATATAACAAGTGCTTTTCATCCTACTGTAGAAAGTTTGAAGAAATCTACCCTCCAGAAGTAGCAGAATTTGTTTATATCACAGATGACACTTACACAAAGAAACAAGTTCTCAGAATGGAGCACTTAGTCCTGAAAGTTTTGTCATTTGATCTGGCAGCTCCCACAATAAATCAATTCCTTTCTCAATACTTCTTACATCAGCCAGCCTGCTCCCTAGTGGAAAACTTGGCAATGGTAAGTGTTGGGATTTCTATTTTTTTTTTAAAAAAAGACAAAATCTGAATATCTCAGCAGTTTTTTAAAAGATTGTTCATCTATTGCAATTAGTATCTTCTGAGAATATACTGCTTTTAAAAATAGTTCTAAAGAAAGAAAGGCCTTCATTTTAGACTGTGCTCTGGCTGTTTGGCTAAAAATAATAATAATCCCAGAGAAGTGAAGGCTCAGCATGTTGTCAAATTCTTCATGTTCCTATATGCAGAATGTAGGTAGTCTTTGACTTATGATCACAATTGGGACTAGGATTGACATTGTAAGTCAGTGCAGTCATAAAATGAGACATCATGTAACCACACTGACTTACAATAGCAATCCTGGCACTCCCGACATAGTTCTGGGATTGCTTGCTGCCTGCAAAGCAGAGTGCAAAGCGGCCAAAAGGGGATACATGGGAGATAGGTGAGTGGGAGATGTTGAAACGCTTGTTATAGTAAGTATGGGTGGGCACCCAAATTTTGATCATGTGGCCGTGGGAGAATTGCAACAGCCATAAGTTTGGGCACTGGTCATAAGTGCATTTGTAACTTTGAATGGTTGCTGAACGAAGGGTTGTAAGTCAAGGACTGGATATTTTCCTACTTTTACACTGTAGCTTTCATCAGTAACAAAACAGTGGGGCAGGCTTTTAACTAACATTTTGATAATAAAACTTCACAATGAACTCTTTTACTTAAAAGCTTTATAACATTTTTTAACATTTTGACCTTGCATTGCTTGCTAGAAAATTTGCAAGAATATTAAAAATGAATATTATGCTTTCTATTATTTTACAGTACTTGGGTGAACTAAGCTTAATTGATGCAGACACGTATCTGAAATACTTGCCATCACTAATAGCTGCTGCAGCATTTCATATAGCAAACTATGCAATTTCTGGAAAAACTTGGGTACGTATAAAAGCAATCCCTCCCCTTCTAACTTGTCTGTCAGAAATTTGCATTAACACAGGACTGTCTACTCCTGCATCAATCTGCCTACAGTGTACATAGCAATAGCACTTAGACTCATATACTGCTCCACAGTGCTTTACAGCATTCTCTGAGAGATTATTGCCCCCAGCAATCTGGTTCCTCATTTTATCAACCTCAGAAGGATGGAAGGCTTGAGCTGGTTCGGATTGAACTCCTTGCTGTGGGCAGAGTTGCCATAATGCATTCTAAGCACCAGGTATCATTTCAGAGCTATTGATTAGAAGCAAGGGATAGCTGGAGACAGTCTCTTTACATATGTACTCTTCTACATGAACAGTGTATTATCTGGGTACAGTTCATTTTAAGAAATATTAATAATATTAATAACATTAACAATAACATTAATAATATTAATAATTTAATTATAATAATTTATCAAAACTACGTGATTATGGATGAAATATGTAAAGGTGATACCCATTGTCATTGGGGCACTTGGTACCATGTCCAAGAATTTTATAAAATACATGAACAAATGCAGCTTCCTGCAATAACACCAGCGGAACTGCAAAAAACTACGCTACTCGGAACATCATACATCTTAAGAAGGTACTTGGTTGACACCCAGGACGCTGGCAGCAACCCGTATCAACCATTACCACCAGTCAATGGTATTTGTGATGCATTTTTAATGTTCAGTTGACTGAGTTTCATGTTTAATGAATAAAGTTTATTATTATTATTATTAATAATAATAATAAAAAATAAAAATAAAAATAAATGATGGTGATCACATAATAGTATTTGCTTATCTATGTTAGTAAGCCTTCTGTCCATCATCTCTTTATTTTTTACTTTTTAAACAATAGTAATCTTAACTTCTAATATTTACTTGTACATAGTAACTATAATAACTTCCATCATATGATAATATATATAATAACCTTTTCCCAGTTTTTAGGTTCTAGCTCTATTTCATGATCTTTAATAAAACAGATCCCATATCAGAATTTATTCTATATCCATCATCTTTTTAGTATTTTAGTATTTCAACTCTTATTGACTTTTTGGTTAGTCTCCCTTGCCCCTCCCTTGGGACCTTGTATCCCTCTACATCCCTCTTGTTTACTCTAAATGTCTTCTCTGCCTCTGCCTCCCGTTGTCTGGTCTCCAAAGTATCCATCTGTATTATCTCTTTCGTCTCTGCTAGTGGATCTTTCTCTTTGCTCTCTTCATTTTGGCTTCTTAAAGGGTAATCTCTCTGGTCTATTATTACTATCTCTTCTATAGCTTTATCTACTTGTATCATTAATTGGTCTCTGTCCTCCCTTCTTTCTCCCACTCCTTCTGAATTCTCCTCTAATATCTGATTTTTTTGTTTGTTTTCCATCATCATTTGCTGACAATTTCCTGGTCTCCGATCCGTATCACGCATCAATTCCATCATCTCCCTATGATTCCTTGTCATAGTTTCCTTAATATCTTGAAACACCAGTAGTATTTCCATTTGAAATGTATTTATACTTCTTTGTTGTATCATTTTACTTTATTTTAGTGTGCTAAAAATTATTCAGTAATTCATCCAAGTCCCAATGTCCCAAGTGTTCAAAAATGTCAAAAAGTCAGTATTAAAAGAATTTGTTCAGTCCCTGAACTGTTCTCAGGGTCCACAGTGTTTATACTCAAGGTCTGCTGTTTTGCACCTTCTAATTTTTTCAAATTTGTAGGTTCTATTTAATTTCTTCTTTAATCTCGTAAAATATTCCATCAAATAATAATTGTAATATAAAATGGCCCACCAAGTTTCCCCATGGCTCATTAATTCACCAAATCAGGTGTTCAATTTCAAGGGCAATTTCTGTCATTTGTAATCCACATTGCTTTGGAGAGAATTTCAAAAGGCTTGCCAGTTAATCCTATGCCGCCAGATAAAGACAGGTAGAAAGAAAACAAGAAAACTGCCTTCCAGATGTTGTTTGCCTTTTTACTTTGTTTCTCTTCTTATCTCTCCTTATAACTTTCAAGGTCTTTCAGCTCTGTAAGAATATAATATCTTCTTTGGCCAGTAGATGGCACCCACTCTAGTTCTCAGTACTAAAACGAATGCAGCTGATTGTCGAAGTTCGATAATAAGAGCAAAATAACCCTTTTTCATTATAGTTTCTTCCAACAATCAGACAGTATTTCCAGCAGATTAGAGTTACTTTATCATAACACCACAAGTTCCAGTTCAGATTTCCAATATTTTAAAATTTCAGATTCTTCCGTTAATATTTCATTTCTCTTTTTCTCCATGTATGTATTCGCTGCTTCCTCAGCGCTTCGGAGTCTTTCAAAAGTTCTTTTATTTGAAGTGTGTCTCTAGTAAAAAAATTTAACATCTCACCCAGTTCAATTCACTGTTCTCAAACTGCTCCAGCTCATTTCTTTCTTCGGTTGCCCCAGCTTTGGTTGGTCATAAAGGCTGTCATTCTTCTTTGTTGGTCGGGAGGGCGCCTCGGATCAAATGGAAGAGCTGCTGCTCTCCCGTGATCAGCAAGGGAGCCCTCCTTTCTTTGTCATGCCTCCAGGGTGACTTTAGCCCCTTAGGGCCCCCAACAATGAAGAGACCAGGATTTGCGGAGCTTCGCTATCCATTGACCGTACCGCCATGATGCCAAACCGGAAGGCCACAAACTTTATTTTCATTAGATCCAGGCTGAATGGTCTCTTCTACCTGGCCAATTGAAATGACAATTGAACATCAGGAACAGAATTACTTAGGTTTTAAATATTTGACTTTCCTTTACAGACAGATTCTCTTGCTGCAATGACAGGATATACAATTGAAAGTATTAAGCCTTGTCTCCTAGACCTCCACAAGACCTACTGCAAAGCAGCACAGCATACACAACAGTCTATCAGAGAGAAATACAAGACCGTAAAGTAAGTCTAACCCTTGAATGCAAATGCTGTAACTGAAACAACTACAGGGGTATGTTAGACTAATTTGTATATAGAAAGAGCCAAACAAATACTTTGTCAGATAGCAAAAATAATATTCGTGTCACTTTTATCTTTTTCAGATACCATGCGGTGTCGCTCATTGACCCACCAGAGACACTAGATTTATTATAACAATATAAGTGAGATTTCAAACCTATGTAATGTCCATTGTAAATGTACAGTTTTAAATGTATTTAGATTTCAATCAATCTGGTATATTACCATAGCTAATTATGAGGTTTTATACTTTTATAATGTTTTAATGTAAACTTCTGTACATGCAATCTTGTTCGATGTGCTTAGATGGCGCCCCTTTAAAGCTGTGCAGAAAAAGGACTTAAAACCATGCAGGTATAAATGCTGAGTGGCACTGTTCAACCTTTTTTAAAATAGTATGACCAGTGTGAGGATTTTCACTCTAAAAATTGCAAATCAAGATAGTTCAATAGCATATCTGCATATAATAAAAGTTGCAACAGTATATTTCAAAGAGTCAACAAGTTCTCAGGAGCTGAACTTGACAGAACTGCTGTGACACTTTTTGCTAACAAGACTCCCCCCCCCCCACTCTACTTGAAGGCTGTATCAGCTATTAAGGATCGTGATTTGATTTTTTTTAAAAAAAAAATAATACGCCACTTAAGTAGCTTTATAAACACTGAATTAATAGCTTTTATTCAAGCAAGTCTGGAATGTAAAGGAAGAGCCTCCAATAACAAGGAGGGTAAAAGTAGTTCTTGCCATTAAAAAAAAATCCGCTTAAATTAAAAACCTGCCTTCTGCTAACCTAGTTCATGAATCAGACTAATTTAATGTGTTTGCCAACTGAGCAATTTCCTGACCCTCACAGGAAACAGCCTTGCGATCAGTGGGGTGGTGCAGAGTTCCTACTGCTATATGGCAATTTCAGCTAAGTTGCTGGAGCAGCACACTGCTCTGCATCCTGGCTTCAGGTAGTTAGGATCCTTAGGTTGAGTACCTTTTCTACTCTTGGTATAATCTTGACAGTTCTAATACAGAATTGAAGCAGTGTGTGTTGGGCAAATACCAGATTTTCTATGTTACAAGGGTTACATTTTATCGATGGAAAAGACTTTTATACTCATATTTGAGGAAAAATTAAATTCCTATAAGTAACTAATGCTTGAGATGCACTCCCGGTAATAAATGCATGGAAAGACCTAAGTGTAACCATCTAGAAGCTGGCAAATAAAATCCTCCAAAAGGATCTCGGCAGTAACTTGACTTATAAAATGTATTTTGCATTATTGAAAAGTTAGTCTGCTACCTATGTACTGTGGAACATCTGTCCTTATACATCATCAGATAAAACAGCAGCAAAGGGAAGGAGTCAAATACAACTTAGCTTTAAGGGGAGGGGGAATTGATGGTCAAACAACCAAAAAGGCATATATGGTCAACCTACTTCATTGAGAAGTTTCCATAAGTAAATTTTAATGTCAAAGAACGGACTTAAAGAAGATATCGCCCAGTTCAGCTTATTATTGTAGAAGGAATGGCCAATCAGCTAATGCTCGTTTTCCTGTTTTTTTACATTCTGAAAAATGAATAACATGTCTGTTTCCTCTTGGTGTTTCATTAACCATCAATCTTAATTAATCTTTTCCAAATTACTTTTTCACCAGTGATAATCAAAAGTCATAGATGTTATCTATTTGAGAGACACGAGAGGGGAGGAAGATAAAATATTCCACCTCTTGCAGCAAAATGTTTAAATCAAATGTAAGATTTTGTTCATAGAGCAGCAATCACAAAGACAATTTGCAAAATCTTTATCTCAGTATTATAAAGTTTATTAGAAAAGTATTAATATATACAAAGACACATACAGTATTCCTATGAACTGCATAATACAAATGTTTCTTTTAAGCAGGAAGTTACACAAAAAATAAGATTTATTACTTTTAACAAACTGTTCGTTTTTTCTTATTTTTGCCAGCTGGTTTTTTCTTTGTGGTTTCTGATTTCTGCTTTGTTCTGTGGAAATTAAGCAAAACAATTATTTCCACTGATACACTTGAACTCATAAAAATAGAGTCATATAAGACTGCAATTTTGTGTGTGTGCTCTAGGCACACTTAGCTGTAAAGTGGGCTCCAGTAATGTGGACAATGAACAATGCTATGTATATTTTTGTGATTTTTTGCCCTACCGAGCCATTTTACACACTACAAAGTACAGATTCTATAATGGCAAACAATTGCAGCTTTGCTTACAATTTAACAACAGGAACAACATTAAGCTAGAGTCTTGGTCCCAAAAATTACATTTGGATAAGTATCCTGAAACTTTAATGAGTTCAAAATGATTCAGTGTGATTTGTCTCAAATGCCACCAAAATCTCTCAGCCATTCCTCAAATAGTGACAATTTGCAAATACAAATTATAATAAAGGTCTAGTAATTTTAGGTAAAGTAGCATTTCTAGCCCCTGGAAGGTTATAATGAAGTCACAGAACTGACTTTTTAAACTTGCATGGTAGTATTTTTTGGGGGAAACTGCTATGTAGAAAGATACAGCTTGTTTACCCAATATTTCTACCTTGGGGGGAGGGGGTAAAAAGGAAACCGGTCAGGCACAGGACACCGTACAAGATAATTTTTATCTGAATAAGATGGCAGCAATAATCTGCAGCATTTCTATCAGGCTTAATGACAATTGCTAAATGAAAGAGAGTGTATATATACGTGTAGATATGATTATTGTATGCATTTTTCCATTCAGCATGGAATTTCATGTAAAAACAACTTTCAATAATTGAATAATTCAGTCCTGAATATAACAGCCCTAATTCCAGCATTAAATCTATTAATGATAATTCATTAATTAGGAATATTTACTTGTTTTTCATCTGAAAGAGCTTATAGTTTTTTTAAAAAAGTGAATTTAGGTCCACAGTTCACTTAATACAATTTTGAAAGTTTATCTATTGGAGGCAGTTCAGTAGTCCTAAACCAGCAGGTCTGCAAATCTACAGGTCCCAATCTCTTCCAAGATCACACTGCACAGTTCAAAACAAACATGGGACTCTTATGTGATTACTGCCTTAAATTTTGTCTGTGATCATCTCAACATGAATCTTTATTGACTTAAGAGAAGATCCACACCCATTAATAGTTCCTTGCTGCATTCTAGGAACACGTTTTCTTTCTATCCCATCAGAATAAAAACAATTGGCTATGGCCTTCTGGACTACAGGTAGGTTCAGAAACTGGTTTGGCCTACTTGTCAGCCTTTGCTTATTTTTTCCACCAGTCTTTGCTCATTCTATACTTTATTTATTTATAAAATTGGACAATCTTGAAGCTATGGATATACAGTATATCCATTTTTTTCTTGCTTTTTATATAAAGGTTTATGCATAGAGTCTAGTCTCCCTAGACTCACAACTGATCAAGAAGCAGATGGTAGTTGTGGTGTAGGTGGGCCTCTGAACAGCCTCATCTGGTGTACCAACTGCATGTTCCTGGATTGGCAGCTCCTGCTTAGTCACTCATGCTCTAGTTGCCTCCAGATTGGAATAATGTACTCTACATGAGCTTCTTGAAGAGTAGCCAAAAGCATTAGCTGGCACAGAAAGCAGCGACGTGAGCAATTGTGTGCATTCCTAGAGCGACACATATTACACCTTTACTCCGCAAGTTGCATTGGTTGCCGTTTTGCTTCTGAGTCCAATTCAAAGTACTGTTTTTAACCTTTAAAACCTTTCATGGTTTGGAACTGGGTCATCTGATGGACTGGCAGGGTATATTAACAAAACATTTTTATTGTACAGTTTTTGTTCTTATTGATTCTCTGCCCAGAGTCACCTTTGGTGAGATAAACAGCTATATACAGTAAATTTGATTAATAAAATAATATTTTGTCACAAAATGTTCTAATAATGCTTTTTTTGAAACCGAAATACTATTCTCCAGCACTTACATTTTTTACCTTTTAAAAAATAACTTTGGTCAACTTTACATGAAGATTTGCCCTTAAATTTAAAAGAGATGACCTGCATTCTTTGGTTTATGAGAAATATCTTCAAACCAACCTATTTATGTCTAGCCATTTTATAATTTAATACAAAATATTACAAATTATTCCACTACCCCCTTTTCTTAATTTTCAAGAAAAAAACATCTTTTCAGAAACATTTTTTCTATTGAATTCTATTAAGGTAAGAAACAGTATTAGCTTCTTCCGCTCTTTGGAGGAGACACCTGTCTCGTTTTATGGTCAAAAAAAAAAAACAACCTCCAAGAGATCTAGCCAGCAAAAGAGATTTATGAATCATAACCATGGTTTTGTAGTAGTTTTCAGAAAATAACAAAAAGGCCATTTTGGCTCCAGGCCACATGTTGAATACTGAACTATTATATATTAGAATAGTTACTTCAAGTAAACAAGCCAATCTGAGGATGGCTTGATCAACATCTTCTAGGAGAAAAATGCAACATTTGGGACATTCTAGAATATTCCATTTTTCACAGTCCTGAGTTAAATTCCCCCTCCCATCTTTTGTAAAACAAAGTACCCCTACCTGTTCTTTGGTGTTACTTCAGGTTCTAGAATAACAACATCCTCTTCTTCACTGTCCGATAATACGATTGCCTCTTCTTCAAGACAGAAGAAAATTATTGGTATATTATTTTTAAATCCTACACAGCTTCTAAATCTGTCATAGATACAACAGGCTTTACATGGAATGGACTAATTTTGCACACCAATTAATGTTATTACACATGGTATATGAATTGTCAGTGTGTAATCTCTGATTCAAAAATGTTTGTGAAGAACAGATAATCTCCATTAATCAGTTAAAGTTTCACTATATTAATAAAATAAATCCTACACAGAAAAGACTGCATGTGCACTAATTTGCTACTGTATTGATATCCTTTAACACCACCACATTACAGGTAGTGCTCGACTTATAGCCACAACTGAGCCCAAAATTTATGTTGCTAAGTGAGACAGTTAAGTGAGCTTTTCTTGCCACAGTTATTAAGTGAAACCACAATACTAACAGATTAACAGAGTTGGAAGGGACCTTGCAGGTCATCTAGTCCAACCCCCTGCCCAAGCAGGAGACCCTACATCTGCCTCTAACAATGCAGTTAAGTTAGTAACAGTTGTTAAGTGAATCTGGGCTTCTCCACTGTCTGTCAGGTGGTTGCCAAAGGTGATCACACGACCCTAACCATCATAAATATGAGGCAGTTGCCAAGCTTCTGAATTTCTGATCATGTGACTATGGATATGCTGCAACGGTCATAAGTGTGAAAAACAGTCATAAGTCACTTTTCTCAGTACCATTGTAATGAATGGTCATTAAATGAACTGCTGTAGGGTTAGAATTACATTTAGTGATAAAACTATTCTGCATTCTTAAGAAAGTTTAATTTCTACGTTGAAAGCGTGGACACACATCCAAGAAAGCCTCTCTCGTCTTAGATCCCCTAATATGATGCCTTTGCATTGAAGTTATTTGCAGAAATAACTTGGAGTGTTGAGAACTTTGAAAATGTTCACTGCTATCTATATAGAAGGCCAGAAAGGATTTTAAACTGAAAGCAGCATGTGATCTGATGAAACTTCAAAATTTCCTTTTGAATATGTGTGTGTGTGTGTGTGTAGGATTTTTTGCTGATAAATGAAAATAAAGGGAGACTATTATAGATCTATTTCAAGCTTATTTTGCTCTCGTCAGATAGCCATACCCCTTACTGGGATTTGAACCCGGGCTGGCTGCCTTGTATGGCAGCAACTTAACCACTAGGCCATAGGCTCTGTTCCCAATCAGCTCTTTCACCAGGAAAGAGTTATATATGTTTTTATGTTGTGTTATCCTGGTGTACCCAAATATGGGAGAGAAAGCATCACAGCTTCCTTTTTGCCTTTCAGCCCCTCACTGGGACCATCCAGGGTGTGTGTGTGTGTGTGTGTGTGTGTGTGTAAGAATTACACACAAAAGTAAAAACAGATCTACAAAAATGAATTTCAACTTGAATGCAATTTCCTACTTCATATATATACATTTTTAAAGTATTCTAACCTTTTTGATTTTTGGCTCCAATATGAACATCACCCATTTCTATATTTTGGTCTTCTGCTGTTAGAGATTCATCCTGGCCATCTTCCTCTTCCTCTTCCATCTCTTCCTCAAAATCTGCCCATGAGTTCTGAAGTCCTTCTCCAATCTGAGCTGTGCCTGATGCCCATAATACAGGCTTGGACAAGCTAATTTCATTAAGGAAAAACCAAATCTTATCTAAAATGTATTGTAACATGATAAAGAATGATTCTCGTATTTTGCCATATTTTGGAGAAATAATCTTGCAAATTTGTCTTATAATTCTTTTTGGGAAAGGAAGGATACGAAAAAGAGAGAAAGATGTTATTTACTTAAATATGGTAACAAAAGAATATAGTGAACTTACTGAACAGCTGACCACATGCATATGAATAGTCTTTTTCTCGCAAATCTTACACAGAAAAATATTAACTAAAGTGATCAACAAACAAAAAAAGTAGTTTTATTGTTATTTATCTGCTACCAGGCAACAGACCTGAAAGTCTGCTGTATATTGGGACTTCTCTACAAAGTTAAATGTCACATAGAATGTGGGATTATTCTAATTGTATGTCTGTACTCAAGAATAAATATTTGGACTATCCCATATGAACAAAGCAATGGCTGAAATATGATTTTCATTGTCTGAAAATGTGACTAACTTAACATTATCCTTAATGTTTAAGATTTTCCTCCATATTTACTGGATACCTCAAACAAAATTGGCTCATTCAACTATTTCCTAACTTTAGTTTAATCTTCTTAATTTTTATTTATCAAATGTATATACCTATTCTATCAGAAGCAATACAATGTTGCAAAGATCAATACGGTTTAAAAATGTGAACGTACTCTTGAATTTTATACCAAAAAATTAGATCTCTCTCTGATGAAGAGTTATGGAATTATTGACATAGTTAGCAGCAAAAGTATTCTTCTTCAATATTGGCGAGACAGTGCAAGATAGACAATCGTGGATCATCAATATGTGGTTTTCTATTTATGAACTGGCTTTCTATCAAAACAATGGAAAGCTGATCAATATTAGGCTATGTAATCCAGGTGTAATGATGAATTTAAAAATCAGCCTGAATGATTTTACATGCAATGTTTTTGTTTCCTTTCTTAATTTAATTTATTTCCTCTTTTCTGAATACCGAAACAATAAGTTTTAAAAATAAATTAAGATGATCCTGAGCATAGAAGGCCAACCATCTGATTTTGTTATGATGCAACAGAAGATACACTTCTGGAGGAGGAAATGCTTTGGCAATTATTTCTTCAGCTTGCTCTTGTACATCATTAGTATTGACTGGGGCTTGTTCTATTTTAAAGGCAGTTATTCTTTCATTAGGAATAGATTCTGCAAATCCATATTTTCCACCTTCTTTCCTATTAAAAGAAAAGAATTCCTTTAGAAGTTCATATTTGCATTGAAACACAGACTAAGAACCAAAAGGTACTATTTCTTTATGAATTCTTAACCATACTTAGTTTAATCATACTCCATTTTAATTTTCCTCTAAATGTCTCAGTAGATCATTAAAGTCAGAGTAAGTTTAAAATGCCTTAATTCAATTCAAGAAACTAAATGAATGTGTTCTCAGCATATTCACAACAGAAATTGTCCTATTACCTCTTCTTTCTGATATAAGTTTAGGATAGGGATGAGATGGTGAAAGAAGAATCAAAATTTTGCATTGAAAGACCAAGATTTCTGCCTAGATGTCATTTAAAAAGCTATTATAAAACACAGTTTTACTTAAGTATATTCCAAATATCTCACATCATCATCTCCAAGCAAGAAAATAAATTCATAGAAAAACAATCATCAGAATAGTTTTAATTAGCATGCTGAACCTTTTCATTAAAAAACCAAAAACAAAATAATAAAAATTTATCTACAAATATGTGATAGCCAGTGATCTGGCAGGAATAAGCAATTACTATGAAGTGGTAATGCCACTGAGGCTAACGTAGCCATGAAATTATATATAAAAGCAAGACTGCTCCATATCTCTCAATCAAGGATCCCCAAACTTTTTGCCATTGTATACAATTTGAAATTTTGGTAGCATATTACAATTGCTCTCACAAAATGGTTGCCATTGTGGATGCAGCCACTTACAAGGCAAATTATTAGAAGATAAAGTATGTGTTACTACTTTTTTCTCTTAAGAATTCCTCTGGAATGTGGGTTCCGGAAGTATTGTGGGAAATAATTAATTCTTAAGCCTAATACTTTGCAATGGCCTTCAAGTTTAGGTTTTTAAATTTATTTTTACTTTAATTTTTTTAAAAATATGTAATTTTCTGAAATTCATGGGAATAGGGCATATTTATTCAAAACGTTTTTCAAAAACAGGGAAGAGGGTATCTTGAAAAATGGGAAATATTCCAACAGATAGGACTAAAAGACTTCTAACAATTCCTACAGTGGTACAGAACACCCTCTTTTCCCCCTTCCCAGCTCCAGAAAAGATAATTTTATAAAGCTTCCCTTGTTTTCTTATTAATGTTTTCTTCATGAGCCTTGCTTGCAGATGTTTCATTATCTGACTAGGTAACTTCATCAGTTACTAGTTGGGTAATGAAATGTTCGGAAGCAAACGATCAAGCTCAGAAAGCACCATTGATTCAATTCAAATTCTGTTTTGTAATCTACCAGACTGGCATTATACAAATATGGATGTATCAATTTATAATAGACCACATTAATAGGCATTAGTCTGCAGCGTTAAAAAACTCACCTAGCTTTTTGATCATTTTCCAAAGCTTTTTGAATTAGTTCAGTGATTTCTGCTACTTTGACTCCTGTTATTTTGCTGCATCTCAAAACCTGTGGAAAATCATAATGCAAGTTTAAATCATTTCATCACAGAATGTATTTTCCCCATGAGTATTTGCAAGTAGGTAATCTAAAAGTTTTGGAATACGCACTGAAAAACAATTCACAAATCAGGAGAGAATGAAGATAACAGAAATTCAGACTATGGTAGAAGACCCCTCATTATTAATTTTTAGGATTTACTTTCCTTTTCAACTACCAAAAATTTAGTCTTCTACATTTAACATGAAGTTTAATTAAAGAATTATAAACTGACAAGTTTGTGAAAGTCAGAATTGTGAAATAAAAATTTATCATATTTAATTAAACTGGATTAATTCATTCTTTATACAGAATCATAGAATCAAAGAGTTGGAAGGGGCCATATATTCAGATTAAGCTCCCTGGCTCAGGGCAAGAATCCAAATGAAACAATGAGTGAATCTTGAACAAATCCAGTGAATACAGAGCCCGCTACCTCTCTGGATTATTGGTCTGCTGTCAAACTGATCTTACTGTACAAGATTTTTTTTCCCCTAAAAAAAGAAAAATACCAAAGGTAATACTCCAGTTTTAAAAGCTTCAGTGTTACCTGTTCTTTTAGTAGCATAATTCCACCACTGGATTGAATGGTGCAGATTTCACGGTGTTTGTTCATGGCTATTACAAGGAGGCCATCCATTACACGTTCCTCTTGTTCACTGGGATCTACTAGTAAGTATGTCCTGTACCATTTTAGAACAAGCCGTAAGATTTTATATCAAAATGGAAAATAAATTAGTAAATGAAAGAACCTAGTAGATGAAACAGTAGTCTTAGCCATACTAGAAATACTTAGCTATATTCTCAAAAGTGGCTTTAATTTCATACGTTTCAAAGAGTTAATGCACTCTGGATTCCTTCAACTAAACAATGCCATCTACATTGGCATTGGGAACTAGGAAGCATGTCTTCTCTGTTGCAGTGACTGCCCTCTAGAATGAGGTTCCCTCTTAGATTCAGATGGTCCCCAACTTTCTGGGTTTCTGGAAAATCTTGGATAATGTGAGTTTGCTTTGTTTGTTGTTCAGTTTGTGCCAGCTTTGGTTCTTTGTTTCATGTCAGCCCTTCAAGGAGACAAGTCTAGAAAACTAAAGTAATCTAGGCTAATACTATGTCTGTTACAGAGTTATTGTAACAGAATTTTGCAAGTTTGAATACACTTCTCCCTTCTCTCCCTTTAGCTTCATAAGATTATTCCTTCTGCCCATTACATATGACTTTTTGTTCTGTGTTTTTATCGGTTATGGTTTTGCGATTCTCTCTCTTATTATCTGTTATTTTATTGTTCTCTCTGTTTTTATCTATTACTATTTTATTGTTCTCTGTGTTTTTTCTGTGAAGCATCATTAATCACTCAGCTCAGGTGGTTAAAAAATTTAATACAATAACAGAAATAATAATCAAATCCATTCACTTTAACTGTGAAATGTTGGTCTTTCAGTATTTTCCATTGTATAATATTTTCTGACTTTTTTAAAAAAGACCGCTCATGTCAGTAATGAGAGACAATCAACTTTGTGTGCTATCACATTTTAAAGACGTTTCTTTAATTACATTGGTGTACATATCAGAATACTCTTATTGGTGCACAATAATAGTAGAAAACTGAAAGTAATGTTAACTTACCCTTGCTGGAAAAAAGCAAAGCTTACACAAATAGGCATGTGGTGGATACTCAGAGGGACAGGATCCCTTTCTTCAGGTGTGTACTAAAGAACCGAACACAACAGTATTTTGCTTAGCCAACTGTATATGCAAATATACTGTACATATATAAACTATATGGATAATCAGTGCCTAAACGTTAAAGATATGCTTGCTTTCTAAAACAAAACAAGGAGCTATACTGATTTATTATTGTAACAGGACTTTGAACTTTTCAAGAAATGAAAAGAATATTACCTATAATATATTAAGTAATTTTGATTAAGTAGTTATATTTATGTATGATTTTCTGGCAGAAGTCTTATTTGTAATTTAAAAATGCTTACTATGTAAATATATATAGGCATCTTGCTTTGATCCTCTTGATTTTATTGACATAATTCTTTGGTTCCAAAGGAAAATAATGTAATAGATTTAGAAAATCTGAAAATACTGTATTGTCTATAAGTTAATACACATTTACAGACTGTTCCCATTCCAATTTTAGAAAAACCAAAACATGCAAGAGTGAGATCATTTTAAATTCCCACTTTCGAAGAAAATTACCAATGTTACTTCTTCTCCTTGTACTGACACGTCAGGCCTCCGAAAGTGGCACAGTGCCACTATTGCTGCTATACTTGCAGCATCAATAATGTTTCCATTATGATTCAGCAAATGCAGGTCCACACGAATTTGCCACACCTCAGGGGGAAAAAAATAAACAATTCATTTTAATTTTCTATTTTAATTCATTGTCCATACATTTAACAGGTATCTTAATGAAAAAAGAAATCTAGAAAAATATGACACAATAAAACTGTCAGATGGCATGTAATCCCATGGATATATAAATCTCTAGTTCTTGCTGATTTTCCAAAGATGTATGAAATGGTTTTTTTTTGGGGGGGGGGGATTCTAAAAGGACAGCCAATACTGCTTTCTTAACACTGGTTAATAGATTTCACACTAAAGTCTATACATACAGGAGAAAAATCTTATTTGCAATTCCATCAACAATATTTTGCTACCAAAATACATATCATACCAATAGTTATATAATTGTTCAAATGCAATCTAAATCAATTTTACCTAATACTATGTACACTTCTGAAGAGTTTCAACTATCTTATGCTGAAATTACTGTCATATAAATTTTTGAAAAGGATTGAGCTACTAAAACTAAAAACTTTCCTTGTAAATCTTTTTCATAGCCAGTTTGATCTAGTTGAAATGTACTTGAATATTACTAGCTTGGGTTTTGTAGCAGGGCTGTTGGTTTGAGTTCCGAGCTTGGCAATTCGGTTGCAAACGTTTCGTCACCATTCGAGGAGACACCTTCAGTGCACTTCAAAGCTCAAACCAACAGCCCAGTTTGATCTACCGTAGTGATTAAGGCAGAAAGGAGATCGTGAGTTCAAGTTCTGTCTTAACCTGAAATGCTAGCTGGATGACATTGGGCCAGTCACTTTCTCAGCCCAACCCACCTCACAGGGTGGTTATGGGGAAAACAAGAGGAGGAAGATGTGTTGGGTATGTTGGCTACCTTGACTTATTTACAAAAACAATAAAGGTGGGATACAAATAAACAAATAAATACAGGCAGTCCTCGAGTTACAACAGTTTCAAAGTTATGCCCCCGCCCAAAAGTAATTATGCCCTGGTCCCGAAATTATGTGTGTAGGAGTACCACTGTGATCATTCGCCCATACAACTGACCGCAGAGATGCTGCAACATGCCCTCTGCCTATTTCCTCTCCCATCCTACCCCCTGGGTCCCCACAGGCACTGGGCCTGCTTTGCTAGCCCACCAGCTTTGCTAGCCCAAAGCACTGGGCCTGCTTTGCTAGCCTACGATGTGCTTCTCCACAGCCTGCCACCAATCACTCGTTTACCTTTTGAAGATCTCCAGAGCTCAAGATGTGGGGGTAGCAAAGGAAAATAGGCTGGGCCACGTGGCAGAAAAACAGCTGTCTTTTGCTCAGACACTGATGAAGCTATTTTCTTTTTGTTGCTAGATGCTACCCTTCCCTCCCCACCAACATTAGCTTTGCTAATCTTAGACTAATGGTGGGGGAGGGAATGCATACAGCCAATGGCAAACCTCTTTCCTATAGGTTTCTGTCGTCTTCGCAAAAGCTCTTCACAAAATGTTGACATTTGGGGAGCTAGGAATTGCAACGGATCAAAAGCCCTGTTGCATTACGCTGGCGTTCAGGGAGCTAAGGAATGCAAAGGACCAAAATCAACATGATTTCCTCTTCACTCCCCAAACACCAGCCATCCTAATCCTGCTGGGTTTGCTTCTCTTGCAATCCTTTCCTCCCAATGCCAGTCATGCTAGCGTAAATCTAGAGTAAAGGATTGCAAAGGAAGCAAAACTAGCAGGATTTCTTCTAAATTGTGCCATGTGGACCAGTAATGCCCAAGAAGAGAGTGGCATTCTCTACTCCAGCTTCCTGAGTTCTGGATATTTTCAAAACTAAGTATGCAATTGTGACGGGGTGAGGTATGGAGAAAGCCCATAGGTATTTGGGGAGCCCATGTGGCAGGAGGTAGAGCATGGGATATCTCAGAGGATGAGGGAGGCTTTCCGGGGGCGCCTGTGCCTGCACTAGACCTCCCACGGTTTCTTCCATCCCCGAGTCACCCCATGCTATACCTAATGATCTATGCATGCATTTAATAAATGCATTGGTGAAAGCAGGAATGGGAAGGTCATTATTATGTACTTCATTTAAGTAATTGTCAACTTCTGACACGGATGGGCAGTCTCCATTACTGTCATAAGTCAAGGACTACCTGTAAATCTATCATTATTTATTTAGTAAATTTTGGGGCTACCCATCCCATATACATGCCTCGGGCTCACAATTAAAACAGTGTAACAAACAATTAAAACACTCAGCATTAAAAACATAAAAAATAACATAAAATAAGCATATAACGTATTATAGTATTTATATGCAAAGTGCTATAAAGATTGAAAATTCATATGTAAAAACTTATGAAGAAAGGATTTGGAAAATCTAAAACATTACTTGCTATTGTATCTAAAATGATGTATCAGATTATAATCAGATTTTCTAGTTTGGAAAATCTCATATATACAAAAGAATGCAATTTACTTTAAAATACATGAATTCTAAAACAAAAGTCACTAGATTTTTCAATGCTTGTCTGGAATTCATATAATTACACACCTTTTCACCAGCAACAACACAAAGAGATTCAGTATCTACACACTTGGAGTTCCTTAGGCATCTTTCTAACAGACGATTCAGTTTTACAAGCAATTCAGATTGCCTAGAGTAAAAAAAAAATCATACAATTTATATGTCCAGAAAATATTTTCAAAATATTTTTCAGTACATTGTTTTCTAAATTTCTAGAAATTTATTGAGTTCCAAAAACATATTTGAAAAGGGATCCATTGTCAGATAAAGATGGGAAATCAAGTTTTCCAAATCTTGATTTTGCATCTTGCATACTTTTTCACTAGTATCAAATTCAGACATTTTAGTGTAAATTTCCCTTCCTGGATTCTTTTGAGATATTTATAATGAAAATCTTTAGTTAATTGATTGTTTTGGGTTCAAAACATAATACATTTGCTATGATTAATATTATATTAATTTAAAAACAAATATTATTTTCAGAAAAAAAAAATATTGTTACTTTTTTTTCAAACTAAACTGACACTATGAAGTAAACCAGCTCTCAAAATTGGTTTAAAATGGTTTTGGGGAAGATCTGAAGGGACACTAGGATCTTTACATTATATCAACTAGTAGAGGATAACAATGAGTTGTTTTTTTTAAAATCATTTTCTATGTTAAAAAATAAAAACCGTTTGTAAGTTTGGATCAGCTGCATTTTCAGTCTCAAAAACATTTAGGTTATTAGAAAGGAGCCACTTCATTTTATTCCTGTTGTACGCCGCCCTGAGTCCTACAGGATTGGGCAGCCTATAAGAACTTTTAATTAAATTAAATTAAATTAAATTAAATTAAAACAAAAAGCTTACAGTGAACCTTTAATAATATTTGTTGTTAATAAATCAATTTAATATGCAAATGTTAAAGATGACTAAATGGAGAAAGGAACTAAGGAGACACATTTTATTGAAACAATTAGAAAATATTTTGACCTCAATATCAAAAACCTTACTAGATCTCAAATTACAGTAATAATTCAAACTTCTTAGATGTCTACGTTGGTGTTTATACAAAAAAGAAATACTGCTGGAATAACACTTCATTAAAAGGCATGTTTTGCATATTCCTAACATACTATGTTCTGGGAAGAAGTAGTTCCATACATTAATTTGGGACATAAACTTTGGAGTAAAGTTTAATATTTTCAGATACATACATTCTTTTGAACTACATACACATTGCATGGAAATTGATAGATGGACTAAGGAATAGATTCTCCGTGCCCTGTTAGCTGCCAAAATACTAACTCTTTCAACATTTGAAAGAGAAATTTATGTTATTTGTGTAATTTCCAGTTACCCTGTTGAAGACTTAATATTTTGGCAATTATCAGGGCATGGAGAGAAATGTTTTACATAAATGCTCCTTTGGTTACTGCAGGTGGGGGGGGGGGAGAAACACATACCTTCCAGGTTCAAAAGCTGGTGATGCCATGGGTGACAGCTCTAGATTAAAGAAAAGTATGCCTTCTGTTGCACGATTTGGCTTTGGGGAGACAAGTTCACATGACACTTGCCCAAGAACTCTGCAAAAAGAAGACACAGTCTTTAGAATCAATCCTTAGTCACTTATTACCTGTAGTTAACAGAAAAAATGGCAAGGAGATACTTTAAAATTCTACACTAACATAGAAGTGAAATATATCTGGAATCTATTCACTGGATACCTATCTAAATGGCATAATGCCTTTATAGGTTCTATCAAGTAGAAGCTAAGGTAGGTGTGGAATAGCTGTTTGATACAAATCAAAATAAAAGCTTCTTTTCTGCATTTATGTTGCTTCATCAGCAATATTTATGTTGCTTCCAAACTTTCAGGGGACTCTTTCCAGCCCTCACCAGAGATATTAAGAGAATTAGATTTTTGTTACATACCCAAGTTCTGCATGAACCTGATTTGAGTGTTAGTATGAATAATAGTGATATCTGTTGCATCACTGAGAACTATGGGAACAATATGTATGAAGGATAAGCTTTTTCTTTAATTATCTAGTGTGGAATTTCATCTCCTGGGAAGGAAATATGGCCCTTTCTGATAATCATTGTAATTTCATTTAAGTCAACATTGTGTTTATTTTAAAAAATATGCTTTTAACTGAGATACCATTTAATATTTCTATTTTATTGTATCCTTTAGTTATTTTACCAAGTAATGCACTGAACAACCTGCATGGTTTCATTATCTCTTGTAATTTATATTGCATTACATTGTGCTTTGTAAAGATTCCCCCCCCCCAAACCCAGATTGCAGGACAGTTTATTAAATACAATACACAGAATTATAAAACACTGGATACCTTGTTTTTCCGAGCTCCACAATGCAGCAGCCATAGTCAACACCAAAAGAAATGCGGAGATTTCTGTAATCGTAGCACTGTCGCCCATCCAGACGCTATAAACATCAAGCAAGAGTCATTTAACAGCGAGAACGAAAAATAGAAAAAAGACTGGCCAAATTTGAGGGCGCAGAGTCAAAACTTTGTGCAGATCTTGCATACTTCAACTCTAACTCTATAGTGCTACCTTTTAAAGAGTTTTAAACTTCAGAGAAAAGGGCAAGCAGAAATCAACAGGACATCTTTGTATCTCAAAGATTCTATTAAAAAAAAACGCTTCGTATGTTGATGTTCACTTTGGACATTTCTAATTTAGGAATTTTGCAATTTAAGAACATATAAATGCTACCTATTAAGAGTTAAAACAATCCGAAGGTTACACTGTGATGAGCCCAGAGTACAGGTAGTCTTCGATTTACTACCATAATTGAGCCCAACATTTTTGTTGTTAAGTGAGACATTTGTTAAGTGAGTTTTGCGACTTTTCTTGCCACGGTTGTTAAGCGAATCACTGCAGTTGATAAATTAGTAACCCAGTTGTTGAGTGAATGTGGCTTCCCCATTGCCTTTGCTTGTCAAAAGGTTACCAAAAGTTGGATCATATGACCTTGGGATGCAGCAATGGTCACAAGTATGAACCAGTTGCCAAGCATCTGAATTTTGATCACGTGATCATGGGGAATGCTACAAAGGTTATAACTGTGAAATATGGTCACAAGTCACTTTTTTCAGTGCCGTTGTAATTTTTAACGGTCACTAAATGAACTGTGGTAAGTCGAGTGCAACTTATATCTAAAGCTAGTCTTCTGGGGTGTCTGTCCAAGGAAAGCCTCTCCAGGTGACTGAAGAATCCCAGGTTCTCTTGTCAGTCCAGCTTGGAAGATTATATGCCTAAAGCCTTCCACAGAAAACTTTTGCAATTTATAGGATATCATTCTCAAGCAAAGAACTCAACTAAAAAAAAAAGTGGCAAAAGGCAGTTGGTCTCATTTTCTAGAAGCCGCTCTCACCCCACTACGCACATGCGCAGACCAATACGTCCCTCGGGCGCCTCAACGCACGCGAGTTTGAAGCGCACGTGATATTATCCTCCCTTACCTTCCTTTCCTCGATAGCCCGGAGCAGGAACCGCTTCTCACAATTAGAGAGTGGCGTTTCCTTCATAGCAGTTGTCGGTTCGCCCCGTCTTCAAATGGTCGCGTTCTTTCTTTAGCCGTCTGTGTTTTTGCAGACGTCATAAAAGGGCGCCGCTTAGCAAAAGCCCGCAACTTGAAAAGCGTTTGACGAGCCGGCTTTCGATTTCTGCTTGGCAACCAGCTGTAAAATGGAATGTAACGTAAAAAAAACCTTTATTAGGTGCGCATGCGCGGGGTTAAGCGTAACCCCTGAGTGACTGAATTGAAGCCGTTAGAAGCGCAGGGAAGACTCTTGGAGCAGCGATGGGGACTCCGTAGATTTTTTTAGAGGTCGTCGGGCTCTGGCGGTTCGTTAGCCGCGGCTGATGGAAGTGGAGTATTTGAGTCGTGATTCCCCACTATAGAGCCAGTGCATTATAAAAATACCTTTTTTTTACACTGCCTGTGCATCCAAGCGCGAAAGTTTTTGGCGACTGTTAAAGACGGATATGCAGCATCTAAGCCCTGTTGAAAGTCATCGACACAGCTTCACCTTTTTACAGTCACTTTTTGCAAGTTCGAAGGGGTTTGGGAAATCTGTGTACAGTTGCATTTTGATCATCGGATCATTACGATGTACTCTAGTATTCCTTTGTTAATGTTAAGAGAAATTAGTTTTTTCAGCCAGTCATTGTCTACAGGTGAAATTTAATGTGCCTAAGCATAGGTGTGGAATGGTCCTGCTGTGAGATTTTAGGGAAATTGGACTGACGGATGTGGAAGACCTTGGATCCAAGTGCCTCTTCTGGCTAGCCTTGACTTGGATACTTCTAATGAAGACAGCCATTTGTTATACTGCTATTACTATTTAGAATTGCTTTTTCTAACATTCCATTGGAATTCTGTAGAGAGTCAGTTATCCAGGTCATGATTGTCCCAAAGGTGCTTTTTCAGGAAGCAACTGGACTTTCTTGTTTTTTCTTTGAAGAACAATGAAAAATCCTTCCATTCCCCACTATCCTGTCAGAGCTGAAGAAGCTTCTTGGATGAGAAGAGAAACATCTTCAGAGAAAAAACAAGTCCAGTTGCCTCCTGAAAAAGCACCTTTGGGAATTGCATTGGGATCTGTAATTTCAATCCGTTCTTCTGTCTCATGAGAAATAGGTTTTGCTCTTATTTATTAAATTTCTATGCTGCCCATCTGACTGATGCAGTGATCGGGGCAGCTTACAATATTAAATTACATTAAGTATTATTATTGATTAAACTCAATAACACACTTTTGTGTTATATCCTTTTAGATATTTAAAAAGTGCTTCTGTTGCTCTCAGTTGTATTTCTCTGAAGTGAGGCAAGAAGGAAAAGCACTCCAAGAAACAGAAAAAACTTTCTACAACAAGAAATTCAAACTGCACTCCCTCACTCACTAGGAAAACTGACTAGGAGTGGTTTTTGCAACAAGTATTTTGTATCTCATTCACAAAAGCGGAGTGCTTATTGGATACCAAGCGAATGGAGCAGCTCCATTCAGAGGGAGAAAGTGCTGCAGACTATAGCCCAGTGATGGCGAACCTTTTTTTCCTCGGGTGCCGAAATAGTGCACGCACACGCTATCGCGCGTTCATGCGTGCCCACACCCACAATTCAAAGCCCCCCACTTGCTCCACCCCCCTGCGGATGCGTGCACAACCCCCCCTACTCCCCCGTTTCCCGACTTCCAGTGGGCCCAGTAGGCCCGTTTTTTGCCCTCCCCAGGCTCCAGAGGCTTTCTTGGAGCTTGGGGTGGGCGAAAACACTCCCCCCGCCACCCCGTAGGCCCTCCGGTGGCCAAAATCGCCCTCCCAGAGCCTCCGTGTGAGCCAAAAATCAGCTGGTGGGCACGTGCTGGAGCTGAGCTAGGGCAACGGCTCGCGTGCCTGCAGATATGGCTCCGCGTGCCACCTGTGGCACCCGTGCCATAGGTTTGCCATCACTGCTATAGCCTATTCACAACACAAGGATTGCCAGCTGCAAATTTCACAAGAAGCCAAAGGCTAAAGGGATTAAAACAAATAATTTAATCTACATTCCCCCATTTGACCTAGAGGGCAAAATGTGACTCCTCAATCTCAAAAGGAACTAGCCCACAATAATTAAAATATTAAAAAGCACACATACAAGACCATTTCACAACAAATCTGACTATTTCATTTGCAAAGCCCAGGAACCATATAAAAATCCGTCTACTCACCAGACCTGGTTGTCGGCTGCCCCAGAACCGATGCTGAATCACTTCGCTTCTGAATAAACTACCTTCTTTCTAGCAGCTGGCTTCGATCTTTATTTCTGCTAAGGCAATATTTCTGCCCCTTGTTTCCCCAGCTGGAAGAACGAGCCCGGAATTCAACTTCCAACATCTCAAAACAACATGCTCAGCTACTTCAGATGCTTTTCCTAGTTCTCTGATGATCTTCTGTGCCAGCCTCTGAACCTGTTCTTTAAATCCTAAAAGTTCAGTGCCCACAAGTGGTATGGCCTAACCAAAGCAGAATAGAATAATTTGCTATGATTTCAAATAGGTTTATGTTCATGCAGCTTTACCACTACTTATATTCAATTTGCAACTACTCTTCCAAAATACTTTTCCTTTTACAAATCCTATTACTAGACTAGGTATCCATCCTGCATCTGATTTTTTATGAAGTTGGATCTTGTTTAAGTTATGTTTGTCACACATCTTCAACCTTTCAATATTATTTCAAATTTTCTGTTTCTAAGTTATTAGCTGTCCCACCCAATTTTATATCTGTAAAATTGATAAGCTTATCAACATCTACCTGGTGCCGGTCACAACTACCGACCCATCAGAGCAGGGAGGCAGGGAATGTTGCGGGTCCCATCCCCAAGGGAGATACACCTGATGGAACCCAGAAGAAGGGTCTTCTTTGTAGTGGCTCCCTCTCTCTCTGGAACATCATTCCCCCAGGAATTAGAATGCCCCCCACTCTAATACTCTTCCAGAAGATGCTAAAGACCTGGTTCTGCCAGCGGGCCTGGGGAACCCAGAGGGGGATGGAGCCCATTAAATGGCTCGTGTGATCTGTCGCCGGGGCGGGGGTGGGAAGTGATTTTGTTATATTGTACTATATTAATTTATTTGATTCTTTTTGTTAGTTTTTATTATTTTAAATGTGGTCTTTTATTCTGTAAGCTGCCTTGAGTCGCCATGGGCAAATAGGCGGCAATATAAATTCAATAAATAAATAAATAAATAAGATAGGGTGATTGCTATGGAAAACAAAATGCAGGACTGAAAATGGTATTTATTCTTATCTTTTTAATTTAATTTACACTACCAACCTCCTAGTGAACACCTGGCTTTTCAGGGCAATATGAGGAATAGTAACTTGTTGACTTGGCAACAGACAAATGTTTTGCTGCCTTCTGCAGAAGAGGAAGTGGTGCACCTGTCACTTTCAAAACAACAATCTGGACTGACAATTGAAGCGGCTACCTTGTTTCCCTAAAAATAAGACATCTCCTGATAATAAGCCCAATCGAGCTTTTGAGTGCATGGCAATAAGGCCAAGCGCTTATTTCAGGGTTCAAAAAAATATAAGACAGGGTCTTATTTTCGGGGAAACATGGTATGTCTTCTAGAGACTTGGTAAACTAGTTAGTTTGTTTAGGAGGTTCAGGACTGAAAGAGATGTACAATTTTGTCATCCAATCCAGAAGATGTGACCACCTGGGCAGTGGCGGGATTCACATTTTTTTACTACCGGTTCTGTGGGTGTGGCTTGGTGGGCATGGCATGGCTTGGTGGGTGTGGCTTGGTGGGCACTGTACTGTACTGTAAAATCTCCATTCCCTCCCCACTCCAGGGGAAGGTTACTGCAAAATCCCAATTTCCTCCCGATCAGCTGGGAGGAAGGGCGACAGAGAATAGATGGGGGCGGGGCCAGTCAGAGATGGTATTTACCGGTTCTTCAAACTACTCAAAATTTCCGCTACCGGTTCTCCAGAACTGGTCAGAACCTGCTGAAACTCACCTCTGCACCTGGGCTCAAGGCCACAGATGTGGACTGCTATGATATTTGCTTCCTGAGGCACTTGCCTTGCTCTCCAATAACGAGCCTGGCTCTGCTGAAAGCCTGGGACTAATTTAGTTCTCTTTTATCTAAATAGTTGGCTTCTGTTCCATCAGACAGGATGAGAAACGTCTCCACAATAAATGGTTTCAGCATCAGCAAGCACTTTTGCTTGATTGCCTAGAAAGAATAGCCTACAGAACATAATTTTTTTTCAAGTTAACATAAAAGAATTTCATTTTGGTTTTGGTGTAATCAAGATGCCACACTTCATGTTGTTGAAAGAGAAACAGTTTTTAGCAAGTGACGTAAATTTCCTTGGGTTGTCTCAAGATTGAGAGCGACACATAACATTCTAAATAACTAGGTCAGCAATCAAATGGAATGACAACATTCAACTGACAAAACATGCAGTGATTATTTAAATTGTAACACTATTGTAAGAATACAGTTGACAGTGTAATCTTAGAAATAAACGTTTAGATTTACTCCTGTGCCAGTATGACTGAAAATAGTTTTCAACCTGAGGCAAAAGGACGTATTTTCCCACTCTTATTCCATAAACAGAAGCAAACATTGGCAAATTATTGGCCTTCCACATAGGCATGAAGATGCAAATCAGTGCAATGAGTAAAGAATCATAAATTATTTAACAAACTATGAACTTTGTTAAGATGATAACAGAATTAAACTTATTCTGTTCAGTATCTACCTTTTTTTTTAAAGAGAGACTTTCATATGCTTTTGTTAGGGCGGTTTTCATGTGCAAGTCCCATGCAAACAAATTAGATTGTCATTACCTGATACCAAAATTCCAGCCAGATGGGGCATCTGTCAATCCAGTGGTGAAATCCAAATTTTTTTACTACTGGTTCTGTGGGCGTGGCTTGGTGGGCGTGGCAGGGGAAGGATACTGGAAAATCTCCATTCCACCCCACTCCAGGGGAAGGATACTGCAAAATCCCCATTCCCTCCCCACTCCTGGGGGAAGGATATTGCAAAATCTCCATTCCCACCCCACTCTGGGGCCAGCCAGAGGTGGTATTTGCTGGTTCTCTGAACTACTCAAAATTTCCACTACCAGTTCTCCAGAACCTGACAGAACCTGCTGGATTTCACCCCTGAATCAATCCCTTGATGATCATATGTCTATAATCTAATGGACAACTGAACTCAAAAGACAGGCAGCTTGTGAGCTAGATGACAATATGAAGTTTGATAGTCTCACCTTTTAGTGCCTCAAGGCAGCCCACACACTACTCCCATGAGGTACACACTACAGTCTAAGTTGTGATAATGTAGCAGACAACTAATATAATGTTGTAATATTCTTACATTTGAAATTCATATATTTTTCCTAGCAAAGGAAAAGAACACAGCAAAACAAACTACTGTGACCATTATGACATTAGCAATGGGAAAATGGGTGAATCCCTGAACCCAGAGGAGAGATTGATAGCAGCTTTACAAAGGCTCAGTTGCTTGCAAACCATCTCATATCAGGTCAAAGGTTGCAGACTCCATGCTGTTGGAAAGAACTTTATTCCTACAGAAGGAATGGCTTTCTTTATCTGTTTTGTCCCTGGAAAACTGGAGTTTCTGAATGATTTATTGTGCAAAATAAGATAATTTGTAGGATTACTAGATAAAATCCATAGGACTGTTTGCTATTGGTGGCAATGTGCAAGATTTTACTGTTTAAATGTGAATGTAATCTCAGAACTTTTGTATGAATTGATTAAAAATTGGAATGCAGTAACTTTTTCATTTACATTTCATAAAATGTAAATAGGCAGATGCTTTCATTTATGCAGTATGCTGAATTGTGTTTAGATAGAACAAGGATAATATCTGCTTATGAAAGAGTCACTGACGTGCAATGAGAACTGCACAATTGATAGCAGGATCAATGTAAAATAAATGAGATCAAGATTAAAATACCATTTCCAATTTACTGACATACTGTATGTTATCAAAACATCTCATTAAGAGGTTATAAGCATCAGGTTATTCCAGCTGAATATGGGAATTTTGAACACAAATACAACATAGCCAGACTCAAAAATCTGGCTATATTGTTCCATCCTTCTATAATCAGTTTCCTAGTCTTGTACCGAAGTCATTGTCATATCTTAAAGACAAATAAATTTATTATGGCTCCAGATTTTGTCCAACACCTGAAAGCTGTCTTTATTATTATTGTCTTTACATTGCCAAAAAATAATAATAATCCCTTTTATGCTTTTCCTAGTAGTGATGGTGGTGATTAGGTTTTCTTGACCAGTCAATTAAAAGCTTGGATTATCCTGCAGGCTTAGAAAAAGGTGAAACTGAAAAGCATAAACATTGCTATTCCAGTATCGTGGTTATCTAATCTCTTTCCTAATCTACCTCCATACCTAAATAAACATTGTGGAAAGATTTAAGGATTAAAATTTCCCATAAGCAGTTTTCCATTGAGTTTTGTACAAAAATGGCAGTTTAAAGCATCATGGATTAATCTCTACATTGAATAATCTGCTGTAACCACGATGGAACCTTTTGTTTAACTGAAATGTTGCATTATGTTTTCCTCATTTCCTTTGCTTATCTTCCTATTGATAATCTTTAGTTTGCAAGCTCTTTGAATTAACACCTGTACTCTAATTCTCGGAAAAAGTGCTATGCAAACAGACACCACTATATTCATAATTCCACAAACTCCTGCCAGGTGGCCTCATTGCCCATGCACTATGTGATTTGAATGATCTTGCTATTACATAATGGCAGCACCTTGTGGAATAGTAGTAGGTAGTTGTTTTGACTTTCTTCAATCTCTGAAAGATAATTTATGTGCAGAAAGAGTAAACTAGAAGTTAACAGGCGTCTGAACTGGAAGAAATGGGTCTTTTAAAATCTGTCCAGATGGTTTTTCCAGGAGTATCAAAGAACCTCAGATCTTGGAAGCGAAGTAATAGTCAAAAGTGCAGCAAATGATAAAGGACGGAACTCTAAACATGCCAGGATTGTTATTTTTCACAGCATATTACTTTATTTTTTACTTTTATAAAGATGGTATAATCAGGTGTAGTTGATATGTACCCAAATATAAACACCCATTTTATTATTGGCATTGTATCTTGCATCCTTTCCTATGATAATATAGTGCTTATAATTAAGCTAATGGGTTTAGATCCAGGGGAGCAGAACCAATTCAATGAAAGCAATACACAGAATTTAATCTTTAGTATTACTGTAAAGATAAATGAATCACAAAATCTGAATCTCATAATGTGGTTAAGGTGATGGACAAGAAAACAGGAAAGGGACCATTAGTCTTTCCTCATCATGAACACCAGCTGAGAAACTTTTGGCTGCTCACTGTCCTTCGGCCAAATCAACCTTACAGGATTGTTGTTGGGGAAAAATAGGAGATGGAGCACTGGAAGGCTACCTTGAGTTGTGCAAAGGAAGATAGGATATAAATCTAATAATAAATAATGAATAAATATCTACCTTTTCAGAGACATTATCTTCTATCCTTCATAGCATGTGGGATGGATAGGAAAATCTAAAGACTTCCTCTTTGTTGCTTTGCTCATCTATGATGTGCAGTACACATAGGCCATTCAATGGATTTCTCTATTAGTGGGCACAAGCCAAAAAAAAATAAAGGCAGCTGGAACAAGAAGCTTATAGTGGATTTTATTTATTACATTTTTATTCCACCTTTTTTACTTTGTAGATAACTCAAGGCGAACATACAGTACATAATACTACAGGTAGTCCTCGACTTAACACAGTTCATTTAGTGACCGTTCAATGTTACAGTGGCACTGAAAACTTATAACTGTTTTTCAGTTATATACCATGATCATGTGATCAAAACTGAGATGCTTGGCAACTGGTTCAGATTTATGACTGTTGTTGTGTTCCAAGGTCATGCGATTCCCTTTTGCGACCTTCTGACAAGCAAAGTCAAAGGGAAAGCCAGATTCACTTAACGAACGGGTTACTAACTTATCAAACTGCAGTGATTCACTTAACAACTGTGGCAAGCAAGGTCGTAAAATGGGGCAAAACTCACTTAACCTGTTTTCACCCTCCCCGATCCTCCACGCGCGCCCTGCACTTACCTGCATCCCACTTAACCCATTTTTCATCCTTCCCGATTCTCCACGCGTGCCCTGCACTTACCTGCATCCAAAGCGGGCTGCGTGGGGAGGTGACTCTTGGGAGGGGAGGGGCAGGGTGGGAGCGGCCAGCCAGGAGTGGGATTTGGGGATTCTCTGAACTGCACAGAATCTTAGCTAGGGGTTCTCCTGAACTCCTGCGAACCCCCAGCAGCCCACCCCTGCTTACATTCCCTTTTATAGTTAACATAACAAAGAAATCTGAAAGAGGAAAGTTGATTTTACAGAATAATAGCATACACATTTATTAAAATGAGGTCTGAAGGGGAATAAATTGTAAGGAGAAAGGTTGTTTAGGGTTCACAAAAGAGATAAGCCAGATCCCAATTTGTACTAACAAACTTTTCTTATCAGGAGCTAGTCTCCAGCTTGTTTATCAGTTTAGGAATGTTAAAAGCTAATAAATCTTGAACATTACTTTAAAAGAAAGAATATAAATCAGATTAAAATAGGAAATAACTATGTATGTTAGTTAACAAATTATAAAACCCATGTTATCTGCCCCTCAATACTTATGGGAAAAAGCAGTGCAATGGAGTTACCTATAGCCAAAAGAATATCTTCCTATTTTTATGTCTCTATAGGTGTGCACAATTCCTGACTAGGCAAAACTATAAACCAATATATTGACGAAAGTCCCAGATATTAATCGATTTAAGCTGAGAGCAGAATAAATGAAATGATATATATGAACAGTACCAAAGGGACCTAAGTCAAGAGCTACCTGTACTACAAAAACAGTGCAACAGGTGATGGACTGCTGGAGTCTGCTAGAAATGTAATTTCTTTCCAGCGGGAACAGCAAAAAAAAACCAACAAACTTCACCGCTTTCTGAAAGGACAGCAGTTGACTTTTGATCTAGGGGTCTCCAACTTTGGCAACTTTAAGACTTGTGGACTTCAACTCCCAGAGTTCCTCAGCCAGCAAAGCTTTGGGAAAAGCTGGCTGAGGAACTCTGGGAGTTGAAGTCCACAAGTCTTAAAGTGGCCAAGGTTGGAGACCCCTGAAATTTCTAGGCAGCCTCGTCTTCCGTCAGAAAAGCCCGCTCTCCCTCTGCGGCTCGCTTAGCAGAGCTCCCGATTGGAGGCCCTCCAGATGTCTCGAGCGCCCACTGGGACGGGGCTGACGGGAGCAGGGGTCCATTACCTAAGCAGAACGTGACGGGACTCGGTCCGTTGCCCCTTCAATCCCGCCCTCTTCTTCTCACTTGCTCGCTCCCCCCCCCCCCCACGGGCAATATAGGTTGATCAAAAGCAGCGGCCGCGCTTGCTGGACACTTTTGCCCGGGATGCTGCTATTTTAATGTGGATTTTCTGCCTCCCCCGACGTCTCCCGGCTTTTTTTCAACCAAGAGGCAGGACATTTATCTGTGCATCCCGACTTTGCTAAGCAAATCCGTTCAAGCGCGGCGTGTGCGTGTGTGTGTGTCTTTGCGTGTTCCTTTTAGCGGCATCTGTGAGTGCAAACAGCTCGTACTTCCAGCCCTTTACGGCGATGAACTGATTTGTTGTTGTTGTATGTTCCCAACCGGAGTCGGTGAGAATCTTCTGGCGGTCCTTCCCGCGTCTCCTTCGTTTGGCTCCCAGCCTAGGCGAAGAAAGGAGGGAAAGGGGGGGGGGAGAAGCAGGGACCTCGGAGAAGAGATGCCAGGGGCGGCTGAACACCCCGATTTCGCCCCTTCCCTGGAACAGGAGGCCTCGCAGGGCAGTTCGTGAGGGATGGTCTCCGCGGCGCCATGGAGTGGGAATTCAACTTGCTCCTCTACCTCGCGCTTTTCTTCCTTCTGCTCTTCCTGCTTGTCCTGCTTCTCTTCGGGGTCATTAAGCAGCTGAAGAATTCCGTCGCCAGCACCGGCGCCCTCCAACCCGGGCGCCCCTCTTTGAGAGAGCCCTGGGGCTTCTGCCGCGAGCAAACCTTGTGAGGGGAGGCGAGGCGCGGCGCCCCCGCCTGGACTAAAAGGCGAAGTACGCCGCGGCTTCCAAGGAGCAGCCACAGGTGCGTCTCGGTGGGTTGAAGTTGATCTTGGAGTTGGGATGTGTATTTGTATGTGTTTATTTGTCAAGCATATATGATTATAAGCCAGTGTTTCTCAACCTTAGCAGTTTGAAGATGTGTGGACTTCAACTCCCAGAATTCCCCAGCCAGCGTTGCTGGCTGGGGAATTCTGGGAGTTGAAGTCCACACATCTTCAAACTCCCAAGGTTGAGAAACACTGTTATAAGCAAAGTATAAACAGTAAAACATGATTGAATATCTATGTAATAGTACAAGCATGAATAAGAGTAAAAGAGGTATGAATATATGGGTACATTAGGACAGGAAAGGTAGGCACGATTGTGCGCTTATGCACGCCCCTTATGTGATCCAGTAGCGACAGAATGGGTCTTTGGCCTGGGAAATAAGTAATTTCAAAGCCAGCTTCAGCTACAACAGCCTCAACCTGCATTCTTCAATTCAGTTGGAGAGATCCTTGCTCAAAGGACCCGGGATGGCCTTCCTAAATCTTCTGGCTTTAACTCCCAGACTTTGCTTTGAGGAAGCCCCCCTAAGTAACCACAAAGTAAGTTCCTCTTAGGTTTAGGTTCCAGTCTGGCAAATGTGATAAGGTTTAGGGTTCCTTAATTATTGGAATTCTTAAATTTGAAAAGGTTTGATAACTCATAAATAGAAGCAATCCGATTTACAATAAAAAGAATCTTTATATCAACTCCAGAGGCCTTCTTTAATTTCTTCATTTAAGTTGGCTTTGATAATTTTTTGAAGGGGGGGAGTGGGGTCTTTAAATTCTGTATATATTGCTTATACTGCAACCTGCCTAAGGTACCTTTTGGTCAAAGAATATGCATAACCAGCCCTGATATAAGTGGTATTAAGTGGTTCAAATTTCCTTAGCAAATCTTTGAAGTCTCAGGTTTACAGAGATACTGAAGTAAGTAAGAAATACTCCAAACATCTGTTATAGTATATATTTTAAAAAATGCCTCAAATAATTTTTGACCTTATTTTTTCTATTTTTGTTTACTAATTTAAAATCATAATAATCCCTCAAGTCCCTTTGGTACTGTTCATATATATCATTTCATTTATTCTGCTCTCAGCTTAAATAGATTAATATCTGGGACTTTCGTCAATATATTGGTTTATAGTTTTGCCTAGCCAGGAATTGTGCACACCTATAGAGACATAAAAATAGGAAGATATTCTCTTGGCTATTGGTAACTCCATTTCACTGCTTTTTCCCATAAGTATTGAGGGGCAGATAACATGGGTTTTGTAATTTGTTAACTAACATAGTTATTTCCTATTTTAATCTGATTTATATTCTTTCTTTTAAAGTGATGTTCAAGATTTATTAGCTTTTAACATTCCTAAACTGATAAACAAGCTGGAGACTAGCTCCTGATAAGAAAAGTTTGTTAGTACAAATTGGGGTCTGGCTTATCTCTTTTGTGAACCCTAAACAACCTTTCTCCTTACAATTTATTCCCCTTTAGACCTCATTTTAATAAATGTGTATGCTATTATTCTGTCAAATCAACTTTCCTCTTTCAGTTTTCTTTGTTATGTTAACTATAAAAGGGAATGTAAGCAGCTGTGGGCTGCTGGGGGTTCGCAGGGGTTCGGGAGAACCTCTAGCTAAGATTCTGTGCAGTTCGGAGAACCCCCAAATCCCACTCCTGGCTGGCCCCTCCCACCCTGCCCCTCCCCTCCCAGGAGTCCCCTCCCCACGCAGCCCGTTTTGGATGTAGGTAAGTGCAGGGCGCGCGTGGATGCTCAGGGAGGGTGAAAAATGGGCCTACCAGAAGTTCGAGAAGGCCGGAAACGGGCCCGTTTCCGGGCTCCAGAGGGCCCAAGGAGCCTGGGGAAGCCATTTTCGCCCTCCAGGAGACTCAAGCAAAGTCTCTGGAGCCCAGGGAGGGCAAAAATGCCCCCCACCGTGGTCCAGGAAGCCAACTAGGCCACGCCCACACAGCAACCAGGTAGAGAACTCCTTGCTAAAAATTTTGAAGCCCACCCCTGGATGTAAGCTAAAGATCAGGGTTCTCTCTTTGAATGAGGAATCTCTTTTGTCTAAATATTCTGATAAATTGTAATAAAATGATCTTCCTGTCTCAGTTTCTCTCATTGGAAAATATGCACACCGAGGCACGAGCCTGGAAAAGCCAGATTTGGCCTTCAGTATGCAGGAGTCTGCATTCTTATGGGAATGGCTGGGGAATTCTGGGAGTTGAAGTCCTCAAGTCTTAAAGTTACTAAGGACCCCTGGAATACTGTAAAAAGAACAATTTCAGCGGACAGTATAATGATTCCATTGAACCAAGATGTGACTTCAGAGCTTTAAAACTTGCAGTGGTGGCTTATACAACAAAATGTGGAAGGAACAATTAAAATGCTTTTGAGTAAATACAAACTGTTACCGGTAGTCACATTAGGTAATTACACAATACTGTCAGTTTAGTTTTGGCTTAGATCTATGTATAAGCAAGGTGTGAATCCTATCATGACATGAACTTTCTTAGCACTGAATAATAAAACTGCCTTTCCTCAAATTTCTAAGATTGGAGATTATATTAACTCTGTGTGTGTGTTTGTGAGAGAGAGAGAGGTGGGTTCCTCCCGGTTCGGACTGGTTCGCTTGAACTGGTAGTGACCCGTTGGTGATGTCACAGAACCGGTTTGGTCGGTGCCAGTCTGTGGGTGCCGCCATCTTTTTTGAATTTTTTTTATTTGGGGGGGATTTTTTATTTATTTTTTTCTTCTGAGCATGCTCAGAAGCCAAGTTTCCAGCACTGTGCATGCAGTCGCCATCTTGTTTTCAGTCTCCCCCCCCCTGAATTTTGTGGCACTGTGCATGTGTGCATGCGCGCCCTCGAGGTGCACCCACGCAGCACGGGAAGAAGCGAACCGGCAGCGAGGTAAGTTAGAACTCACCCTTGGTGTGTGTGTGTGTGTGTGTGTGTGTGTGTGTGTGTGTGTGTGTCTTTAGACAGCTTAATTTATTGTCCAATAGCAGGATCATCACCATTCCAAAGGGAATACCTGTGATAATGAGCCATTTAGAATAGTTGGAGGTTAACTGGCGGAGGTTAACTGGCATTTGATAGAGAAATTATCCACATGGTTAAATAGTTTCATTTGTATACTTTAAACATCTTCTGATTTTTTAAATTACATAAGTTAATGTTTAGATTATTTGTATGTGTGTTCTTGTCAGGTCCTGGCAATAACTGCAGTAGCTGTGTTCTGACAGTTGTAATTTTCAGACAGGGCGACACATCAGAGAAGCAACAGGTTTCCTAGGAAGGACGGTTAATTCATTTCTTTCATAAGGCTCAGTGCAGGCTATAAGATGCTCAATTAGCCACCTAATTTTGGGGGGTTTGATGGAAAATGTCTTCAGGTTAGTTTTTGATTCCTAGCTGTTGTCTGGACTAGTTTTCTTGACAAAGTTTGTGGAAGTGGTTTGGCCTTGACTGCTTCCTAGAGCTGAGAGAGAGTGACTGGCCCAAGGTCACCCAGCTGGTTTTGTACCTAAGGTGAAACTCAAACATACGGTCTCCTGGTTTCTAGCCTGGTGCCTCAATACACAAATCTGTCTTTCCTTCACCTAAATTTCTCACGTGCAAATGTGATCCAGTTAGTTTAATGAGAAGTGTCCTATGTGACTACATTGCATCATCCCTCTTATTGTGAGAATCTCACTTACAGTAATTGTAGATGTATATGATGGTACAATGCTACCAACAGTAAAAACAACCTTATCTCTACATGTAGGAGATTTGGTTTTAATGGTTGTCTTGAATAAGTGTTCCATTTATCAAGGAATTCTTGTTTATCTCATCTTGCACAGCCCAGCAATTCATATTCTGTATCATCCATAAGTGCCTTTTTTTGCATGTTATCTCAAGCCTTCTAATCTATTTCTTCCTAGTCTATAGAATGTAAGGAAGATAGCTGGCTGGAAAATTCTGGGATTTTGAGTTCACATCTCTGGAAGCTGCCAAGATTGCGAAACTCATGTACCAAATGTTGTGGGATTCTTCTTTATTGAAATGCACTTATCAAGGATTAGCATGTGTCAGGGCCAACTAAGCTATACCCTCTTTTGACTTTATTATTCCCTATCGCTTTTTATCACTTTTTGCCATTTTACCATCTATTCCTTATGCCAACCTACACTGTTGTGAACGGAGTCAATTTGCCTTTCTGTTACTGTATACCATGAATCAAACTCACTGTACTTGCTATAATGCAATAAAAGTTATAATGGAAATTAAGAAAATCTTAGAATTATATGAGTTTAATGCTACCTGACAAAGGTAATTCCAAATCCCTATTCTCATGAGATCCAAATATTCACAAGTCTTGGAGTATATTTTGGATCTTATTCAGTAGGGATACCGTATTATGATCTTTCATTTCAGGATTGTACAGTAACAAAGCTGGACTTGGAAGGTATTAAAAACACTAGTTTGAAACTGATCTATGATTTATTTGAACAATCCCATGTTGAAAAGTTACATTCACCTTTACTCACCACTTACTTGGACTGCAGATTCCATCTTGCCTAACTTATTAGGAGCTGAGATAGCGCAGTGGTTAAAAGCAGCATTGCGACCTTCAGCTGATTGCTAGTTCAGCAGTCCAGCTGTTCAAATCTCACTAGGCTCAAGGTTGACTCAGCCTTCCATCCTTCCGAGGTGGGTAAAATGAGGACCCAGATTGTTGGGGGCAATATGCTGAACTCTGTAAACCGCTTAGAGAGGGCTGTAAAGCACTATGAAGCGGTATATAAGTCTAAGTGCTATTGCTATTGCTATTATTAAGCATACATGTCGGGTTTAAAACATGACACACTATTGTCCTATCTCTATCCTTTCCCTATCTAATTTGTTTAGACATCTGTGAAGCAGGAATAAAAAGCTATTTGCACATCACTTATTCACAATGTGGTTAATATGTTGGGATATCTAACTTAACAATAATGTGCAAATATGACTTTCTCCCAGTCTGTAAATTTGTACCATATTTTATTGCTTTTACCAGCAATATAATAATTTAGGTAAATTATGTGTTTACTTCTGTGGCTAAATTGATTTCATTATGCACACTAATTAAAAGCAACAGAACTAAAGGATACAATAATAGAATTAAAGGAATAAAACAAAAACATAAATTAATAAATTGTATAGTACCGTATATACTCGAGTATAGGCCGACCCGAATATAAGCCGAGGCACCTAATTTTACCACAAAAAACTGGAAAAGTTATTGACTCGAGTATAAGCCTAGGGTGGGAAATGCAGCAGCTACCGGTAAATTTCAAAAATAAAAATAGATACCAATAATGTTTTTGAATATTTATTTCAAAGAAAAACAGTAAACTAGCTCTGCAAGTGGAAAAGAGGGTCAATAAAAACAATATGGTATCAACAATAACTTTAAAAGTACAAAAACCTTAGCTTATTGAGCAACCAAGCTAAAACACATTCAGGCTAATAGGAAAAGGTGTCTTGCACTCAAGAGCAACAAGAGATAAATTTGTATATTTTGGTCTTTGGAGGAAAACCATTCCTCTGGCTAAGAAAAAGGAGAATGCCTTGTTTAAACTTGTGTTTATCATTTTATAAGCATGAATTAAATATTAAAGAGCATCTATAAATGTTCCACCAATTAATCATGACATTTTTTCAGTTGATTAATTTTATTGTTTATCTGACTGATCAATCAGATGTCACCATCATTGAAATCATATTTTTGGAGCTATAAGCTTGATGCACTTCCTTACATATTGCCAAATGTTAAAAAAACAAAGCTAGTAATCTCTTCAGAAACAGCCTGACTGTCAAATCATAGTACAGGTAGTCCTCAACTTACAACCATTCATTTAGTGATCTTTCAGTCACAATGGCACTGAAAAAAGTGACTTATGACTGTTTTTCACACTTATGACTGTTGCAGCAACCCCATGGTCACATGATTTACATTCATATACTTGACAAGTGGTTCATATTTATGACAGTTGCCATATCCCAGGGTCAGGTGATCCCCTTTTGCTACCTTCTGACAAGCAAAGTCCATGGGGAAGCCAGATTCCCTTAACAACCATGTTGCTAATTTAACAAGTGCAGTGATTCACTTAACAACTAGGACAAGAAAAGTCATAAAATGGGGTGAAACTCCCTTAACAAATTTCTCACTTAGCAACGTAAATTTGGGGCTCAACAGAGATCATTAAGTCAAGGACTACCGGTACCTTTAAAGAAGAAGAGTTGCACCAAACAGGAATATTGGGGGGCTCTCACTTCACCTCACACAACCTGCTGCAAATATAATGTGACAGGGGGCAGAACACCCAATTCCAAGTGTTCACCCCCAACATAGCAGGGCTCCATGTTGAGGAAAGTGATTGATGATTGAAACAAGCCCAAGTCCCACATTAAACCAGTCAGGACAGCGTCAGTCAGTGGCCTAGTTCTACTGGTAGAATTACAATTAGCCAGGAAGGGAAAACGGGTTTAGGCCAGAATGCTTTTTTATCACCTCAAGCCCTGCAGAATAACAATTTAATCGGGGGGGGGGGCGTCTGGTTTTCTGCCTTCTGACTGACTCGAGGAATTATTTTTCCACTTAAAAGTATGCTGGAAGACAACAAATTCCACATAACTTATTCTGGAACTGGGATAATCTTGGGGACATTTCAAAGGTGCTGGGTTTGAACACGAGGCCAGGCATCTCTGCATTATTTCGTGGCAGAAGCAGCAGCAACCGGGCATACCGCATCTACTCAGGCTTCCCACTTTTCAGCAGTCCTGCCTACTCACCTGCAGGCCGTCGTCCTGCAGCCGGCAGGCTCTCTGCCATTTCCCAGCCTTCACCCCCTGCTTAGCTCGGTGCTGCTTACGCGGCAGCAATTGCTCCGCGCGGCGTTTCCCAGCCTTCACCCCCTGCTTAGCTCGGTGCTGCTTGCGCGGCAGCAATCGCTCCGCGCGGCGTTTCCCAGCCTTCACCCCCTGCTTAGCTCGGTGCTGCTTACGCGGCAGCAATCGCTCCGCGCGGCGTTTCCCAGCCTTCACCCCCTGCTTAGCTCGGTGCTGCTTACGCGGCAGCAATCGCTCTGCGCGGCGTTTCCCAGCCTTCACCCGCTGCTTAGCTCGGTGCTGCTTGCAAGCCCGAGACAAACCAAGCCGCGCGGAGACAAACGCAAGCCCGAGACAAACCACGCCGCGCGGAGAAAAGCGCTTGCACATTGAGGACGCCGGAGAAAGCGGCTGGGATGGTTGGGATTTGTCCCGCGCTTTGCTAAAACTCCCTGCATCGATGGCTGGCTTGAGGTTTACTGGCGCCTGAATTTGAGGGATAAAACGCGTCTTGGGGGGAGGTGGAAAGGAGCTGTAACAGCTGCGCTCAGTAAACCTCGCTGATCTTTTGAGAGCAATAAGATAATGTACTAACGTCAGCAGAAAGATTTCGCCGAGGAAAGGAGGAGGCAGCAGCAGCGGCGGCAGAGCCGAAAAGCGGTGGGAGCCGAAGGGGAGGCTCCGTCGCTGCAACAGCCCCAGACCTCCGACCCTGAAGCTCTGCTGGCCGCCTCCTTTCCTCGCCTCCCGCCTCCCCTTTTTCATTGACTCGAGTATAAGCCGAGGTGGCTTTTTTCAGCCCAAAAAGTGGGCTGAAAAACTCGGCTTATACTCGAGTATATACGGTAATTTAGAACATAGAATAATAGGGCTGAAAGGGGCCTTGAATGTCTTCTAGTCCAAAACCCTGCTCAGTCAGGAATCCAGACAAATGGCTGTCCAGTCTCTCTTGAAAGCCTCCACTGATGAAGCTCTGGTAAGCCATTCCACTGCTTCATTGTTCTCGTTGTCATGAAAGGTCCCCTTAGTTCTAGGTTGGATCTTTCTTTAACGGTGTTCGACCTGTTATTTCTTGTCCTGCCCTAGAAATTCTATAATAAACTTCAAAAACTTTGACCTATATTGCTTGAAAGTAATCTAATTTTTCTAATCCAAATGCTGATAAATCTATTGCTGTATACCAAGTGTAAATATCTTGTGTTTTAACTTAAGACAAACCTTATGCGTGCAAAATCCAGTTTCTGATTTCTTGATAAATTGTCAATACTAGGATGTAACCATGAAGATCATTTGTATCCTTAACATATGGAGAATGTTCCAGGGATATATTCGCAATCATATTGATGTTGGCCTAATTTGCAAAAATTTGCAAGTCCAAACCATAAGGCTTTAACAGCTGTAACCACAGGATATTGTAACCAAGACTTAGTAAACATTTTCTGAAGTATTTGTGGCAACCTGAGAATGTAACCAGTTCAGATCTACAAGGCTATTAACCAAAAATGAAGCCCATGTGGAAATTGAGTGTAAAATTCATGCAGGAATAATATACAGCATATCTGTATAGAGTAAAGTGACCAGATTTTTTTTTTTTAAGCGGGACACTGACCGGGGGGGCGGGGCCGCCCATTTGAGTTTTGCCCTCTGCGCATGCGCAGAACGCTATGCATGCGCAGAGGGCAAAAGACGGCTAATGTCGGCATCCAGGTGGGGGGGGGAGGCGGGAGGCCTTTCCTCGCCTCCCGCCTCCCCTTCGGAAGCCGGCAGTGGCTTGGGCTGGCTTGCGAAGGGGAGCTCTCCTCCTCCCTCCCCCCCCCGCCCGCCCGGGGGTCCCGCGCCGCCCGCTGACCTTGCAAACGTCCTTGAAGGCTGCGAGAAGCGGAGCACGGCCCAGCCGGACATCGGCCTCACCTTCCCTCACGGCCCTGGCACCGCGGCCGCTGCTTTAACGCGACCCACTCGCCGGAGGACGGAGCGCCCGGAAGCTGGCCATCGGGCCTGCGCTTCACATCCGGCGCGGGGTGATGACGTCGCGCGAGGGACTTTTTCCCGCCCTCGCCTTTAGCAGCATCTCAATTTAAGCTCGTAGGTGACCAGACGTCCCGTTTTGAGAGGGCCTGCTGCTGCTGCCCAACCTGGCCGTCCTCGAGTGCCTGCAGGCCCGATTTTTTGAAAAAATGCCCTAGTCGGGCATTGTTTTAAAAAATCGGGACTTTTTAAGAGGGCGGGCGGGACGCGGGACAAATGGCGAAAAAGCGGGTGTGTCCCGCCAAAATCGGGACGTCTGGTCACCTTAGTATAGAGAGTTGTGGGATTGAACCAAGGACTTTAATGTTTAGTCTTGTTTTCACAATGACCTAACAATTAATGGATCGGATATGAAAATAAAAGAGAATTGATGATTATTTAGCTATTAATTGTAATGTTTTTAAAGGCTAATGCCTATTTACTTACCTAGGAGCTCCATACTATGAGATAGTCAACTTGAACTACAATCTGCTTCCATATTAATGGATATGGAATATATACGTTCTCCCCCCACAACTACTGTCCTTCCTCATTATTAATATGATGTTCCTATTTACTAGGTAGATGCTGTTAAGGAGACTCTCAGAAGAGCTCTTTAATTAGCATTTTACATCTATGAATTGTAGATCATGTGTATGTATACATATGTATATCTGTTTGTGTGTGGTTTATATTATGTATTTTAAAGGCTAAGGTAAAATTATATACAGTTAGTATGGTAAATTTCCAATAAAATGAGTTAATGTAATAATTTGTATCCATCAATAACAATATAAATCCTTTAAAAAAAAGATTAAAAGAGCAACTGTTGAATAATGCCTACCAGCATGGCAGGTGAAATAACTTCTGATTTGATAAAGGGACCAAAGGAACATCTGATTATTGTTTTGAAAGAATATTCTTTAGGACGATTAGGATGGCAGCTGTTTTGCCTGCTACATGAAATAACAAATATAGTTTTGTAACCATAGACCTTTTTCAAAAAATGACTGAATGGATCAATAATCTGGAGATGACTAGACAAGCAAACAATGATAACAAAGAATCAGGGTTGGTTTATGGTAAATGAGATAATAGGTGCATTTCAGCTCTAAGCAAAAATTGCAAAAAAAAAAGTTTCAGTTGGTTGTCTGTTTGGCTCTAATGTCCTCACAGTAAGGGCTGCTACTTATCATTAACAGCAACTAATGACTAGAAAAATATTGACCAAATGCAGGAAAATGATAAAAAACAGTATAAATTACAAGGTAGAATAGTGGAATGATGGCTTGCTTGATTAATTGATAATTAAATTAAAGGGAGCTCAAAAAATGAGGACTATTTTTTTAAAAGCAAGAGATTAGTTAATTTTATTTATATTAAGTTAAGATGAAATGGAGTGAATTTAATTATTTAAAACCTGTATCTTGACTTGTACTGCTAACATTACCTTGAAGCTGACTTACAAAATAAAATTGAAATAGTCAAAACAAAAAAGACATGAATTCATCCATTCCCTCTGTATTTTCAAAGGACTATATAGCATGTAATCTTTTATTTATTTGCTTACTTCTTTACTTTGTTACTCAATTAGACTTGTTTGCTGCCCGTCTAACCTAGAGGTGATTCTGCATGGCTTACAAGCATTAAAAGCCAATAAAACATTGAAGCAATAAATAATCATAATAATAGTAATAATTTACAATTAAAAAGATGGGGAGGAAAGAGCAGGATACACACAGTGGGAGGTGGGGTCTTGCTTTAAACCATCAGCTGCTTCCAGGGTAATGCACTGATAGACTGTTGAGGCTCCAGGCTAACTGGCAAAGCCAAGTCTTCAAGCCTTAATGGAAGGTCCAAACGGTGGGTGCATTATGGGACATGATGTTCCAAAGAGCAGCAGGCCATGGCAGAGAAGATTCTTCTCCTGGACTCCACTAGCAGAAATTCCTTGACAAATAGGGTCCACAGCAACTAGATATTTTAACCATCTTTCGCCAAGCACCTGATTTTCAGATAGGTTGGATTTCTGCTTCCATAATTTTCCAATATTATAGTGAATGAAGGCAATGTAAGTTTAGAGACATTCTGTAACACCTAATCTGCAGAAGACTTCCTTCTTCTTGGAAGGTTATGATCGATCACCAAATCATTAGGAAATAGGTGAAATAACTGTGTTTCATTCAAATGTATTAATTCTCACTACATATACTGTAAATGCCAACTAAACTAAATTAATTTTAGCTTATATCATGGTTCCACCAATCCCCCCTCCTGCAATTTAAAGTGCAGTTCCTGGCATGTTCCCCATGCTCAAATGCAAACATAGTCTTGGCTCAAAAATATTTATGTATTTCCTGCTGTAAACTAGTCTTCGGGAAACTCATTTGAATAGCTCACTTGTATAATTAATTGGTTGCATCTTTGCCCTGATGCTTTCAAATACAGGAATGTTGTAAAAGAGGATTATTCTTTGTTTAAAGATTAGCCATTGTTTGCAATTAAATATTGAGTTAGCTGCAAGATTGCAATTGAGGTTTCACCCCATCTTGGCACCAGCTCCTTAGCCTCACAACAGTTTGAAAGAGAGCTGCCTGGACAGCCTCAATAGAGAATTCAGATTTGATGATTTGAGACCTAGATTATGTTAGAATATTCATGAACTGGGAGAGCCAATGGTAACAAGGTCAGCCAGTGAATAAGCATAGCAACCAAGTCAGCCAATGGGAGCTAACCACTTCTGAGTCTGTGCAGAGAATCGAAACTGGAATTTAAGCTTAAGGTTGGGTGTGGCTCCCAGTCTCCACTCTGTACTCTTCCACTCTGAACTTTGCTTTAATGAAACTAACTCTCCTGCTTGTGTTTACCTGTAACTGATTGAAGAAGAATTCTACTTGTGGTATTGTAAATATATATATTATTATGTTTATAAAGAAGTTATTGAATCCAGTTGAATCAGTCATCTGTGTGTGCTTCTGGTTTTGATTTTGCAACAAACTTTAATAGACTAAATTTGGGGCTTAGCCTCTCTTTATATCTCCCAGTTTGGGGGAATGCCTCTACCAATCTTAAAAGGCAAATAGTGGAGTTGGGGTGTCGGGAATAGGGTGGATCCTTCCAAAGGCAACTGTTAACAGCCATTGTCCTCTCTGGGGGACAGAACATTTTGAGTTCAGGTGTTCCCCAAATTAGCTTGCTATTTCCAAGTAGTGCACTGTAAAATCCAACTACTAATCTGGTTGCCTTTTGTATATGGAATGCAATTTAATCTTCCTTCAGTATAATCTATTATACCAGTCTTCTCCAAACTATCAACTAATTTTCAGCGGACAGAAACACTTGGTTCAACTCTCCTAGCGCCTTCTCTATTAATAGGTTAAGCCAATTCAAGGCTGCCAAATGTTATCAACTCTGCCAGATGTTGTTATCAACTCTGAATACAATTTAGGTATTGGAGGAGAGAGATAAAAAATTCACTGCTTCTCTTTATTTAGCAACTGGAGTATGGTATGCATGGTGCTTGTGCTGATGTAATTTGCCTAGTTTTATCTATCTGCTAATTTACACAAGATATAATGTTAATGCTTTTGCTCAGTGAGATTATTTTTTCTTTATAGATGGATGTCTGAAAGCTGGCCCACTTTGTCCTTGAAACAAGCAAATAAAAATATAATGAAACTGCTTTTTTTGGGGGGGAGAATTAAAAAGACAACCTGATTAAAAAGATATCTGTCTTTGGAGAATAGGCAAGTGATGGAATAATCAGTAATGGTTGTGAATATGACTACCTATGTAATAAACAATGTCAATTAAAATTTACATATAAATAAAAGTCTCCTTCTCCTACAAATCTGATCAGGATATAACCGTATATATAATCGCAACAGTGCCTGAATGGCAGATTGTTTTAGAGTGATTTAAATGAGAATGAAATTTCAGATAGCAAGGTCTTTATTCATTCATGTCCTTCCTTTGCTTCTATAAATAAAATCTGTACTCTCTTGTGACTTGTGTACTTATCTTTCTGCAAACTCTGTGTGGGAAATAAAAACAACTAGATTAAAAAGCACTGATCTTTATCACTAATAATAAAGAGAACAGAATGTTTTATTTAGTCATTATTCCAAAAGATCCATTAAGCTTTTAAAAAACACTGCAGAGCTTTTAATGCTTATTCAGTTTGAACTTCAAAATTGCACTATTGCGTAGCTGTACTGTTAGTAACAATAATAATGGTAATCTCTTTGAAAAAAGTCACTTTTTATCAAATTCAAAAATAGCCCTTTTCTGCTGAGAAGTTATGGAAAGATATCCCATCCCATATTATGTTGAGAATGGGATATCTTTCCATAATATCCCACATTATGTTTAGGCGAGCCACTCAAAAATGAATTTAAAAATTGCGAATGGGATGGGATATCTGTGAATGGAATATATATTTGATATATCAAATGTACCCCTTTTATTTAATAGCTTTTATGATAATCTATTAAACTCAGTGAAAAATTCCCACTGCATTATATGGAAGTGGGGATATATCCTGGGTTTACTACTTGTTGTAAGGTGCATGATTGCAATGTTTTACCCAATCCTGTGAAATGATATATAACTTATTTTACAGATTATTTTGTCTGATGTTTGCTTTGCTTTGATGGAGAAATAGTTATTATATGTGAATGTGTTGATCTAGTATGAATAGGCTTCACTGTTTAAAAACAAAAAGGATCTAAAAGCGATAGAATACATGCAACCAGTGGATTAGAAAGTCTATTTTTAAAATAGCATTCCCTGATGAAAGAATTTTTCAATACAGTCTTATGATTTTGGAAAGAAATTAGAGGATTTTGGAAAAAAAATAACTTGATTACAATTAAGAAAGATAAACTACATTATTTAACACAGGGATTGCTCAAAGGTTTCATATCGTTCCAAATACAAAATACTTATGAAATGTGAATACAAAGAATGAATGAAATATAACCAATCTATAGCAGCAATAAGATGAAATATTGGAAAGAAACTTCAATAAATTTTAGGTGTATGAATTCTCCTTGTACATGTATTCGTAGTAATTAAAGAAACACAAATGCAGTGATGCTAAAATTTTAGGGTTTCCTGTCTTTATACAAAACAGAAACTACAATACAAACAAAGTATTTTAAATAAAAGATAGTTTGCATACATAGATATCGTTCTCTCATTTGAGTAAAACATTTCTATAATGTTAAGGGGAGATATAAATAATTTAAGCATCCTTACTTTTGTCTCTAAAACAAAATGTATACTAAATGAAGATAGTCTATTTTTATTACATAATAAAAATGACCAACACTCATTGAATCTATTCTTTACTGTCTGCAAATATCTTTTTGGCCAAAATAGTAATATCTGTGAATGGAAAAATAGGTAAAATGATGTCAGCATGAAAATGCTGATATTTGGAATTTATGTTTTAATATATGATTAAGGTGACCAGACGTCCCGATTTTGGCGGGACACACCCGCTTTTTCGCAATTTGTCCCGCGTCCCGCCCGCCCTCTTAAAAAGTCCCGATTTTTAAACCTCCGACAGGAGAAGGCAGAGATACCAGCAGTTTAAAACGAAGCTCCACCCAACACCCAACTCCCAAAATCTAAAGGCAACTACCGGCCAGTTACGGCAGTTGAGGAGTCCGACAAAGAATTCGGAAATTGCATGATTGGCCGCCGAACCTGAGCACCCCTTCCAAAAACCCTAATGGCCAGCATGAAATGCGGCTTTAAATCTCCCTCCAGTAAGCAGGGAGGGCGTGGCTTTTTGCAGACCTCCGGCCTATCGCAGAGTAGGAAGAAATACGTGCAAAAACCCCGCTGTCGTTTCTCTTTAAGGCAGCCAATCATTCTTTCTCAGCCCAACTTATTATCTTGCAGAGTTGATGTTGTGGGGCGAAAATAGGCGGAAGCGGTATTGGGTATGTTTGCTGCCATCAGTTATAAAAAAATAACGAGGCGAGATTTTTTAAAAAATTAAACTGAATATATCTTTTTAGCTTGATTGTTACTAGATTCCTCCTTGTTTCCGTGGTGCCTTCCGCGCGCGCGTCTCCATTGATGACAAGCACGCGGGCTCCCCGGTACAGCCACAGTGATCCTATTTGCTCTAGTTTTTAATTCTTCGGGGATCTCTCCCCCCTCCTATTTTACTACTCTCCACTCACCTGCATTATTAGAGGAACTGAGGAAGAGTCGTCCGGAGCTGTTCCAAGGATGAGGAAGAGAAAAAACCGGGCTTTCTAATTTGCATGCCCCAGGTAGCGGTCATTGGCTCCCCGGTCACTGTGGCTGTACCGGGGAGCCTGCGTGCTTGTCATCAATGGAGACGCGCGCGCGGAAGGCACCACGGAGCAGAGGCACCTGGCGAGCGAGCGGGCAGGCGGGCAGGAGACGCGGGCAGGAGCCTGCCGCCGATGCCGCCTGCCCGCTCGCTCGCCAGGTGCCTCTGCTCCGTGGTGCCTTCCGCGCGCGCGTCTCCATTGATGACAAGCACGCGGGCTCCCCGGTACAGCCACAGTGATCCTATTTGCTCTAGTTTTTAACTCTTCGGGGAGTTCAATGGAGACGCGCGCGCGGAAGGCACCACGGAGCAGAGGCACCTGGCGAGCGAGCGGGCAGGTGGGCAGGAGACGCGGGCAGGAGCCTGCCGCCGATGCCGCCTGCCCGCTCGCTCGCCAGGTGCCTCTGCTCCGTGGTGCCTTCCGCGCGCGCGTCTCCATTGAACTTCCCGAAGAGTTAAAAACTAGAGCAAATAGGATCACTGTGGCTGTACCGGGGAGCCCGCGTGCTTGTCATCAATGGAGACGCGCGCGCGGAAGGCACCACGGAGCAGAGGCACCTGGCGAGCGAGGCGAGTGGCGGCATCGGCGGCAGGCTCCTGCCCGTGTCTCCTGCCCGCCTGCCCGCTCGCTCGCCAGGTGCCTCTGCTCTGTGGTGCCTTCCGCGCGCGCGTCTCCATTGATGACAAGCACGCGGGCTCCCCGGTACAGCCACAGTGACCGGGGAGCCAATGACCGCTACCTGGGGCATGCAAATTAGAAAGCCCGGTTTTTTCTCTTCCTCATCCTTGGAACAGCTCCGGACGACTCTTCCTCAGTTCCTCTAATAATGCAGGTGAGGGGAGAGTAGTAAAATAGGAGGGGGGAGAGATCCCCGAAGAGTTAAAAACTAGAGCAAATAGGATGCAAAGAAAGAAACGCGGCTGCGCCCAAGCCACTGCCGGCTCCCGAAGGGAAGGCGGGAGGCGAGGAAAGGCCTCCCGCCTCCCCCCCCACCTGGACGCCGACATTGGCGGTCTTTTGCCCTCTGCGCATGCGCAGCGTTCTGCGCATGCGCAGAGGGCAAAACTCAAATGGGCGGCCCCGCCCCCCCGGTCAGTGTCCCGCTTAAAAAAAAAAAACTGGTCACTTTATATATGATGCAAGTTATTTCACTGCCCCTAGACACTACAAATGTCAATATTTATTAAAATATATGTTGCCATGCAATTGCCCCAATTTTAATTATCAGGCTACTTGCAATTGTGAATATCACAGTTACAGCATGCCCTTTTTCTGTATGGAGGCACTTGATGGAATAATGTTATCCCATTTCTACATTTTGAATATTGATCTTAAACTTGTGTGTCATTTGAATTATTTGTATGCACATAAAACTGAGTTGAAATAAAACAAAGCGCAGACAATGTAAGAAACTAAACAAGAGTACAGTAATCCCTCGCTATATCACGGTTCACCTTTCACGGTCTCGCTGCTTCACGGATTTGCATCGTGCATTGTGTTCTGCATTCTGATTGGCTGATTGGTAAAACAGCTTGCCAAGAGCAGTGAAATACATGTGAGGCCAGGGGTGAAATCCTCCCGGTTCGCACAGCTCAACAACCTGGTGGCATTCGCGGCGTGGGGCTTCCCCCACCCACTTCCCCCGCCCACCTGGATGTCGGCATCTGCGTTCTTTTGCCCTCTGCGCATGCGCAAAGCTGAAGTTACTACTTCACGGATTTCGCCTATCACGGGTTCTTTTTGGAACGTAACCCAAGCGAAAAACGAGGAATTACTGTATACATATATTGTTGCAAGAATGCATTTGAATATCATTGATAATCTCTCTCCCCAGTGATCAAAATATACTATGTATACTATGTCAATCAATAAATTATCTACCAACTTTCATTAATACCTGTTCTCAACGTATTCAGCTTACGCACTTTGTTCTCAGATGCAATCCACCATTTAAGTCTCATATATTTATACGGACTTCATTTGCTTTCTTTTTTTAAAAAGGCAATTATATCTAGAGTATATATTGGGGGGGGAGAGGAAAAACGATAAATCCTTTCCAATCTTGGTTGATTTCAGAAAAGCTAAGGACAGTTGGACATGATTAATATTGTAATGATACACTATCATAAAATCTCCAAACTGAAGACTAGACTAGGAAGGAGAAAAATTATCCCTGAAGAATGCAATGACAATTGACTTCTTTATTGTTCCAAGCAAATAACATTTATTTATTTATTTATTTGTCAAACATGTACAAGATAGCAGGTACAAGATAGCAGGTATAAGCAAAGTAAGTACAGATAAATGACGACAATAGGACAGTAAGACAGGGACGGTAGGCACAATGGTGTGCTTATGAACGCCCCTTACATATAACATTACTAAATAATGTTTAGTATTATTTAGCTTATTTATTTATATTATTTATATTATTATTTATAAATAATAAATTATTATTATTTAGTATTATTTAGCCCCCAAATAACATTACTTCTAAGTATCACCTAACTACACTGAACATTGCTTCACACAATACAGTACTTGCATTATACTTATTGATTAGTTAATGTAATAGGAAGTTTAAAACAAGGAACAAGACAGCTTCAGTGTGACATACAGTTGATCTTTATGCTACTTTCATTGACTCACAGAAGGCTTTTTAATTCCACTGCTAGGGTGAGGTTGTGGAGAAAGTTGGGAGCCCCTCCGTCAGCTGACAACTATTGTAGTTGATCATGATGCTGCACAGGAATAGCTACATGCAGGTTAGACATGCTGCTACTGAAAGTCTCTGACAATTACTTTCATGTAGGGCCGTGATGGCAAACCTATGGCACGCGTGCCACAGGTGGCACGCAGAGCCCTCTCTGCAGGCACGCGAGCCGTTGACCAGCTCAGCTCCACTGCGCATGTGTGCGTGCTTCCCGCCGGCCAGCTGATTTTCTCTCAGACAAGCCCATGCTTTCTCCTCACTTTCTGCGGCCCCTGCCTTCCCAGATCTCTGGAGATTCCACCCCAGTGCTTTTTGGCCACGCAAGGCTTTCCCCCCTCCTCCCAGCTCTGTTTGGGGATGGGAGGCTTTTGCCCTCACCCAGCTCTGTTTGGGTTGGGAGGCTTTCCCCCCCTCCCCCCGTTGTTTTGGGATGTGAGGCCAAAACAGGGGGGTCACGCGCGCATGTGCAGGGGGCAGGATGTGTGTGAGGGGTGGGCACTCGCGCACGTGCAACAGTGCACGCATACACACTTTCGACACCCGGGGGGAAAAAGGTTCGCCATCACTGATGTAGGGTGTCAAGCTATGACATAGTCTATCAAAAAAAGAATCTCTCAGTTTAGGTAGTAATTCCATCTTATCTACTTTATGATGGTAGTGCAGTTATTGTTTCACAAACCTGGTTCGATCTTGGGTGACACTTGAGAGGATTTGCAACATTTTATCATAAAAAAGTTGGAATTAATTATTCTAGAAATAAAGGTTTTCTATTTGCTAAATTTGCAAATTGCCACATAAATGGCACATTAATGGCTTTCAAATCAAACATATCAAGATTTTTTTTAAAAAATTGGGATGTTATTTAAAATCTAGTGTATCGTATCAATTCCATGATATTTCAGTCCATGCCTAGAAGGTTCCTATTATTCTAAGCAATTTTGTTAATAATTTTGTTCCAACAGCTACAACAATGCTGGGCTCTCATACTTTGCATATTTTGTCTTTGTTGTCTCAAAGATTGGACTGCTTCAGACACTGTATAGTCCAAATTTCTAAGAAACTTATCCACATTTACTTATATGTAGGCAACACTTTCCTGAGTTTGAGGTTATCTTTCATGGTGATCTATATGAGAATTTCCAAATTAAAATTCTGGAAGAAATTAGTCTTTTGGGTAGTCCCTGATAGAGTCCATCGTTACTGATAGATCTAAGGTCTTTTTGAAGAAAGATGTAACACAGAACTAATCATTGCAGTCTCTCAGATCCATTCTTGACTGGGTCTGAAAAAGCCCTTACTAGTGTCAGAGACTCTTTAATGTGAATGTGTTAAGAAACAATCTTAAGGCCTTGAACCATCACAGTAGAGACCATTTTATTGGTTTTCTCCTCATACCTGAAGACTTTTTAAAACAACTCATCTTTTCCAACAGAAAAGCTTTTATTCTAGTTAGAGTAGCATGTTGTCATTTGGAATATGTGATAGAAGATATAGCAATATATCATCTTTGTTTATATTTCTGAATGGATAAACTGTTGAAACAATGGTCTATGATGATTGTGCTATTCTTTTTATGCCATCTGGCATTCTGAACTAATAATTACCCTTTGCCCTGCCCTGCCCTGCCAAGCAAACATTTTATTTTCTATTCTTGAATAGGTCTACTAGTATTTATTATTTATTTATTTATTTATTTATTTTTGTCAAGTACATATTGGTAATATACATAGATATAACATTATGTTTATATACATAAGATGGGTACTGATAAGAGGGAACATTAGAACAGGGATGGTAGGCACGCTGGTGCACTTATGCACGCCCCTTACTGACCTCTTAGGAATCGGGTGATGTCAACAGTGGACAGTCTAAGGCAGTGGTGGCCAACCTTAAGCATACCATACGCCAATTTTTTCACAGACGAGTTCAGATGCGCCATACAACTCAAGCACGTTTTTTACCTTCTTACTTTCACGTTTGGGGTTGTAAAATAGGGATAGGGGTAGGATCTGCTTTGCTTAAGGGAGGAAAAGGAATAACTCAATCACGCAATTCAATTAATTAATTTACGCCATTTCAAAATTTGACAAACGTAATATATATTTAATCTTGAATCTGTCTTTCAATCACTCTCAATACAAAAACCACGCTAGTACACTCAATAAAACACTGCTTCAAACTCCACGCCACGATGGCTCACTCAGAACTGACTGACCATATCGAATGCTCGCCGCTCATTCACACGTGACTTCAAACACATGATGTGTTGCTAGTGCGCGGTGTTTGCGATCGTTTGAGCAGGAACGCGCAATGGCAACACCGATAAAAATATTCGTACGTTTGTAAACCCGCCTAAAGTAACATGTTACAAGTTCCATTCTACGTTTCAGACACCGAGAAGTTGAACATTACCGAAGGCTGTATGAATTGAACTGAGATCACTTTGGTGCACTGTTCCAAGGTGCGCGGCCGCGTACATAATGAAAGAACGCCATACGGAAGTTTCTAACTTCCGCCCGGCATTTTCTAATTGTAGAGGCAGCAGGCCTGTGCGGCTGCGCACATGAAAAAAAAGCCGTGTGGCAGTTTTTAACTGCCGCGTGCCGTTTTCTAATTTTACAGGGAACATTGCTTTGATGTTGAAAATATTAAGATGGATTCAATTATGACACCTATTTAAAAAAAATAAGTAGGCGCAAGGATGCAATGCGCCACTTGTAATCATCCAATGCGCCACGTTTTGGCCACTCCTGGGTCGTGCCAAAGGCGACGTAGTTCTAAGCTTTCTAAGCCCAGGATTTCAAGTCTGCTTGCGTAAGGTATTTTGCATAAAGTATCTCCAAAAAGTAGCCAGATTCGGTTTAATGGTTATTGCCACCAATATATACTGTGCCAAGCTTAATACAGTGATGGATAACTAAGAGCAGAAAGTATGCTCTGAGCAATTCCATACTGTAGCCTGAGCTGCCGGTGACTCTTGTGCTCCCACCTGCGTTGTAAGGCAAGTTTAGAAAATCCACTTTTGATTGTGGTGGGTTGGCAAAGGGCCATGGTGGTGCTCACTCAGAACTATGGCCATTGTAGGACTTGATGTGTCATTCTCCAGTTATTTGCCTTTCTCACCAATGTAGAGAAAGTAAATGAGGGGTCCGTGGCAATGTTCCCTGTAACATCAGAAAATGGCACGCGGCAATTAGAAACTGCCGCGCGGTGTTCTCTTTTCATGTGCGCAGCCGCGCAGCCTCTGCCATTAGAAAATGTAGCACGGAAGTTAGAAACTTCTGCGCGGCATTCTCTCATTATGTGTGCGGCCGCGCAGCTTAGAGGGAACAGTGGTCCTTGGTGCTCTCTGAGCTTGTTTGTTTTCTTGCAGAGTTTCATTACCCTAACTAGGTAACATCATCAGTGTTAGTGACTAGCACAAATGATGTTATCTAATTAGGGTAATGAAACGTCTGCAAGAAAACAAACTCAGAGAGCACCAAGGACCCCTCATTTCAACCCTGAACTACAAATATTCTCCTTTAGATAAATTAATAAACCTTGCTGGCTGGCTCTTATGCGAACCAGCCTGCCAGTGCCCGCCATTCAGGTATTGTTCTTCCTCCACTTATTCTAGGCTCTTGCCATTACCTTCCCAGATGTTTGAATGCCTAGAATACATTGAATTACTCACTGTTCTGCAAATTATTTTTGATAGTAACAGTGACCTTTCCCCCCTCTGTGCTATGATCCTTGCTCTGCCAGCTCAGTGATGAAAGCAACAGGAGATAAGGTTGTTATTTCACACACACACACCCCTTTTCTATAAGTGTATGGAAACTTTCTAGCAAGGAGGAACATCGTAGAAACAAAATAGCAGCATCCCTGTTGCCATTTGAAGATGTAAAAGAAAAAGGAAAAAGAAGGGAAGAATAGGAAAGGTCTGCAGTAGTCTGGGCAGAGGAGCATGCTTCATCCAGCCTGGACAGAATCCAAAAGGGCTCCCACTGGCAGATACAAGAACTGAATGAAGCATGGCTTTCAAGTGGTGAGGATAGGTCCTTTAACACAGGGGTCTCCAACCTTGGCAACTTTAAACCTGGTGGACTTCAACTCCCAGAATTCCTCAGCCAGCAAAGCTGGCTGGGGAATTCTAAAAGTTGAAGTCCTCCAGGCTTAAAGTTGCCAAGGTTGGAGACCTCTGCTTTTAACAGCCCATTGTTAAATCAACAAGATTATGGGGAAATGACAGCTGCCAACCAGCAGAGAACATAGCCCGGCAGCCCAGGATGAAATGATTGCATGGGACAGCGACCAGCCCTTGAGAGAAAAGGGCTGGCAGTCACTGCAGCCAAGTGAATTGCATCTGTCAGTTTGGAATCAGGCATTGAAGGCCATTCAGTGTATAAAGGACTCAAATTAACAGGGATAGAAAAACAACAGTTTTGAATGAAAGTTGGAAAGCTTGGAGGGGGGGGGCTGCGGGACTGGGAGGAACCTATCCCTGCACTCAGGAAGGGGATGGTGGTAACGCCCAGGAATACCATGGTGTGTGCTTGTTTACTCACAACAACCTTTCCCAAACTAATACTCTATGGCAAACCTATGGCATGCGTGCCACAGGTGGCACGCGGAGCCATATCTGCTGGCACATGAGCCATTGCCCTAGCTCAGCTCCAGCACACATGTATGCACCGGCCAGCTGATTTTTCGGCTCGCGCGGAGGCTCTGGGAGGCTGTTTTTGCCCTCCCCAGGCTCCAAAAAAGCCTCTGGAGCCTGGGGAGGGCGAAAAATGGGCCTACCGGGCCCACCAGAAGTCGGGAAACAGAGTAGTTGGGTCATGCACGCATGCGTGGGGAGTGGGGCAGCGCAGGGGGGCACACACACATGTGCAGGGGGGGTGCGCATGGGGGGCATTGAATTATGGGTGTGGGCATGCACGCTGGTGTGCTTTCGGCACCTGAGGAAAAAAAGGTTCGCCATCACTGCTCTATACGAACTAATACAAATACCAATACAAATACTATGTGCAAACATCTGGAAAACCAGGAAAATAATGAGGAGTAACAAGAATGTAACAATTTCCCAAAGGAGAAAGGGAACACTGATAGACACACTCGCACTGGCTTAAGATGGATGGGACGGTCAAGAATCAGGCTAAGGGCTAATCAGGGTCTGCAATGTCCCCACGCTGCCCTGAGCATTAGCTTGGCCCCTTTACCAACACATCTTTATTTAGACTGAATGTTTTAAATGTTTTTTTCCATTGTAGCTGGGAGCAGCACAGAACTTCAGCTGTCATATGGAATTTCCCTTGGTTCTATCTTAAAAGATTTAAAGAGTATTTAAGTTGATTCATCTTAGTTTCTGCAGCACAGAGATTTCTGTTTTGTCCTATCAGAAAGCTCACAGAGGAATTCCAAGGTTATATGATCTTTAAAAAGGTTAAGGCTAGTTCTTCCTAGCTGTCTTAATTTTTATTACATGGTTTACATTCATCCTTTTTATTTTAAAATGGAATATTTCTGGTGACAGGGTTTTTTTTGCACACATAAAATCTGTTTTTCTTATCTATGAATTTCATTTCTGAAATGGTGCAGAAAAACTACACCATTCAAAACACCTTTGGTCTTAATGCTTAATCCTTCAAGAAGATGGAACAATTGAAGGCCATCCCTTGGAACAGTTTGCATATTTTTGGAGATTATAAAGTTATTGTGATCCACCACACTGAAAATTTAACTCCACACAAACCTGGTGAAATTATAATTTTTAGTTATTTATGATTAATAACAAATAGTCAAAATTCAACGCGACTGCCTGATCAAAGGCAGTCTGTTCAAAGAAACAGCTTGCCCTGTTTGGCAAGTCCTTTGGTTTATTTATACCAGATACAGTACACGGATCTTTCTTCTTTTGTACCCATTTATTGGCAAAGCTGAGAAATCAAAGAAATGCACTTCCTAGTAACTAGGAAGTGCATCTCTTTGATTTCTCAGCTTTGCCAATACGAACTTTCATTATTTGTATATGAAAATATTGTGTGGATCCAGCCAGATAGATGTAGCCTAATGTTTGAATCAGTCAGGATATGATTTTTACCACGACAAAACAAAGAATGCCTGTTTGGGCGATTGAGGTCGCTGAATAGATACCGTACTTTTATCACAGGAGAGTTACAACTACCCTACTACAACTGCCCTTTGTTATTTTAATTGTTCCGCAAGCGGTGCGTTCCTGTGGGTGTAAAGCAACCGTTCTGCATAGGACCAATAATGATCCAGAAAGAGCTTCCTCTCACGCATTATTCAGTCCCTGACTTTCGTAATAATTTAAGCCGGGAGGAAAAGGAAAGAGACTCAACCGCACCCAGGGCCCGCCGTGCCCAGGAATAGCAGAGTAATCCGGGGTGGGGCCCCAGGCAGGAAGACCACGATCGACTCCAAGAGGGAACCGCAGGGAGAATCAGCGCTGGGTGTGGCGAGAGCGACGTAACTTTTCTCCGGCTCTTTCCATTTCCGTTGTTTCCAGTGAGGCGATCGCATCTCGCAGCTTCGCCGCCTCATTTTTAAGGCTACGGTGCGTATAGGCTGCTTTTTTTCCGAGCGCAGCTAAGTTTGGGGAGGTAAAACGGAGGCTAGAAAATAGCGAAAGATCCAGCGGAGGAAGCCATTCCGGAACGCTCTTATTGCTCCGCGTATCTTTGTCTGTGTATCTGGGAGGCCTCGGCTGAACCCAGCTTGGAGCAAGAGGAAACGTCACAGGAGAAAAGTGCCCAGGCGTTTTCCTGTGGCCGAAAGTTGGGGTTCAGCAGAGATCCCCCGATTTGGAGGGGGTTGCGGTACTCCGAAATAGGAGCTGCTCGGAGGAAACCAAAGAAAGCGGTCGGGTTTATTTGCTTGTTTCCTGGGTAGCGGTACTTGTTGGCCGCTTTCTTTTGAACTCTCGAAGGTGTAACCCTCTGTCCCTTATTTTCCTTCGCAGCTTTTGCTCTTCGCCTAAAAACCTTAAACGATCCCCGAAGCCATGGCAAAGGTAAGTCCTACCTTGCTTTCTCCTCGCTGCGTAATTTAAAAACGAACTTGCAAGAGGGCTGAAGAAATTTTGAAAGAAACCAACGATTTGATGAATATTTAAATAAATTGTAACGCTACGGCCATTTTGCAAGACACTTTTTTTGTGTGTGCATTTGTACAACGAGACACTTTCACCCATAGCGATCCCTAAGCCCCGAAGGGGGACCTGTCATTCGTTTGATTCCCAAGGAATTTCTGTATAATATGGGTTTTTTTAAAAATCCAGTTAGCTTGTAATGCCAAACGAACGGTTTGGCTTTAAGGGAAAAAAAAGAAAGCTATTCTTAAGGTTCTGACTCAACTCTGGTGGCTCTAGTCCCTTCACTTTTACATTAATTTCCCCCAATATGATATTTTCCAGAATTCCTAGTCAACCAGTTAGCTTTTTTTTTATAATTTGCCAGATACTCTGAAAATAAATGACAGGGAAAAAAAATCCCTGTTTGGGGAGGGGGGAGGACAGTTTCTTCCTCTCTGTTTTTCTTGTAACTCTATGCTGATTTGATCTGGGCAAATTCATCTAAATATTTAAAGAGGCCAAGTTGGGAACAGGATGAGCTCATCTTTCTCAAATGATTCCACGTCATGCTTTTTTACATTTTCCATTCTTTTACCCAATTTTTTTCTTGCACTGCAAATTTTTCGTTGTGAGTTGGTGTGTCTTCTTTTTAGCAGTGAAAAGGTCAACAAATAGCTAAATAATGAATTTCCTTTTTTTTTTTTTTGTATTTTGGTATTGGGCTGCCTGTATTCTATATCCTCTTTTTGCAAGTCAAATAGCCTTTTTGAATATTTTTGAATCAGACTAAATCTGAAGTAAGTTTACAGAATGAAGTTTGCAAAAATGATAATGGCATGTGAGGAACTGAGATTATTCATAGTATGACTCAAAGTCTCAAATGTCATTTAATTTACAAAAGTTAAATGCTCTTAAGGGCGGGGATGATGCTGTTTAGTCATAGCTCACTTCAGATTGTATGTTTCCTGGACCCTATGTGAATCTTCTTTAACTTCATGGCTTCCAAGTTTTGGTCTAGCGTTGTTAGAATTCATATCAACTAACTTGGCCTGTGTTGGGTAGACATTGGCAGTTATAGCTCAACACAATGGAGAGTTCCAGATTGAAGACAGCTTTATGAACTCCTCTGTACACTTATTGTGTGCAAATAAGATTATATTGAATGCCTTGTACATTCATTTCCCAACCCCAGAGAAATATTAAGTAGCAAAGAAACTGATTTGAACTGACATAGCTAAAGAAGTATTTGAATACATAGTTCTCTGTGTCTCATGATTTGTAATAGATTATATAATCTGTCTATCTACTTTGCTGGATGCTTTAGAGGCAATATGGAATATTTGCCAATTATATTTGATAAAAAGTTCAGTCACTGTATTGAGGGAATAGAAACTGCTATTGGAAATAAATGTTTATGAGTATGGATGTGGAAATTAGATTATGTATTTGCATAATGTAGGAATTAGATTATGAATTTGCAAAATACATCACTGAAGACATTTTCAGAAATAATTATAAATAATATTCACAATATAATTAAAAATGATAAAGCCTGTATATGAAGTGCATAACTCTCAATAACTCCACCTTTACTAGTAGTACCTTCTGATCTTGGTATGTCACATAAAAATTCTAAAGGGGAACCAACCTGTGCTGATCTGATTAATTAGCAATGATTGCTTTATCATTGTTAATTGGGATGCCAATTTACACAAAGGAGGTCATCTTGCTAAGCAAAATGCATGGTTTTTTTTCCTTCAGATATGTCTGACAATGTGAAGGTGTAGAGGTACAGGGAGTCCTTAACTTATGACTGTAATTGAGCCCAGAATTACTGTTGTAAGTCGTGGTGGTCATTAAGTGGGTCACCATGTGATCTTGCCTGATATTATTATCCTTTTTGTGGCAGTCTGTAAGTGAATATCATGATTGTTAAGTGAACACAGTGGTCATTAAATGAACCAATTTCCTTCAATGGGTGTTTTTTTTTGCTTGAAAGTGAAAATAAACACCAGAAATTGTGATAATGTAACTGCAGAATGCTTTGAATGGCCATAAATGCAAGCTGATTGCCAAGTGCCCAAAATACGATCACGTGACTACAGGTGGTGGAGGAGTTGTGGCTGTCAGAACTCCAGAACTGGTCATACCTGCTGGGAGGACCATTGTAACTTTGAATGGTGGCTAAGTGACTGGTTGTTAAATGAGGGCTTCTTGTAATAGGGGCTGGATGATGGGAATATACAGAGGATAACTTGTCAGTAGATACAGTGAAACAAATAGTTATAATAGAGTTGTCTGAAATCTTGATCCACTTTATACAGATCTTAGATTTCTAATACTCAGCATTGGATTGGAATAGAAATAGAGGCCACCTTGATAGTAGTTTCAAGACTGTTATTTAATAGGTTGAAGTAGAAAGTTTAGATAGATAATATTGTTTTGGAAAGAAAATACAGCAGAACCCCATATGAAGCTCAGTATTGCTCCTGGGACGCGGGTGCCATAGAAACCACAGCCCATGATCTTCTGTATTGCAAATTCTTGAGGGAGATTTGTCAGCAATTGATTGCCTCCCCTTTTATTTAAATGTATGGGGCAGTCTGATAGCAATAGCACTTGGACTTACATACCGTTTAATTTTTATTTGCATTATCTAAGATCAGTTTATTTCTTTCAAAGTAGCATTATGTGTAAACCTCACCTACAAATGGTTGTGACAGTCATTGTTAGGAGATAAAACTACTCTTCTGTTGCTCTGAATTGAATGTATATTTTAGTAGAAGTCAAACAACCTCCTCTCCCTTCTCCTCTTCCTGATCTAGTGACTTTAATTGTTTTTAATCTTTGATCCCTTGCATTTTATAATTTTGTATCATTATTCTAGGCAGCCAGCCAAAACAACTTTGCTTAGCAAACTCTCAATTTCTTGGTTTTATATATTGAACTTTGGCAGGATTGCTATTACGTTGTTTTGCTTTTATTGTAACTAGAAATGGTCCTTTAATTATTAAAGTCTTTGAAAGTCCTTAAGAAAGATGTAATATCTTTTGATGATTTTTTTAATGTTTGAACTTAATTTGATAAGTCCAATAAGTTATGATACAAGAGTCATTAATTTTTGTAGATTTATGTTCTGAATCTCAATATTTCATATTTTAAAGCACATTCAAATGTGCATACTTTTCATTTTCTGCCTCCAGCAATACTTTTTAAATGAATGTTAATGGAAATGAAAAAATGCACTCTTTCAACTAGCTTTTGACATTTATAAATGTTTCTTCCCTTTTATAGTGCACAGATTTAAAAATGCCTGCTGTAAACTAAATGGGACATTATGTAGGTGTTCCACAAACAGTCATATGGCTGTTTTTGAAAGTAGCCTTTTGTCTCTAGTTTTAGTTCCCACTAGGATAATTTGAAAAAAAAAACACCCTTCTGTTTAGAATTGCTTCTTCAAAGTCTGCTTTTCCATTAAACACACCAAAGAGCTGTTTCTGTCCATTTTTAAATTTCCAAATTTCCTGCCCATTTTTTCTTCACGAAGGGAGAAGGATACAGGATTCCTTCCATTTTGCTTTGCAGTCCAGGAAATAGAGTGAGATTTCTGAGCGAGACGGAAAAGACGTCTTTTTCTTATCCAAATATCTATGGAGATTTTCAGTCATCCAGGCCATGGTTGTTCCAAAGGTGCTTTTTCAAGAGGCAACTGGACTTTCTGGTTTTTCTTTGAAGACGTTTTGCTTCTCATCCAAGAATCTTCTTCGGCTTCTTTTGTCATTCAACTGTTCTAAAAAAGTTCCCAACGAAATGAACAGAACATCAAGTGGAGGGTCTCCATGCATCTCCTACCTTACGTTTATTTTGGAGATCCAATATTCAAAGAAATCCATCAAAGATAAAATGTGGGGGTATGAGAAATGAGTATGCCGGTGATGTAATCAGTCTTAATTGCAGTTAAGATATATGCTTAGTCTTATGTTACATTGTGGTGCCACTTCCTGATGTCTAGAATAACTTCCCTTCTACACTCTACATTACTTACCTGCTTATTTGTAACTGGAAGTTTTTTTAACCTTTACTTGCCTTTTCCAACAATACTGTTTCCATAGTAGTTGGAAATAAGACCTTGTGTATGTCATTCCAAAAATACTACAAAGGAGACATAAATAATCTAGTTTTAGCAATATATGTATAATCTTAGGCGACTCTCAAAATATATAGACTAGGAAAGTAAGAACATGCTGCGTTTGACAAGGCCTTTAAATCGGATGTGTCAGACAATGGCAGAGGTCTTCAAGCTGGCTGGAGAATTCTGGGAGTTGAAGTCCACAAGTCTATGTGGCCCCTGGACTATGAGGCCCCTGGACTATGGCCTCAGAACTCTCTACAGCTTCAGCAGCCCCTTCCTAACCTGTTGGGGTCACCTCTAAATTGAACTCTACAGTTTCCTGACATTCTGAGTGAAGAAAAATATATCATCCAAAATAGCTGTGCTGTAATTAAAACTTAAGTAACCTACCCAAACTTAGCCTGTTTAGATATGTGATATAATTCACCTATTTTGTGAACCTCAGTCACTTGCCCCAAAAGTTAAATATAGCCCTTGGTTGTTAAAGTTGTCCAACTGGCCCCTGATTTAAATAAATTGATCTAATACTATTTCTGGTTAAATAGAAAATAATTAAAAGATTGGTTATAATTGTAGAAAATGTAGGATGCCTGAATATAAATGTTTGAAGCCTGTAGAATTAGGTTCTCCCAAGGCTAAATGTTCATAATAAATAGAAATAATAATAATTTTAGAGTCCAATTTGAATGCTAATGGAGAGGAGAATATAATGAAAGCTATCTTTTCACAGAATTATCTGTGGCAACATATCCAATTCCCAAATAAAATGGCTAAATTACACTAAATATAGCAACTTACTTGTGGGGCTGATATGAGTAAATGAGTAAAAGTGTTCAGAATGTTTTCTTAAGGCATGTAGTTTTTTTCCTGGGCTGAGGAATGAACTTGCTTTTGAGAAGCATGCAAAGGGTAAGATAAAAAGAATTAAGTCCAGAACATGACAGAGTTTGAATTGCTTTCATTTGCAATGAAATACAGTTAAATAAAGTATAGATAATAATTATTCTGAAATTGTGCATGTAATATTTTTTTCTAATACTAAGCATTATAATTTGAAAGTCTCTGGAGTTGAAAGTGTCTGAAGGCCCCATTTGCACAAGGATATCAGATTCTATGTCTTTGATTTATGGAGTGAAAGTAGATTTTACATAAGAGATAGCATCTCTAATCATGGATAGACTACATGCTTGGAAAAAAAACCCTCCTTTCTGGAGTTTTCATTTTGTGTAGAAGCTTCTTAGGTAGCAAAGTATGTTAAATATGGATACCACCCGCCCTCAAGGTCAGCACAAAGCAGAGGATGGGAGAAAACAGGCAGTGATTTCATCCTTACTCTCCCTCTTTCATGAAAGACTTATATTTTTAATCAAGATAAAATCCAATCCCACAAGGTTGATTAATGAAAAGGGGAGGGGGAGGGGTGTGTGGGTCTTTGGTTATCCTGATGTCATCTTCTAAGTATTTCCCAGCTTCTTATTACTCCCTCTATGGAGAAGATAGCTATTGAAACATAATTCCCCCCATGAATTCCAAAGAACATGGGAATAAAGGAAGGAAAACAAGTTATTTCACCTGCTTTAACTTTGGTTTACAACAATGAACTTTCATTTAAAAGTAAAACAAACATTAGTAAATTACACTAGCGTGTCCTGTTTGATTTGACCCTAATTTGGTCTTTTGTTTGCTTTGCATTCCCCAATGACCAGCATTATGTTCTTTGGCTCTTGGCCAGCATTATCTTCCAAATGCTTTCATTTTGTTAGCTATTATCTTCTACAGCAAGCATCGGCAGTCATGCTGGCCATAGGTGGTAGAAATTGTAGAATGCAGTTGGAGGGGCTCTAGTTTGGAGATGAGAGCCTTGGCTTATCATTTACTCCATGCACTTCCCCTTGCTCCCTACTCCCTGAGTAGACACAGATAATTTGATCTGAAATCTCTTCCTGCAGCTTCAAGTAGTATCCATTGCATTAATGGCTGGTTAATAGAAACATAGGTACGGTGACCGGTATTCAACCCTGAAAAACTGGGTTATTCTCTTACAAAGATCTAAAAGTTAACTACATAATTAATTAATTCCATTGTTTCTTTAGTGAATATTTTTAAGACTTTTTTTTAATTTTGCCTTTATTATTTTACTGTATCTCAAGGCAGTGAACATAGATAATATTCCTTCTTCCTAGGTTCCCCATAACAACAACCCTGTGAGGTGAGTTGGGTTTACAGGGAGTGACTGGCCCAAAGTTCCCTACCTGGCTTTCATGCCTAAGCAAAACTAGAACTGAGTTTCCTAGTTTCTGGGCCAGCACCTTAACCCTTACACCAAACTGGTTCCCTTTTGTATTTACACAACAAAATCCTAGTCATCTAGTTACCTGCAAGAATAGGGTCTCATATAGATCTTTGCATGGAATTATTTGTATTTCCATGTATGTATGTAGTTTTCTGTGATTACATTCTTTCTTATGTAATATTTCTTTTAAAATACTTAGTTGGGATTTGCTAGCAAATTAATAATAATAATAATAATAATAATAATAATAATAATAATAATAATAATAATAATAATAATAATAATAATAATAATAATAATAATAATAATAATAATAATATAATAACAACAACAACAATAATAATTCCAAACTGCCGACTTTGCAACGAGAAAGTTGAAACTGTTTCACACTTAATATGGGAGTGCAGCAAAATCGCACAAACTGATTACAAAGCTAGACATGATTGAGTTGCTAAATTAGTCCATTGGTCATTATGTAAAAAATATGACATACCTGTATCCGAAAAGTCATGGGAGCACAAAGTGGAAAAAGTTACTGAAAATGAGACAGTGAAGATCTTGTGGGACTTTCAAATACATACAGATCGTCATTTGGAACACAACACGCCAGATATCATGGTTATCGAGGGCCGAAGCGTACAGTTTATTGATAACGCTGTACCAGGAGATGCCAGAGTCAAAGAAAAAGAACTGGAAAAAAAATCACGAAATATCGCAACCTGGCCATCGAAACTACATGGTTGTGGATGAAACATGTAACAGTGATACCCATTGTCATCGGGGCACTTGGTACCATGTCCAAGAATTTCACAAAACACATCAAGAAATTGCAGCTTTCTGCAATAACACCAGAGGAACTGCAAAAAACTGCGCTACTCGGAACATCATATATTTTAAGAAGATACTTGGTTGATACCTAGGACGCTGGCAGCAACCCTTATCAGCCATTAACACCAGTCAATGGTATTTGTGACACTTTTTTAAATGTTCAGTTGACTGAGTTTCATGTTTAATGAATAAAAGAAATAATAATAATAATAGCAGCCTTTATTGTCATTGTACATCATGTATACAATGAAATTGGTTTAGCCTCTACTGGTGCAACCCATAACAGAAAATACAAGACAAATGAATAGTATAGAGAATAATCCTTATACAAGTAATTGAGGGGGAAAACTAGTCATATGTTTCCATATGTACGTGGAGTGATTGTGATTGTGTTTAGGAGTCTGACAGCCCATGGGTAGAAGCTGTTTTTAAACCTGTTTGTCTGGCTGGCTATACTTCAATGTCGTCTGCCCGATGGTAAAAGTGAAAAGAGAAACTGGCCAGGGTGTGAATCATCCCTAAGTATCTTCCTTACTCTGCTAAAACAGCGAGACCTGGTGATGTCATCCAGTGGTGTTAGAGGGCAACCAATGGTTTCTTGTGCCGAATTAATCACTCTCTATAGTGCCTTCCTGTCCATGACTGTTAAACCAGCGTATCATACTGTTATACAGTATGTGAGGACACTTTCTATTGTGGACCGATAGAAAGAAGTCATCAGCCGTTGTCCACCTAATTTTTCTGCAGGACTCTAAGGAAGTGAAGTCCCTGTTGAGCCTTACTAACCACCAGGGATGTGTTGTTTTTCCAGATGAGATCTTGACTAATGAGCATTCCCAAAAATTTAAAAGAGGAAACCCTCTCCACGCGCTCCCCCCCCTTGATATACAGTGGGGCAGGTTCCTCTCTGTGCTTCCGGAAATCCAGCACCATCTCCTTTGTCTTGCTAGTATTTAGATGTAGGTTGCAGGGGTGGGTTCTAACTTACCTCGCTGCCAGTTCACTTCCTCCCGCGCCGTGTGGCCAGTGCCTAAAAATAAAAAAAGCCCCCCCCCAAAAAAAAACCAAAAATAAGATGGCTACGCATGCGCAGTGCTGGAAACTCTGCTTCTGCGCATGCTTAGAAGAAAAAAATAATAAAAAAATTCAAAATAAAAATTCAAAAGAAATTTTTTAAAAAGATGGCGGCGCCCATGGACCGGCACTGACCGAACCGCTTCCGTGATGTCATTGTGATGTCACCAGCGGGTCACTACCGGTTTGAGCGAACTGGTCCAAACCGGGAGGAACCCACCTCTGGTAGATTGTTTTTTGAACACCATGTGGATACCTTCTGTACTTCTTCCTTGCATGCTGTATTGTGTTACAATAAAGTGTAGAGATAAAAATAATAGGTGATATACATAACCCAATTATTTAATGTTCGAAGATCAGATTCCATGTTTTCTTTTCTACCTTGAACATCTAGAATATGCACTCAAGTTATATAGGTTTTTGCTTTCATTCATAATATAACTGAATAAATTGCCCAAAACAGCTAGTTTCCTTGGGTTATTGGTTGGCCTTGTTAATTAGGATAAGCATTGTTTTCATAGTTTTCCTACCACCACCAGAAAAGTAGGTCCCTGCCTCAGGGGTGAAATGCTCCCAGTTCGGGCGTGCCTGCCGGTGGTCGGAGAGCCGGTAGCGACGGCAGCGTGAGACTTCGCCCACCCGCCCGGACACCGCCATTTGGATTCTTTTACCCTTTGCACATGCCGTCGCTACTGGCTCTCCGACCACCAGCAGTCACGCCCAAACCGGGAGCATTTCACGCCCTGGCTGCCTTTCCAGTAGAAGAGCAGTCAGACATTATCTGAGTTGGACATTATAGGGAATTGGAAAGAAAACATACCTAGTTTCTGTTGGCGAAATAAATAATACATGCTTTTCTTGTGAAGTGCTTGGCAGCTAACTAATTAGCAAAGGAGGTCTCTTGGGAGCTTCCATCTTTGCAACCAAATACTTGTCAGCAATCCCCCAGTTTAAGAGCTGGAGAGAGAGTAAGAACTGCTAGCTAACTGCTGGAATGAATCTTCACACTGTACTCCTTCAGCCTCAAAGGGAGGAGGGCTAATCATTTATTCAACTTGCCTAAGAACTATTGGCATGTTTATTTTAGTTTGTCAGGATAGCTATCCCACTAGGAGATGGTGATTCATTTCAGGATTCAAAAGACATATATTTGTTGCCAAATTACAAATGACTAATGTTCACATGGCAGTTATACATTTTCTTTTCAATAAATTTTGGTGGCTTTCTATGCCAGTCCTTTTTTGCTAATTTTTAACAATATTGTGGACTTAATATGTGAATGTTTAATAATTGAACAAACGATAGCTGAGTTTGCTTTCTGGAAATAAAGAATATAGCTAGTTTCTGAGAAGTTAAGAATGAGGAAGTAGTTGGTCCTCTACAGTGAAATGTACTGATATTGAAAATGTTCCGTCTTAGACTGAAATATTGCGATTTCATGCTACCACTTTTCTGTAACAAGATGGGATCTAGAATAAAGGCTAAGGCGAGAATCCTGTTCCACTTAACATGTTGTGGGACATGTTGTCCCAGCAACACTTACGATTGGGCATGCTTAATGGGGCTGCTGGAAATTTAAGTTCAGCATTTGGAGTATTGTGGGTTGTTTATTACTGATTCAGATGAACAACTGAGAAAATGAAAGTCTATGTTCTTATTTCATGATTCCTGTATGTTAATCGTTAATTATGCCACATATCAAAATAGTTTATCCAACCTGACACTCTTTAGAATTGTTGGAACTATTTGTCAGAATTATTAACTGACTGGTTGCATATATAGGATTGTGTTCTACATCTACAGGTTAGACAGACTATAAATTATATATCAGAATTGTATTAGCTGATTTAATTCATATCAAAGTTTTTTTCAGGGGGTAAGCTCTTTACAACTGTTTTCTATATAACTCCTATATAAACTAATCACAGAATATGAATTATTTTTAATATAATTGTGCTATGAAAGAGCTGCCAGGAAGCTATTGTTAAACTAGTTTCTTATTAATAGCCTTCTGGGAAAATAATTTTTAATGTTCAACATCTGTTTTATCAGTAAACTCTGGAACTGTTCTCTTCTTTCTTGTCTGTAACAGAATGCCTAAACGCATACATAACAACACATCATTTTGTTACACAGAAGAGACCACAATTGCCTTCCTAAGGGATAGTTAGAAATCAGATTCCTAAACCTTCAAATTCTACTGTACAAGCTTTGCTCAAGATCTGATTTGTAATATTTGCGTTCAAGCTTTTGCCATATAAGAAAGCTTTGCACTCACTCAGTATTTTAGTCCTGGCACAAATCTGCAAATTGTGGCAGATCATATGGGTTAATACTACTAGATTTACAGCAGATTATTTTCTAAGGGATCAATATTTAGATTGTCTAACTCATGTTTCTTGATTATCAGTTTTGTAATAAAGGTCACTCAAAGGATGCTGCATGAACATAATTTTATTTTCCTTCTAGTATACAAAAGGTACTGTAAAAGACTTCTCTGGATTTGATGCCAGAGCTGATGCTGAAGCTCTTTGCAAGGCAATGAAAGGATTGGGTAAGAAGAAGCAAAATAATGCCCCATTGAAACTTTTCCCTACGTACAGTTACTATTGTGTGAAAAGGAGTGTGAACTCTCTATAATCATCCCTCTCCTTCCTTGTCTACCGTGCATTTGGGCTCAAATTTCAGTAGCAGAGAATCTTCATTGTGTAGGCTTCCTAATGATCTAGGATCAGGAACTAATTAGTTCAAGGAATGTTCAGAAATAAAGTTAGCTTCCTGCTGCAGTGTGAACATAAGACAGATAGACAAGAGTAAAATAATGTTCAAGGATGTTGGATTATTTCTCTTTACAGGAATCTGATTGGATGTGAGATAAAATTGAAAATAGACCTTAAAATATTCTACTGGCAGGATCAGAAATATATCAGTGTGGTCACCACACTGGTCTTTTTATGCTTTGGTTTGGGATTATTTTCATTGGCATTTGCATAAGCAGACATTAATAGCAATGGCACTTAGACTTATATACCGCTTCACTTCACAGTGCTTTACAGCCCTCTCTAAGTGGTTTACAGAGTCAGCATATTGCCCCCAACAATCTGGCGGCTCATATTACGGACCTTCGGAAGGATGGAGGGCTGAGTCAACCTTGAGCCAGTCAAGATGACACATTGAGAAAACAGTCATTAGAATGGGAAGGGACCATTTAGGCTATTGAAACAAATCCCTTATATGGTATAAGAATCCAAATTAAAGCATTGCCAGTTTCTTCAGTATCTCTTCATAGTCCCCTTGTTGCCAATGTTGCTCTTTGAACATGTTCTAGTTTTTCTGAATTATTAAATGGTGCTCCCTAAAATTTTACATATATATATAGAAATAGTAATTAGACTTACATATAGCCCCATAGTGTTTTACAGCACTCTCTGGCAGTTTATAATGACAGCATATTGCCTCAGCAATCTGGCTCCGCATTTTACCGACCTCAAAAGGATGGAAGGCTGAGTCAACTTTGAGCCCCGTCAGGATCGAATGCGAGGCTGCGGGCAGAGCCTGCAATACTGCATTCTAACCCCTGTGTCACCAGGGCTCCTTAGATATACTACCCAGGTTGGATAGTACATGTAACTATAGTATATGTAATTATTAGTCTGTACTCATATATGTAACTATTAATCTTTACATTTCAACATTATTTCAATTGTAATACTCTGTTTTCTCCAAAATAAGACATCCCCTGATAATAAGCCCAATCGGGCTTTTGAGTGCATGGCAATAAAGCCAAGTGCTTATTTCAGGGTTCAAATATATATATATGACAGGGTCTTATTTTCGGAGAAACACGGTATGTAGAATGTCTATGAGGATTCTTAATCATTCAGGTCATGGTTGTCCCAAAGGTCCCCCCACACACAAAGAACTGAAGAAGCTTCTTGGATGAGAAGCGAAATGTTTTCCAAGAAAAAAAAAATCCCAGTTACCTTTTGGAAAAATTACCTTTGAGATACTATGTAGAATCTTCTTCAGGACAATAGAATTATTGTTTCAGTGATTAGTTTTTTTAACTGGAGTTCCTGAAAAGTTAATGACTGTCTCAGTATCTTTATCTTAACTTTTAGTCATACAAAAGAAATATTGACTTAACTTTATCTTAACTTTTATTAATGCAAAACAAATTCTGAAGGCCAGATAGTGAATAGGGAACAGACGGTTTATTCAAACTTGTTGATTTATACTGTCAAGTTCAAGCATCCAGAATCACTTGGGGATAGTCTCCAAAAGAAGCTTTATGGCTAGTCACCTACGTTACAAGAAATCTTGCCAGATTGACTGCATTTCCTTGGGAATGGTCAGATAAGGCTTTAGGGATTCTAGGGGAGGTCAGACCTGTGCCACTTCCTGCAGTGCAAGTACTCCAAGCTTGGCCCCCTGTTAACACCTCCTTTCAGTCTAGATATAGATTCTACCACATACCTGTATATTGACTTAGTCTCCAAGAAATATTGAGGCAACTGATGTGTTGAAATGTGGAGGAAACACTTCTATGAAAGTTTTTGCTAATCAGTAGTGCTTATTCAAATCCAGTTAGCTGTGCAGTCTTGTTCATAGTTTTGTTTATTTTTGAATGAAGGTACATACACATGCCTTCTAGTGTGAAAGTTGTCACATAGTTAAATCCAATTGACTACCTAATTATGTGGTGTCACTCAGAATTACTTCAAGTTCTACTGCTAGTTTTTGCTATTTTTGCTTTTAAAAGATGCTCAGGCAGTGGATTTGAAAAGAAGCGTAGGCCTTAATAATTATTCTCAATCATCCACATAAATTTGGTAAAAAAACAATGCCTGAAAAAAGTAAGAGGATGGATATTTACATTCATTCCTAAACTATTGCTGTTCTTTCAGTGAATGATTTTATTTTAACTTGCTTAATTTAAGGAACTGATGAAGACCCAATTTTGAAGATTCTAACAGGCAGAAGCAATGCTCAACGCCAGGAAATTGCAGTACAATTTAAAACACTTTTTGGCCGGGTAAGGAAGTGATTCTACTTGTGCTTTTTCATATTAGAGATATTTCACAATGGTTAATGTTTTTGGTTGGCTGGTTATTACTTGTTTATTTCTCTTACTCTTCACTTCTGTGTGATTGCGCATACACGCGCACACTCACACATACATAATAATAATAATAGCACTTTTCTTATATACCGCTTCATAGTGCTTTACAGGAATGCATACATAGAATATACACAGAATGCACTTCTGTGTGAGTGCGCGCACACACACACAGATAGATAGATAGATAGATACATACATACAAACACATATCTCTATACATTTATATGGAATATTAATAAAGCAAGGTCTAGATGCAATAACTAGAAATGAAAGACTGCTGTTATTGATATGCATTTCTCATTAATTATTCATTCTTCATTCTGTCATTTAGGATCTTGTCGATGACCTTAAATCGGAACTTACAGGCAAACTGGAGACGCTTGTGGTTTCCCTGATGAGACCTGAACGGATTTATGATGCACATGCAGTAAAACATGCCATTAAGGTAAAATGACTGGCACAACTTTAAATTAAAAAGTTCGCTTATCTAGAATGGAATCTTTCCTTTTAATTCTGAAGTTAACAGTTATGACAATTGATCTGTTTGAGTATAGTGTTAGTTTTCATTGTAATAAAATTTACTTTCAAATCAACAGATTTTAGCATCACCTGTGGGCTTGAATAAGAGTGTTGTTATAAAATATGTATAATATAATTTTCAGGGAACAATGCACCTTTTAAATTACATTTATGGTTGAATTTCAGTTATGCTGCTTTGCATCTATTGGGTGATTTTTAAGCAGCTGCTTACAACTGTTTTGTACTAATTAAATACACTGTATACAAAAAAGTAAGGGGCAGAGGAAATCTATGTCTAGGCTAGGAATCACCTAAATGCTTACAGAAAAGGCAGACTGTATTTGAAGATAATGGCCAACTTTTATCTGAGAGGGAGGGAGAGAGAGAAACAGAAAGAGAGAGAGAGAAACAGAAACAGAAACAAAAACAGAAACTGACAAAGAGATTAGTAGGACCCATGAAATTGAAAAGAGAAAGGAAAGCTTTTGGAAAAGAATGACAGTTGCTCAGTGCCCAGAGAATTGACAAAAAGAAAAAAAGAAAAAAGAAAAAAAAGAACAAAACAGCAAATAGAAACTGAATGGAAAAAAGTATCTTTGGAAGGGAGGATTAGACACATGGACTATATTTACATATTGCTGTAAATCATGTTTTGTTAAATAAAATAATGATCTGGGATTTTTAATAATCCCAATAACAAAACAAAAATGTGTGATAAGGAATTGACTAAGCATGTAAGTGTATAAATGTAGAATGAATGAATCAGCAGTATTGATGCTACCCATTCAGAGAAATAAATTCACAAATAGGAGAAACACTGCCCTCCCCAATTTCTTAAGAGGGAAGATGCTCATTGGATAGTTGCTATTTGATGGTTGGGTCAAAAAAATTGATAAAAGTGGAATGAAATGGTGAATAAGCACACCTGAAGAAAATAATTTCGTGCGAAACATTTTGTTGCAGTCCCAATTATTAAAGGCTCATAATAGCAAGAAAAGTCTATTTGATTAATTCAGCTGAATTCTCTTTGCAAGATAGTTATAGCTATCATCACATAATATATGTCATCTTCTTATCCTACTTAACAGACATTTCAGCCCTCTGTCATAAAATATTCCATCTTCCCTGCCCTAATTCTTTTGACTGTCCCTTTTAGATTACATAATGAAATGTTCTGTAATGTGCAAGTCGTGGATAATTAATATTAATATTTTTGTTGACAGTTTTCTTCTGTCATTCAATTTCAGCATGTGAATTAAAAATATTACACTAAGTATTCTATGGAACCTTGTGATAGTAGGTAATTTCGTTACCAATACTGTCACTCGACAAAAATCCCTATGTAGTATTGCAACCAAATATTGATTTTTAATGTTAATATTTGAAGGGAGATAGATACAGTTTAATTTACTGAGTCAGTGGAAAAAAACCCTAACACTTAGGATCTGATTCAAGTGACAACATCAATAAGGTGCTGGACAGAAGAAAGAAGAAAAGTAGGTTGGGAAAACAGGTGATTTTTCTTCCTCTTCTCTCCCACAGAAGAATCAGCTGGGAACTTTGGAAAGGAATTTTAGGGCAGTCACTCTGTGTTAATGATTAAAAATGCACTGTTCATTTCATATTGATTGCAGAGTGACTATATCTCTTTAGCTTTTGAAACCTAGACAAGCAGCCATTGACTATTTCTCCTGGGTCATTCAATTGCACTAGTTTTTTCTTTTCCACCTCTGGAACTAGAACTATACATTTGTCAGGAAGTTTCCATCTGGAGAGCTTATGATCCATCTCTTCATAAGTGTAGGTCCGTGATGGCGAACCTATGGCACATGTGCCCAAAGTGGCACAGGAAGCCATGTCGCCCGGCATGCACAGCCTTGCCTGTTTGTCTTCCGGGTTTCTGGTGTGCATGCGCACGCGATGATCAGCTATCCGTGCGTGTGGCAGTGCCAAAAACTCTGTGCACATGCCCACTGACCAGCTGATGAAACATTCCTATAAATTTTCCAAAAATACTTATTCTGTGCAGAAGTATTTCCAATATATGGTAGGCATTTGTACTTCATTCCAAAATTCCCAGAGCAAGAAAATAAATTGCTATTGGTTGCCCTCCATGAAATTGCCTATATAGTAGTAGAGAAAAACTGACTTACGATGCTAAGTCAGAGAAAAGCTGATCCCTAAAATATATTCATTTGGCAGGAATTCCTTGTATGTATATGAGTACTAGAACAAAGATGCAACTAAATGTATTAGCAGATAAGTAAATTGCAATTAACTAAATGCAGGAAGATGGAAATATATTAATGTAATTATTAGAGTGGTTTAGGAAGGCCAGGTGATGCAAGAAAGAAATCTGCATAGTTTAAGAATAATTCCTGTATGTAGTACTAATCTGAATGTAGTTCTTTGCATTCTATCTGTGTATACATTTTTATAAGATTTATACAGACTGGAATGCCAAACATGTTCAAATCAGAGGTGGGTTCTTCCCAGTTCGGACCGTTTCTATGGAACCGGTAGTAACTTGGCGGCCTGGGTCGCTAGAACCGGCAGCAACCCAGGCCTGCCTGGCACCACCATCTTGTTCTTTGCTTCTGCACATGCACAGAAGCTGGTTTTTAAGCACTGTGCATGCGCACCTGTGTCGGGTCAAGGAGCAAACCAGCAGCGAAGAAAACCAGAACCCACCCCTGGTTCAAATATACATTTTCCTTTATTAAACATAAGATGGTTTTACTACTTACTGAAAAAGTATGACAACTAAATGTTCAAATGTTAAAAATGCAATCCTGGCAGACAGATTTATTAATTATAATAACAAAAGTCTATTTTTGTTAAACATTTGTTAATTTATGTAACATTTTATTAATTATAGTAACAGAATTCTACTACTGCCAAGAGTTTTAAAAATTTTTCTTATTTATTCCAAGAGTTGGCAGAAGAAAGAGAAGCAATCTGAACTTTTCTGAGCTAAAAAAACTGCTCAGCAAAATCTGTTGGACAAAAGGACTGTCTTACAGGAATTCAAATTTCAGCAATAAGCCTTGCCACATTTCCTGTATGAGTCATTTGGAATCTATGTCGTTTTCCCCACCCTTATGGATCATATGGTTAGGCATTCTTGAACTAAGAAATAGGCATTCTTGAACACTATGGATTTATTTCAAATATATTGGAGTTATGCTACTATTTCTTTACATTCTGGTTATAAAGTAATTTTTTTGATCTGGTATTGCAGCATAAAAGCAGAATTGTAGAAAGAAATGTAAGTCAGTTTAATTGTTAATACTGTACTAAGAAAAATGATACAATTTCATGAACTCATTACATTGGTTTCAGGGGGCAGGAACTGATGAACAAGTCTTGACTGAAATTCTTGCATCTCGGACACCTGCTGAAGTCCGGAATATAAAGCAAGTTTATCAGGAAGGTAACTTTTGGTTGTGGGAGTGTGGCATGTTTCTGGAGTGGAAAATTTGTGGAAGCTTAGCTCTTTTAGCCAATTTTCTCAATACAGTATATTCTGTACAGGAATAAGTGCTTATGCCATTCTGAAATCTAAAATGACTGGCCTTTGAATAAAGGAAACACTTAGTACATTTTGAATAGCCCAAAGGCCTTTTCAAAACAAAAAACAACAACAAAAAAAACACCACACCCCAGAACAAACAGGTACAGAAACAACCATACAAAAATATATATGGTACATGACATCAAAATTCAACGATATTAAAATTCAATAACTAAATTTCTAAAACTAGAAAACCCAAATAAAATATCTCATCTCTAACTCAGCTCATCTTTCTTACAATCAATGAAATTCTTTTCAATGTAGCTGGCTCGTATTGCTGTCATCCTATTAAGATAGCGAGTGATAGCCCTTACCAGGGAGGAGAGTCTGCCTTCAATAGAAATGTTAGTCATGTATAACTCTTAACAAGTGGAATTTTTTTTAATTTTTAAATTCAAATTTTGTTTAATAATGCATGTGGATTTTTTTTTGCAGAATATGGAGCTGATTTAGAAGATCATATAACATCAGATACCTCTGGCTACTATCAGCGAATGTTGGTAGTTCTTCTACAAGTAAGCTCCTAAGATTGAAATCAAATAAATGGTTCAGAAATTGACCTACTCTTATATTAATTTGTGTTCCTTGTATATTTGGGACTGGAATTCAGAAACATACTGCAGGCTAGTGGGCTTTGTTGAGGAAGAAGAAAGGAAGGGTAGGTGAATGGATAGAGATGGTTTGGAAGTCACATGCTTCTCTGGAGCTGCAAGATAACTAACCTGATGTATCTTTCTTTTCCAAATTATGACTAAAGCATGGATGCGCTGATATTTTTGTTTCTTATCTCTAGTCTTGAGTTGACTTCCATCTTTCTGTCCTTTTGGAGACACATCTTCTAGTTGTGCTGCATTTTTAATACCACTACTGGTGCTATTAAAGTAGTTTAGGGCACTTTGCCATAGGATGATTTATTCAGGTTAGCATCAAGTATTGTAGACAGGAATCACATGGGCTATGTGCAAAGCATATGGTAAGAAGGAAAAAGGAAGGAACGGAGAGAGAGAGAAAGAGAGAGAGAGAGAGAGAGAGAAAGAGAGAAAGAGAAAAAAGAATCCAGATATAGAAGACTTGACCATGACATAATAACCACTGATTTTTAAATACTATCTAATTATAGTCTTGATTCACAGAGTCATAAATCTTTTTCTTGTACTCCATTTAGGCTAACAGAGACCCTGATGGCCAGATTAAAGAAAGTCTAATTGAGGAAGATGCTCAGGTAGGTAAAGATTCCCTCTTTCTGTTTCACCTAAAACCTAAAATCTAAAATGGCACCATCAGGACATCAGAAAGTAAGAGATCTCAAGAGATTGAGCAAGTTTGATTCTAGTATGGAAAAGATACTGGCAATTTTTTCAGTTAAATATCATTACCATAAAGAAGCCAGGAATTCTAGCTATTTTTTCTCTTGTATGAAGAACAATAATTGTATAATTACGGCATTATAAATAAATAAATAAATAATAATTAAGTTATATGCACAATAAAGAAGTAAATAAATGAATCACTTTTTGGAATCAGTGCTAGATCCCAGATGTCTCCTTGAATTGTTTGGTTCCATTCTCAAACTATCTGAGGTAAATTATTTCTAGTTTAGGGGGGGAAGGGGAGGGGGTTGGGGGGGAGGGGGGAGAAAAAGGGGAAAATGTTTGTACTTTGTACTAATAACACTTTTTGAACAAAAAAAAATTTCTACTTTGAATGTTTATGTGTGCCTGCAAGTAGGTCTTTAGACAGCAGACATCATTTAGTTTTAGAAACAAAAAAATTGAGACTATTGTCTCCATTCCTCAAAATATCTCTGGAACATGGTATACTAGAAAAATGAAAATGTTGGTAATAAGAGCTTAAAGAGTTTATAATTGACATCCCCTTTTAAAAATTGGAAATAAGGGATATGTTTTACGTTTTCATGTCTCCAAAAGACATCAGTTTGGAATGCTGTCCTGGAGTTCTGCACAGGATACCTTATTTTTTTACTGAAATCTATAAATCTGGTATCTAAGTAAGTGGCAGCACCTAACTGACCTTGATTGATCTTAAAAAGACATGCTGAATCAGCCATCATTAAAAGGACTTGAACAGGAGACAGCTACCCAACCACTACCCTAATGTTATAGACTTGGAGGCCCAGTTTCTTGAAGTCTAAGTAACTAACTGGAACTGGCCTCTACTCAGCAAAGTGGTTACTTTTTAACCTGCAACTCCAGTTGATGCTTTTTATATGAAATGGGGAAAGGAGAAGGAATGCTCAGGCTTGCTTTATTTGCAAAGATGTTTTGCTAAATATGGGGGTGTCACATCTATGGAAAAGCCTTGAGCAAGTGGTTTTCTCCAGATATTGGTGGACTATATTTTTAGCAACTTTGAATATAATTTAGAATGCATTTTATTTATTCTAGTTGTATCCAAGAAATTACAAATTGTCTAGTGAGATTGATTAAGCTGGTTGGGCAAACACTATATTGTGTATATTGGTAGTTTCATAACTGATCCTTTCCTACTTTATTCATTCAGACTTCTCCCAGCATCTGTGCATGACAATACTTAATTTCTTTGTTTCCAATTTAACTCTTATTCATTGTGCCAGTTTTTTTTATAACTTGGTACATTTTCAGTATTAAGGGCTTGAGATTGTAGGAATTGAAGTCAAACATATATGGGAAATGATGGAGAGGAAGGTACTATACTGTACTGGCTGACTTTGATGTATGACACATAATTAATATTAGAATAGAATAGAATAACAGAATTGGAAGGGACCTTGGAGGTCTTCTAGTCCAACCCCCTGCTTAGGCAGGAAACCCTACACCACTTCAGACAAATGGTTATCCAACATCTTAAAAACTTCCAGTGTTGGAGCATTCACAACTTCTGGAGGCAAGCTGTTCCACGGATTAATTGTTCTAACTGTCAGGAAATTTCTCCTTAGTTCTAAGTTTATTTTATAAACGATGTGGTTTTAATAGATTTGTATGCCGCCTAACTCCCAGAGGACTATGGGCGGCTAACAGCATATAAATACAAAATCTTAAAAAAAGTTGCTTCTCTCCTTGATTAGTTTCCACCCATTGCTTCTTGTTCTACCGTCAGGTGCTTTGAAGAATAGTTTGACTCCCTCTTCTTTGTGGCAACCCCTGAGATATTGGAACACTGCTATCATGTCTCCCCTGATCCTTCTTTTCATTAAACTAGACATACCCAGTTCCTGCAACCGCTCTTCATATGTTTTAGCCTCCAGTCCCTTAATCATCTTTGTTGCTCTTCTCTGGATTCTTTCTAGAGTCTCAACATCCTTATTACATGGTCATTAAGTGAATCCAGTTTCTTCAATATAGTGTGTGTGTGTGTGTGTCTGTGTGTGTGTGTGTGTGTGTGTATATATATATATATACACATACATACACACACACATACATACATACATACATACATACATACACACACGAATTCTAGATGCCAGTCTGTTTTTAAAAAACCCACACAATTTAAAACATTTCAGAATAGACCTTGTAAATGATTATATATATCACCTTATATATATAATATATATATTATATATAATATATATATATAAGGTGACAAGCAACAGGGAGAAAGCAGAGCTACTTAACACGTTTTTTGCATCTGTCTTTACACAAAGGGGAAAAACAGTCCAACCTATCAAAAACAGCATCACAAAAAACATATTAGGAACACAAGTTAAAATAGGGAAGAAAATGGTAAGGGAACACCTGTCTACGCTAGACGAATTCAAATCACCAGGATCAGATGGATTACACCCCAAGGTTCTGAAGGAACTGGCAGATGAGATCTCAGAACCATTGAACTATATCTTTCAAAGATCCTGGAGCACCGGGGAACTGCCAGAGGACTGGAAAAGAGCTGATATAGTTCCCATCTTCAAAAAATGAAAAAAAACAGATCCAGGAAACTACAGACCTATCAGCCTGACCTCAATACCAGGGAAGATTTTGGAAAAGATAATCAAGCAACGAATCAATGAATACCTAGAAGCAAAGACAGTAATAACCAAAAGCCAACATGGTTTTGTCAAAAACAGATCATGCCAGACTAATCTTATTGCATTCTTTGACAAAGTGACAAAATTAGTGGACCAGAGGAATGCTGTCGATGTGGTTTACTTGGACTTCAGTAAGGCATTTGATAAAGTAGACCATAACCTACTACTAGATAAAGTAGAAAAATGTGGGATGGACAGCAACACCACCAGATGGATTCAAAATTGGCTAACCAACCGCACTCAACGCGTAGTGCTCAATGGGACTGCATCTACATGGAGGGCAGTATGCAGTGGAGTACCCCAAGGCTCTGTTTTAGGCCCAGTACTCTTCAACATCTTCATCAATGACTTGGACGAGGGGATAGATGGGGAACTCATCAAATTTGCAGATGACACCAAACTGGCAGGAATAGCCAACACTCCAGAAGATAGGCTCAAGATACAGAAGGATCTTGACAGACTTGAACATTGGGCGCTATCAAACAAAATGAAATTCAATGGTGAAAAAAGTAAGGTTCTACATTTAGGCAAGAAAAACAAAATGCACAGGTACAGTATATGTGGTACCTTGCTCAACAGTAGTAACTGTGAGAGGGATCTTGGAGTCCTAGTGGACAACCATTTAAATATGAGCCAGCAGTGTACAGCAGCTGCCAAAAAAGCCAACACAATTCTAGGCTGCATTAATAGAGGGGTAGAATCAAGATCACGTGAAGTGTTAATACCACTTTATAATGCCTTGGTAAGGCCACACTTGGAATACTGCATTCAGTTTTGGTCACCACGATGTAAAAAGGATGTTGAGACTAGAAAGAGTGCAGAGAAGAGCAACAAAGATGATTAGGGGACTGGAGGCTAAAACATATGAAGAACGGTTGCAGGAACTGGGTATGTCTAGTTTAATGAAAAGAAGGATCAGGGGAGACATGATAGCAGTGTTCCAATATCTCAGGGGTTGCCACAAAGAAGAGGGAGTCAAACTATTCTCCAAAGCACCTAAAGGTAGAACAAGAAGTAATGGGTGGAAACTAAACAAGGAGAGAAGTAACTTAGAACTAAGGAGAAGTTTCCTGACAGTTAGAACAATTAATCCATGGAACAGCTTGCCTCCAGAAGTTGTGAATGCTCCAACACTGGAAGTTTTTAAGAAGATGTTGGATAACTATTTGTCTGACGTAGTGTAGGGTTTCCTGCCTAGGCAGGGGGTTGGACTAGAAGACCTCCAAGGTCCCTTCCAACTCTGCTGTTATTATTATATTATAATATATATATGTGTATGTATATCTCTATCTCTATCTATCTATCTATCTATCTATCTATCTATCTATCTCTATCTATCTATCTATCTATCTATCTATCTATCTATCTATCTATCTATCTATCTATCTATACATACAAGGTCTATTCTGAAATGGTTTAAATTGTGTGGGTTTTTTAAAAACAGACTGGCATCTAGAATTTATTTTCTTTTTGAAAGTATTTGAATTATTCATCATGAAACGTCACATGATGCATCATCTGCAGTCCACAATGTGAAGCTGTTGTCTCGAGAGAAAATTAGAAAGGACAAAAATAATGGTTCTTACTGAGATTGGTGGGAGTTGAAGTCCAACACATTTGGAGAGTAGCAGTATTGGAAAGACTGTGACTGGGAATCATATTGAAGTGGCCAAAAGAATGAATGCAAAAATACTAGTTGTGTTAAGGATGGTTCAAAAGTCCTCTGGTAAACTCATAATCTAATATTGGACCCTTATCTAAGATAAGTGTTGTCTTTATGACCCTTGGTTTTATGTAGATCATAGAAAAATCTTACTATTTCTTTTCATTAATAACAATGAACTTTCTTTTTATTCTAACAGGAGCTCTTTAAAGCTGGGGAACTGAAATGGGGAACAAATGAAGAAAAATTTATCACCATTCTGGGAACTCGAAGTATATCTCACTTAAGAAAGGGTGAGTAGTACTAAGAAGAGTAGTGATGGGTGTTTTTAATAACGACTTTAATAAATATGTAGATGTACACTAAGCTAGAATGTTATTTTTGAATATTTACATTTTCCCCTTTTGTAGCCGACTTAATTGTCCTGCCCATATGTTGAGGAATGTATATGTTTAGATGTTCTTCAAGCATCTAAGCTTGTTTGAAGAAGCTAAAAATAAGTAATATGTGATAATTAAAGTGTAAATACTACTTTTACTTCTCTTTTGTTTTTTCAGTTTTTGACAAATACATGACTATTTCTGGTTTTCAAATTGAAGAAACAATTGATCGTGAAACATCTGGTGCACTTGAAAAGCTGCTTCTGGCAGTTGGTAATGTATAGTCCTATTCTTGATGAATTTTAAGCTTTTATATACTAGGCCTGTATTCTCTAGCAACATAGGTTCTATTAACTAAGTGGGTGGCCTCAAATCACTTCAGGACAGTGTTGTAGGAGAAGTTTCCTGTCAGTTTTTTTCTGCAGCTCTGACCAAAGAACTTCCAGGCTGGGTGGTTTATGGATTGCTGACATTATACTCCAAAGTTGCCCAATCTGGAAGACCTTCATACAAGCTACAGAGTCTTTGGACTGAGCAGCTGCTCTGCAGACATCAGTTCTGTTGCTCTATAAGTTATAGATATGGTACAAAGCCCCTTATTGCAAGCCCAAGAGGCACTGGACTGAGCAGCTGTGAAATGGATGGTCATACCATACAAGGAGCAGGTGCCACCCATAGTCACCTAAGCAGTAGTGGCATGCTCCAGATATGTAGTGTATGCTCCAGATATGTTTTGGAACAAATGTGCTCCAAAGCACAGCTAATTCCCCCAAGTAGTTGATGACTCCTAAGCAGTGTCACCATTTCTGCCTCGCAATTGCTCAGATGAAGCCCCTTTAATTGTGAGTTCCTGCTTAGTCACCAGTTAGCCAGTCAATGGAGGAGGGTGGTGGCATGGCCATGTTAGCCAGGAACTTTGGAAGTTCTTAGCTGACTGACCCATATAAAACGACAAACCAACCCAAAGTTCTCTGAGAGGCTGTGGGTTGGTGATAACCATGTTGCTATGCATGTCACAGGTAGCTCTGCTGGGTCTCCTTTTTTTTGGCCATGTACTGTACATATATACATCTGAACAAGACTGTGTTGTTTCTCTGTGTCATATAATACAGTATATGTGGGTATGTGGGTATACGCATATTTATGAGTTTATGAGTGTATATTGGAGGTGGTGACCCTTTGAGAGCTGTATGCAACAAAATTTCATTTTAATGTATGCCAATTAGTGTACATTTAAAATGACAATAAAGTTAGTCTAAGTCTAATCTCTTCAGACATGGGAAGCTGAACAACAGAAGAGAGGAAGTGGGGGGGAAGGGGAAGGGAGGAGAAGTAATTTGAAAGTATAGCAACTTGCCAAAAATGAAGATGAAGAATGCTAGTAAGTAAGTCAGAATGTAGCATTCTGTTAAATTGGCACTTCTTACCTCCCAAAAACATATTTAATTGGTTTGTACCTGCTATGAGTTGTAAATCCATTTATATTAAACTTCCCAATAGTTCAAAGTATTGATGGTGCAATTCCTCTACTATAAGGAAGGTTGGATTAAGAGAACAACTGGCTTAAAGTTACTCTTAAGCCCTTCAGTTAAATGAAGAACTAACCTTTGTCGTCTTTAGGCAAATCCAGTGTCAAAGATTGCACTATACTTCTGATCAGAGAATTGTCAAGGGTTGTTTCTGTTAAATTCCCAGTTTAAATATATAATAATATGTGATAGAATATTGTGGATCAAATTATTTATTGTAAATACTTGAAAACTACTTTGCTGTGTTTAGGGGAATAAATGCCATTTATATAGCTGTTTGTCATGCTAAAATATTTTGTGATTCAAATATGTTTTTCTTCTAGTGAAGTGTGTCCGAAGTGTTCCTGCCTATTTTGCTGAATGTCTCTTTTATGCAATGAAAGTAAGTATTTATCATTTTTAAATAAAATCAACATCTTCAAGCACTACTATTTAAACAATCTTACACTGACAATATCTAAGTTACTTTCTTGAACACAAATATTTTCATGTCTTGTTATTCCATGTATATTTATTTAGAAAGAAGGCTGATTGTGTTCAGTGAACTTTATATTTTAAGAATACATCTGTAGGATTTCAGCGTCAATTTACTCTTGAAGATACTTGAAAAGGAGATAATAAAATGAAATGAGGAAAATATTTCATTTTATGAATTTTTCAGCTCTCTTGGTGTTTGTAACATATACAATATAGTATTTGAAATGTACATTTGAGTATTGAGTGATAATTATTAGTTGATCTGATATGAGGTATTCATTATATAATCCATTTTTAATATGTTCCTTAAAAACTTGCAGCAATTTCTATGTAGCAGTAAAAAAGCATTTTTTAGTTTTGTTGGTCTTTTTGTTTTGTCAATTTTTATTTTACCTGCATTGAAGTTGCATTACAGCAGGGGTTATAAAACTGAAGGTAATTTTCTCCAAGGGACTAAGGTATATATTTTTTATTTATCAAATTTATTTGCCATTCATCTTGTGGTTTAGGAGACTCTGAGTGACTTGGGCATAGAGTGGAGCTAATGGACCAATTTGTAATTGCTCTCTTAGCAACTTGAGAATCCAGTTTGGGATTGTCCCTACTGTTACACTGACAGAGTCTGTAATAACAACAACAACAACAACAACAACAACAACACATTATAAAAACCACAGAAACAAAGGCAGAATATAAGGGAAAAAAGCTGGATGCCAGATTAAATAGATGGAAAACCAAAGCTTTGCATGGGCAACACTTGAAAAACATTGAAGGAAAATGTGATGACAACCTTACATGGGCATGGCTTAAGATGGAAACCATAAAGAAAGAAACGGAAGGTTTAATACTCGCTGCTCAAGAACAAGCACTACAAACTAATGCCATTAGAAAGCGAAGATACAAAAATCCACTGACTATCCAAACTGCCGACTTTACAACGACAAAGTTGAAACTGTTTCACACTTAATATGTGAGTGTAGCAAAATCGCGCAAACTGATTACAAAGCTAGACATGATCGAGTTGCTAAATTAGTTCACTGGTCATTATGTAAAAAATATGACATCCCTGTATCCGAAAAGTCATGGGAGCACAAAGTGGAAAAAGTTACTGAAAATGAGATGGTGAAGATCTTGTGGAACTTTCGAATACAGACAGATCGTCATTTGGAACACAACACACCAGATTTCACGGTTGTCGAGGGCCGAAGAGTACAGTTTATTGATAATGCTGTACCAGGAGATGCCAGAGTCGAAGAAGAACTGGAAAAAATTATGAAATATTGCGACCTGGCCATCGAAACTACACGGCTATGGATGAAACATGTAATAGTGATACCCATTGTCATTGGGGCACTTGGTACCATGTCCAAGAATTTCCCAAAACACATCAAGAAATTGCAGCTTCCTGCAATAACAGAGGAACTGCAAAAAACTGTGCTACTCGGAACATCATATATTTTAAGAAGATACTTGGTTGATACCTAGGACCCTGGCAACAACCTGTATCAGCCATTAACACCAGTCAGTGGTATTTGTGACACTTTTTTAAATGTTCAGTTGACTGAGTTTCATGTTTAATGAATAAAAGAGATAATAATATCTCTTTTAATAATAATAATATCCCGGTTATCTCTGGGACCGCATCCTACCTCATACATCCCTACGACCAATTATGTCCCACAGGTCTCCTCCAGGTCCCTTCAGCCAAACAATGTCGGTTGGCGGGTCCAAGGGGGAGAACGTTCTCTGTGGGGGCTCCGGTTCTCTGGAACCAACTACCCCCAGAGATCCGATCTATCCCCATCTTGCTGGCCTTCCGGAAAGCTATTAAGACATGGCTCTTCCTGCAGGTGGGGTGATGTGACCGATGAACATCTTAGGTCTCCCCTAGGTATGAATGTGTTGTTTGGCTTTTTAATCTTTTAATTAATCAAATGTTTTAAATCATTTATTATTTTTGCTACTGTTTTTATATTGTTCTTATATTCTGTTGTACGCCGCCCTGAGTCCCCAGGGAGTAGGGCGGCATATAAGAACAGCAAAATAAATAAATAAATAAATAAATAAATAATAATAGCAGCCTTTATTGTCATTGTACATCATGTATACAATGCAATTTTATGAGGGTAACGACACTATTCAAAGCTGGGAGTAGGGGGCAATTGGGTCCAACAGTTTAAGATTAACCTTTGTTATTAAATCAATAAAAATTAAAAAATGAATTGTTCCTCTTGAGTTGCAAAAATTTTATACACCATGCTAAGTCATTGTTTAGTTTTAACTGTGGTTTGTTGAATAAGGCATTTTGTCTCAGTGACTCCAGCGGAAAGAATTAAATAATGGGAATTGGTAGAATTACTGCCCAGCGCTCTTCATCGATTGCTTAACTTTGTTTTCCTAGGGAGCAGGCACGGATGATGATACATTGATCAGAATTATGGTTTCAAGGAGTGAAAAAGATTTACTTGATATCAGGCAGGCATTCAGAAGGGATTTTGCAAAAAGTTTGCACCATGTAATTCAGGTAAATTTTACCTTACCCATGATTATTAATTCACGTTATTTGTAACAGAAAATACTGCTGCTTCATGTGGTAATTTTCTTAGGAGTATGTAAGCAGTCTGCCAAGCCTTGATTTGTTTCTGCTTAGATTAGTTAAAATAGAAGAATTTTAATCATAGTTTTATTTGTTTTATTATTTATTTATATGTAAAATGTATGTCCCATTCTTCTTTGTAGGAGCTCAAGATTTATACCCACCACAACTCTGTGGCATTTAGGGCTGAGATAGTGATTGCTCCCAAGTCACCTAATTAGCTTCGATGGCTGAGGGTGACCTTGAATCTGACACACCTGATAATTCCCCCTTAGCCTACCTAAATAACTCATTCTTGTGTAGACATTTTATCAAGGGCAACAGCATATTTAAACATTTTTTTTGTTAGAACGTATCCTTTACTACTAGTAGTATTTGTAGATAGTGTTGGTTCTGCAGCTATAGATTTCTGATGAACAAAAATACTTTATTTAATAGTATGTGTACATCATATGATTAGAGAATAGTCATACAAATAACAATACTAGAAAAACAGTCCTTTTTTGAGAATATATGGACTCATTGTTGGTTGATCCTTTATAGAAAGATACATCCGGTTACTACAGGAACGGGCTTCTGCTGCTGTGTGGAGGAGAAGACTAGTGAAGTCTACAATAACACAGAGGACACAATCTCAAATCATGCCTTGTGCCTTTTCCCAGTTGTATGGCATTTAGATAGATCTGCAGTCTTGTTTGTATCCATGCTGGCTTTTTTATGCCAGAAGCAATATACTGTTGTTAGTCACATATTATGATGCTTCATCTTGCACTGCCTTGCTTAAGTAGGATTATTTTCTTTACCAGGGAAGTTACGTCATTTCATGCATTTATTTTACATAATTGAAATTTAAAATCAGTGGAACAAATTTGGTTACAATATTTCATGTGTACATTCCTTATTGGGAAAAAAATTGACAAAAGTGCCTTTAAGTAAATGTGTTTTTAGTTTTAAAATCAAAAGCCAGAAATCTGGGATGCTTCTAGGCAAAGATTTTATTATGCAATTAGTGCTTACTAAAGTTTCATAGTGGGTTCAGATGACACACATTTCCTGGAGGAACTAACCCAGAGTTTTCCACTGCTGTTTCTGACTGTTTTCCTCACAGAAGAGGAAAAGCTATAATAATTGCACAATGTCTTTTGAGAGGATAGTGTTGATAGTTGGCTATCTAGGAACATCCCTCCATTTCAACAAAAGTGGAAGTAAAATACATTCCAAGAAACAAAACCAAATTTCCTCTTAGCTAAACTTGCACGATATATCTTGCACTTTTTACTCATTTTAAAGAACATTTCTGCTAATAGATTTAAAATTGTGAGCTATGCATTAACTGTCCTCATCTAATGTGATTTTGGTACAATTAAAATGTTTATCACCTACTAAATGGCTAAGTTGTCTCTATGGTACTCTGAGGACCAATAAAAGAAATACAGCTAGGCGCACTGTGAATACATCGATTTACTTAAGCTTAAAAAATGTTTTCCACCTTGTTGGATCTATCTTTTAACCATTAGAAATCTTTATGCACAATCTCTGGGTCTTTTATAATTTCGGTGTAGGTTTTTTGTATGCTTATATTCTCCTGAAGATTAGAAACATTTTGAAAATGAACCAATATTGAAGAATATGCCTTGTATATTATTTCAAGAAAATTGTGTAGAACACAAACATACATATTGAGGGAAACATCTAAGTTAGTAAATAACTGATATTCCTGCTTTAATAAACTGTAAAATATCTTTGTAAATGCAAAGGAGAAGATGGGCACTGGTTTGCTGACGTGTCATAAAGCTAAAAAATTACTGCTATGTGAGGATAAAGGATTACAGTTAATAGTACGTAGTTTCTGTCCTATTGCCAATATTAATGCTATTATGTTGAAGGATGTGGTGAGAATACTGTCTGTACTTCAATTAGGAATCAATTTTGAATCCAGTTTAGAATGGGAACATCTTTAACCTCTTCAAGCAGGAGTGACAGTATCTCATTTTGTGTATAATCCTTATGTGATTTATTTTACTCTTTATCCTAACCTTTTGCCGGACAATGGAAGAGAGGACTTTCTTGAGCATTAGAATAAAGAATGAATAGGGACAGGCTTCTTAGACAAATGCAGAGTAGCCTGAAACACTTCCAAGTTGAGCATTTGGCTGCAAATTAGATGGGAGACTCCTTGTATAACTGTTATTATATTTTGCAAAATAACTTTATCCAGAGGTGTGGACACTCAATGAATAATCAAATGGTAACAATATTTATGGCACTATTACAGTGAGAACATTACTGGATGCCCCCACATGTTTAAAAGTAATGATTAAAACTAATGAGGGAAGTAGTAATTGCTAAAACTACCAACCAAGATCTGAAGGTGGAATAAAAAGCATTCAAATAAAGGTAAATTTCACAATGCAGGTTACTGAAAATACTGATATTGCAGGATAAGTTTATTGCTTAATATAATAATATTAAGCCTCAGGAATAGGGCATTATCTGGGGTTACACATTCTTGTTTAACCCGTGCTACACAAAAAAGGATTTTTGCTTCCTGATCACACAGGCTTGCTGGCTGGGGAATTCTAGAAATTGAAGTCCAGATATCTTAAAATAACCAAGATTGAGAAAAGGATCTAGAAAGCAATGTAGACTCTTGAAGAACCTAATACAATTTCATCCTGCCTCTCAACAGACCTACTTTGAAACTGCTGAAGGTCTCACTCTGCATCTAAAAATGTGAAGTGATACAGTGCAGGGGTGGGTTCCGTATTCTTCTACTGCCGGTTTGCTCAGGGACGCGCCGCGCACGCATGAAACGCGCGCATGGCGCATCCCTGAGCAAACTGGCAGTAGAAGAATCCGGAACCCACCCCTGCACTGTACCACTTCACATTTTTACTAAAAAAGCTGCGCACGCACAGAAGCAAAAAACAAGGTGGCGCCTATGGCGCCGCTAAGAGAACCAGCTCAGGAGCGTGGCAGGCCTGGGTCGCTGCCTGTTCCAGCGACCCAGGCCGCCAAGTTACTAACGGTTCTATAGAACCAGTCTGAACTGGTGGGAACCCACCTCTGATATAGTGTGATTGTAAATCACTTGGTTACATGAAGATATTTAAGAATCAAAAAAACTGAAAAGCATACATCCAGCTTCATAAAGATGCTGATTCATGGTTTATTTTCTTTGTTCCTCATCATGCACCAACATTTTTCTTTTAATCAAATCTGTCATCATGTTCAGTCCTATCCAACCCTTCTTCTATCTCTGCTAATTCTCAATTTTAAAGAAAATTAGAAATAATTTTCAGCTACATTCAGCTTTAACTCTCTTTGGTATCAGAGGGAAAGAAGGGGAAAGCTTTCACTATTAATATTGATGTTAGCCCTTCAAGGTAGGTCAGACCAGGAATCATATCCTGCAAGAAATATTGGAATTTTGTTTTATTGATGTCTATAGTCACAGAAGTCATGAAAGTCTGGTATTTCCCTCTTTCTTATACCAAAGATAATGAAAGTGGAATTATTTTAAGCTTCTTAATACCTTAATACCATATCAGGCCTGGATGGAAATGGCATTGGTCATGTTTTTAATGACCTCCATGAATGGGATGGAGGTAGTGCATCCATCCTTGCTTTGCTTGACCTCTCGGCAACCTTTGATGCCATTGACCATGGTATCCTTATAGAGTGGCTTGGGGGGGTTGGGAGTGGGAGGGTTCTGTGTTGTGTTGGTTCACTTCTATGCGGCCGCCCTTAGAATTGATAGGAAGTGAGAGGTCTATCCCTTGTCCACTGTTTTGCAGGGTTCCACAGAGCTTGATACTTTCTCTGCTTCTGTTTAATATCTACATGAAGCCACTGGTTGAGATAATCCACCACCATAGACTGAGATATCAATATGCTGATGGCACTCAGTTGTTCGTATCAGCCCATGGTGAGTTAAGCAATGCAGTGACCTCTCGTAGTGTTTGGGGGCTGTTAAGGGCTGGAATGGGGAGTAATGGGCTGAAATTGAACCCTGACAAAACTTGGCTTTGGCTTTGGGATTCTTTGGTCCATGGAGAATTGCCATCTTTGGTCTTGGATGGGGTGGAACTTTCTCAAACAGACCCAGTGTGTAATTTGGGGGTTCTCTGGGCTTATGACTCTTGCTCAAAGAGCAGGTGGCAGTCGTGACCAGGAGGGCCTTTGCACAACTGTAGGTTGTGTGCCGGTTTCTGACCAACAATCCCTGCTCACAGTCACTCATGCCCTAGTCACCTCCCATTTTGACTATTGCAATGTGTAATACATGGGGTAGCCCATGAAAAGCATTCATAAAATCCAATTGGTTCAAAATGCAGCGGCTCCATGGTTTTGTGCAGACCTAGATATGCACATGAGTCATCTCTCCTGTGGGAGCTGCATTGGCTGCTGATTTGCTTCCAGATGCAATTCAAGGTGCTAGCTGTCACCTTTAAGGGCTTTCATTGCTTGGGATCAGGTTATTTGAAAGACCATCTCTTCTCAGTTATATCCAGCAAATCCACTAGAGTGGGGAGGCAGGGAATGTTGCAGGGCCTTTCTCAGTACATCTGGCGAAACCCAAAAGAAGGGTCTTCTCCATGGTGGCTCTGTCCCTTTAGAACATCATCCCTGCAGAGATTAGACTGGCCCCCACTTTCACAAGGACCTGAAGACCTGGTTCTGTTGATAGGCCTAGGGAACCCAAAGCGGGATGGAGCCTATAAGGGGGTTCGGTTGATTGTGTGTTTTCGCCAGGGGTGGTGGTGGGGATTACTGTTTTTTATTCTTTTTTATTGGTTTTTTTATTGTTTGTAAGCCATCCAGAGTCACTGAGAATGAGTGGGCGGCCATATAAATCAAATAAATAAATAAAGGGAAAGAGAAAGGGAAATGTTTCCCCTGTCCAGTCATTTCTGACTCTAGAGGGCAGTGCTCAGCTCTGTTTCTTAGCCAAGAGAGTCAGCATTGTCCAAAGACATTTCTGTGGTCATGTGACCAGCATCACTATACACTAAAGCAGTGGTTCTCAGCCTTCCTAATGCCGCGGCCCTTTAATACAGTTCCTCATGTTGTGGTGACCCCCCACAATAAAATAATAAAATTATAAGGAAACTTGGGTGGGTTCTAACTTACCTCGCTGCTGGTTCACTTCCTCCTGCACTGCATGGCCGCACCTTGTGGGCGTGCACGCGCTTTGCGTGCGCACGCATGCGCAGTGCCGAATTTTTAAAAAAAATTGCAAAAAACAGCCAAAAACAAGATGGCGACACATGTGCAGTTCTGAAAATTCAGCTTCTGTGCATGCTCAGAAGTTCCCATGGTACAGATCTTTTTTTTTTTTTTTGCAGTAGTCTATTTGCATGTGGGTGGACCCGCATGGAGACGGATAGAGGAGCGGTGTCTCGGTTCCTAAGACCATCGGGAATATGTGTTTTCCGATGGTCTTAGGCGACCCCTGTGAAAGGGTCATTTGACCCCCAAAGGGTCACGACCCACAGGTTGAGAACCGCTGCATTAAAGCACTCAGAACACTGTTACCTTCCCACCAAAGTAATACCTATTTATCTATTTGCATTTGCATGCTTTCAAATTGCTAGGTGGGCAAGAGCTGGGGCAAGTAATGGGAGCTCACCTTGTTGTATGGCCCTGGATCTCAAACCTGGGCTGTCAGTTTTCCAGCTGACAAGCTCAGCATCTTTAACTGCTGAGCCATCACACACCCATAAACAAATTTAGGAAGAGCCGAGGTGGCGCAGCGGTTAGAGGCAGTACTCCAGGCCACTTTAGCTGACTGTGATCCGCAGGTCAGCGGTTCAAATCTCACTGGCTCAAGGTTGACTCAGCCTTCCATCCTTCCGAGGTAGGTAAAATGAGGACCTAAATTGTTGGGGGCAATATAAATATACATTGCTTACTGGTGTAGACCGCTTAGAGAGTGCTTGCACTGTGAGGCGGTATATAAATCTCACAAACAAACAAACAAACAAACAAACACTTATTTAAGTATGATAGTCTTGACTATTTATATAACTACTGTGGATTGTATTGTAGCTTATTAGTAAACCTTCTCTTGTTTTTGGCTTGGAAGTGGACATTGCTTTGCCCTTGAACTTTCCCCTCCTATTTATGCTCTGCTTCCTTTATTTAAAACCACATTTTTCCTCCACAGGATTTGTAACATTCTGAGGTACGTTTTGATTAAGTGGTTTGTAAGACAAGATTTATGCTTCAACATGTTTGAGAGCATAAGCAAATGTACTTTATTCAGTAAACTTCGGTACACTATCATAGATTAATGGGAGTGAATATTTGGCCAGTGGCTTTATTATATTGTCCATATTAACAGCTATATATATGGCTGACCAGAAGGTGGTGCTGGTGAATCGAAACAAGCCTCTTGTTGTTCAATGCTGGCAGAGCACTTGAGAATACTGTCTTGAGTTCCAGCATAGAAGAAGTGCAATATGCAATACGGAAATTAAAAAAAACAAAATATTCTCCTTACGATATTTAACAAGCAGCTCATTGTATGTTTCACAATCAGTTGCATATATATTTTTGTGTATCTTCTTGGAAATAATCTGTTTACTTTAGAAACATTTTTAAAATTATTTTTGGTACGGTTTTGTAATGCAATTACATCTTCCAGAAACCTTGGATAGTTATAAATTTCTTCTCCATTCAAGATGAGTGAGAGGGAAAATGCCACCAGCTGACACTGCTTATAAATTTTGTCAGAGCTCCAGTCCAGGCATTTGCCGGAAAGTGACAGGCTGAAATTGAATGCAGTGCCTCTATAGGCCACAATAGCTGAGCACAAAGAAAACTTGACAAGCTCTGCTTGTCATGATGGACTGAGAGAAACGCTGAACTCCTTGATCTGTACAACTATAAAGAAGAACAAGGGACTATCATCGTTTTGCCTCTTTGTGTTGCTTTACTGTCAGGATTTGGAAATAACAGCAGCAGCCAAATAGCCTAAATGATAAGTGTTCAGTTCCTACAGTACCACTGGCATAACGTATCTTTGGATAAGAAAAAAAGAATAACAAAAACAACAAAATAAATCATCTCAGTAAGAGCACTCAGGCCTAATGAAACAAACAAAATGTTAAAAAAGTTATGATATTTATGTAGTTACTTATCAAGCACATTTAAATTATATTAAAGAAACCAAAATATCTTTACAATCCCCAAGGCATACCGTATTTTTCGGAGTATAAGATGCACCTTTTTACCCCCCCAAAAGAGGGTGAAAACTTGGGTGCATCTTATACACCGAATGTAGCCCCACCCAGCCAGCCACCCCCACCCTTTGGCCTCTGTCTTCCAGCAATTTACCCGTTTGCAGCAAAGAGGGAAGAGCCTATAAAGCCAAGCAAGTCACTAGCAATTCCCGATCTACAACTGATTTGCCACGTGGGAAAATGAAAGTGAAACTGAAACTGCAAAGACGAATAGCTGGGAGAGATACGCAGATTTTTATTTTTTGCTGAACTGGATGGAAGGGGGTAAGTGAATAACTATAAATGTCTGTAGAATGTTCAAATTATTAGACTTATTTTTTAAAGACTGCTTTATTATTGTTCTAGAGTCAGGGACAAAAATACGGTACTTTTGAGCACCTCTGATGTTTGAAAATTGAAAGTTGAAAAAATGACATGGCCTATAAGTACAATAATAGTATGTTTTGGCCCTTCAGGTACCATTGTCTGTGCTGATTGAGGACAATGTAATAGTTCATCACATTTTATAAAGCCAAAAACATAGGCCTGCCCAAAACTGAACTCTTAAGCTTCTTGAGATATTACCTTTGTATATCCAATCCAATGCTTAGGAAGAAATCCAGTCCTCCTGCTAGCTCATCTAATGTCATGTGAAACATGTCTGCAATGCTGTGTGGATGCTGTGAGGAGATTTTAAATGCACCTAAACATTGGCATCCTTCGTCTTCAGGTTTCAAGCTCAAGAGAAACCAATTTTCTATTCAATAGAAATTTTGCCATCTCTAAAGGCTGAGAAACACAGATGCTAAGCATGACTGCACCTTTTCTCAACTTATCTGAGGTAATTGCCAAAAGTCATTAGCAAAAAAATAATTCAAGAAAAGTTGTAACCTTATCTAATCCTATTTCTCAGAAAAGAGTAACAAGCATAATTAGGGTAATACAAATTAGTCCTATGAAGGGAGATAGAAGGAACTAGGAAAGTTTAGCTTTGAGAAAAGAAGCCCAGGATAGGTTGCATATGGTCAATTTCTTCGACACGTGGAAAAATGTTACCCAGAAGATGATCAAATTTTGTTCATCTTTACAAAGTGCAGGATAGAAAATGACACCTTTTAACCACAGGAAGCAAATTATTGCTGACTGCTAGAGCAAACACTTCCTAACAGAGAAGTCTGGTGGTGGAACTATTGGCCCAGAGATGTGGATTAGCAGCCTTTATTTAATGTGTTTAACTAGAAGCTAGACAACCCTTTTTCAATTCCTGGACTGAAATGATGATTTAATGACCTAAATGCCCCCTTCCAATTCTATGATTTTGTGACAAAGAAAAGATGCAAGTGTTGGTTTTTAGAAAGTGTTGGAAGAAAAAAAAAGTGTGTACATGTGTGTTAGTGGTGGGTTCCTACCGGTGCGGTCCACTGTACAGTACTGGTAGCAGCCAGCAGATGGCGCTATTTGCGCGCGACAGCTCCGATGCTGTCTTCGCCAGTCTGTCGCGCGGTGCCATCTTTTTGGGGGGAATTTTTGGGCATGCACGGAAGCAAAATCGCGCGAAGGGGTGCACATGTGTAGCGAGCATGCACGTGCCGAAACATGGCGATGCACGCACAGCGCACCGGTAGCGCGAAGAACAAGCAACCCGCCCCTGATGTGTGTGCCACAAAATGTGGTGGATATGGAGGAAATGGAGAAGAATTAGATATGTCCCAAATGTGCCACTGGATATAAGATAGCTAACTGTAAATTCAGGAAACTAATACAAAACACTATAAATACTGTAGCAGAGATTTAGAAAAAGTGGTCTTAGCATGTTCAAACCATAGACCAGAAGTCTACAATGAAGGTGGAAGGACTCATGTGCCTTCTTTTGAATGCGTCTTCAAAAATGGTCATCAAACAATTATAATTTTTGATGATTCAGATTATACAGAGATAGGAAAGAATAAGTGTAGAAGAGCATCTTAGTGGAATCTATTTTAAAAAAATTAAATTTAGATATAAATAGGATAAATTTAATTTTGTCCAGTCCCCACCTATTGATTAGTAAATTACAGCTATAAGATAAAAGGTCAGGTGGTGCTCTCTGTCCCTAAATTATTCATGCCCTTGCTGGTCTTACCAATTTCTGATGACATCATAGATGTATCTAGTATGCTTACCAGCAATGGTTTGCTCTGGTCTCCTTCCAGGATGTTTTCTAAGCTTTGCAGTCTATTTTACAAATTTGAAACATTCATATACAAGAAGATGCATTTAAAACAATTTGATTAAAATGATTAGGACAGATCTTGTGTTCATGCCAAATGGTTTGCTACAAAAGAGGCTTGAACTCAGAGTGAATCTTTTTAGGGAATTTAGCTTATTGCAAATCCATGGAGGAGATAGTGCTATTTAATCTTCCCAGTATTATAGCCCATTTAATTAAAGATGGCAAACTCATCACATTATCAGGTGTGAATAAATGAACTTTGTCAGTTCAGGCAGGGATTTTAAAGGAACCACACTTTACAGAATTCAAATGAGATTTCCATGCCAAATTATTAAAGTCTTTATGGGCAATTTCTCTCAACATTATCTGGTTGACCAAATATATATAGGAAATGGTCATTTGTGTGTATACATATTGTATGTATGTATGTATGTATGTGTGTGTGTGTGTATGTATGTGTGTCTGTATATATGTATGTGTGTGTGTATATATGTATTCATTCTATATGTAGAATGAATATATATATTCATTCTAGTAATTGTGATCTGCTTAAAACAGATTAAATTGTTTTTTAACAGCAAAAAACACAATTTTATAAAAGCTACATACCAGTTCCATTAATATTGCTTCTAACTCTCTTATCCACCATACTACAGCCCTAATGATACTTCCATCATAACTAAAAGAAGATAATTTAGCCTCAGTATTAGATAGACAGTAGTAGTGGGGAAATGAGTGAGTTACATTAAAAGAATGCTCTGTGAGATGCCTTTAATTGTGAAGAGACATAACATAATTGCACACAGAGGAAACAAAGCTTAAACTTAGCACTGTCTAGACAGGCATTTATCTGCTCTACCTAGTAGGACCTCGAATCAGATGTTCTTTCTAATTCAGATGACTAATTTACTCCAAAATAATCAGACTTAGCTGATGAGCTGTGGTTGACTGGATGTATCATACATTGTACTGGCTCGATTAAGACAAGACGATCAGAATGGCTTATTATGATTTTCCCATTGTGTATTTAGCTGCCTACTAGAGCAATTTACAGAACTGTGTCTAAAAGTTAAAGACGTATCCATCAAATTTTTCCTCCCCTGGGATATTTGTATTTCTTGTGCATCAAGCTTTTTCTCTCTCCTCTTCCATAAACACTATCTCCCATGCAAACATAGTTTTAAGGCTCAGTTTATCCAGAATGATTAACTTGGTTACTAGCAACTCATTTTTGCACCTTACATAAACACAAAACTAACCACATGGACAAGCTCTGTACAATTCATTAAAGCCACAAAAATGAATTAAGCTAAAACCACCCAAGGCTAGCACATTATGCAAATGCAACCGCCAGGTCTTTAATTGATCTGATCAAGTGTGTTGTGCAAATGCAACCTATAGATAAGTGATGGCTAACCTTTTTGCCGTCCCGTGCCAAAAGCGGGGGGAGCGCAGTGGGGTCGCATGCGTGTGTGCCCATACCCATAATTCAATGTGCCCCATTCCCGCACATGCGTGCACGACACCCCCCCATGCTGCCCCCACTTTTGGCACGCGATGGCACGATGGACCCGTTTTTCATCCTCCCCGGGCTCCAGAGGCTTTCTAGGAGCTTGGGGAGGGTGAAAATGGACTTCCCCATCCCCCAGAGGCCCTAGGGAAGCTGGAAACGGCCTGTTTCCAACATCCGGTGGGACTGGAAGGCCCGGTTTTCGCCGTCCTCAGCCTCCAGAGGCTTTCCTGGAGGCTGGGGAGGGTAAAAACGGCCTCCCCCACTCCCCCCAGAGGCCGGAGGCCAGAAACACCCTTGCAGAGCTTCCGCGTGAGCCATTTACTTACCTCAAAATGGGCCACTTGAGACTCCTGGGAGGGGAGGTGGCGTGGCCACCCAAAAATCAGCTGGCCAGCGCATGCATGCACGCTGGAGCTGATCTATGGCAATGGCTCCCGTGCCAGCAGATATGGCTCCATGTGCCATCTGTGGCACGCGTGCCATAGGTTTGCCATCACGGATATAGATCAATTCAAAAACCATCTGGAATAGAAAAAGTATATAACAATAGTTAGCAGTTCTTTAAAAAAATCACTGCCAGTGTTCAAAGTCTTGGATCAAGTATTATTATTCATTTAAATTGATTTGTATTGTGATCCATCTTACTGAGACCCTGGGTGGAAGTAAAGGGAAGAGGGAGAAGCTTTGAGGGACAGGACTACTGTATTTTTCGGAGTATAAGACGCACCCTTTTCCTCCCTAAAAGTGGCTGAAAATTTGGGTGCGTCTTATACTTCGAATGTAACTTTCTTTCCAGCCATAACTAGGTGCTAACAGATCTTCCCAGCTCTTACCTTGCAGGCTTTTTCATTGTTACTCTCTCCAAAGAATGTTTTTCCAGCCCTAAGTCTTTGCAGGGTTTTTTTCATTGCTCTACTTGCTCCGAATAAGTTTTTTTCTAGCACTAACCAGGTGCTATCTATCTTCCCAGCTCTTACTGGCTTGCAGGCTCTTTCATTGTTACTCTCTCCGAAGAAGGTTTTTTTAAGTCCTAACCAGGGGATAAAATAATGTGCTGAAGCTGACCAGACTAAGGATGCTAGCCAGATGAATACCTGGTAGGCAGATTCCCCCCCCCTATTTTCCTCCCCAAAAATTAAGGTGCGCCTTATACTCCAGTGCGTCTTATACTCCGAAAAATACAGTAAGTCCAGGACAGGAATGTAACATGAGTAAATAGCTCAAAAAAGAGAAAGAAAGAAAAGAGAAGAGAAGAGAAGAGAAGAGAAGAGAAAAGCCATCCTCCCTAGTTCTTGCAAAAATAGAGGAAAGAAGAAAACACATTCAGACTTGCAAGTTTCTGTTGCTATAGCTTTAAAATAAAAATAGTACTGACCTACATTGGATTCCTGCTCTTGTTACTTGGAAGAGATGACTGCAGCTGATTAAAAAAATGCAATATAAGTACAATTTAAAAATGCATCTTACAATCAACTAAAACACAAAGTGGCTGCTGTATGTATTTATTAAATTTATATAGCCATTCATCTCTCAAAAACAATTCTGGGTGGTTGACAGTTAAAATAGGATTAAAACAACAACAAAACAACAACAACCAATAATCATGAAAACAAGTTACATAAGTTAGTAACAGAGCACAGCCATAGGGTCCCACAAATAACAGAGCTAGAAAAGAGGTTTATTCACACTCTCACGGCCTCAGGCTTGACAGCTGTTGAGGTTATGTATTTGTGAAATGAATATACACAATGGAATGTGGCGTTGCTGTTTGATACTATAGAGTCAATAAACAGAAGTCTTCAAAGTGTTAAATATAATTTACTTAAACTGGCAAAACTTCAAATCAAACAGTCCACGAAGACTCTTTCTTTAACTTATTTTCTTTTTCAATAGCAAACAGATATTGTAACTATTTAATATACAGACACAAAGTCAAACTCTTAGCACTTAGCTATTAATCTTTTGTAGATAAAGTTCTTTCAGCAAACAATTCAGCAAAAACCTTGAACTTCTTTCGGTAGCATCTTTAGTCTTCAATAGCAGAAAACAAGAACGTGAGCAGAAGCAATCTCTCAGTCGAGCAATCAGTCAAGAGCTAAGCACACAGCAACTGGATGCACACACTACTCAAGCTAACCTGTTCTCTTTTATAATTATCAGCAAGCCAACAATGATTACAATTTAAAGCAATACCACTTTTTTATATAAACATAGATTAGTGGTTTATTTATACATTAGTAACCCAATCAGTTTTAAACATAGTACTGACAACAGCAGTACTAAGATTTGAATGCCTTGTGAAAGGCTAGTAAGGTCATGTCTGATCTCAGGAGATTATTTATTTATTTATTTTGCAATTCTTATATGCCGCCCTACTCCCAGAGGCAACGATGGGCATCGATGATGTTTTGGGTGGGCACCATAGCAAAAATATTCTCTTCCTACGTATGTCTCAAGAGAAATCACTGTCCTGCAACTGGACTCAGAGCATAACTCTCCTGCTGGATTTAATAGGACAGGTAGACACCACTGGGGAAAGATGGGTCCGTAAGTAACCCAGCATCAAGCCATGATGGCTTTAAAGGTGATTACCAGCACCTTGAATTGTACCTGGAAGCATACCAGTAGCCAATGCAGCTTGAAGCTCAAAAATATATTATGTGTTTAATATAAAGTATGTTTATATTATATTATATTTACCTCAGTGGTGGGATTCAATTTTTTAAACAACTGGTTCTGTGGGCGTGGCTTATTTGGGGGCATGGCTTGGTCATGTGGCTGGGTGGGCAGAGCTATCTGGTCATGTGACTGGGTGGGCGTGGCTATCTGGTCATGTGACTGGGTGGGCGTGGCTACATGCATAGAGACTACTCAGAGGGCTGAAAAAAGTGAATTATGACCGGTCCTCGCACTTACAACCATCCTAACATTTATGCCCATTGCAGCATTCTTAACAACCGTGTCACTCATTTCACAACTGCGATGCTTCTCTTCACCACAGTAACAAGATAGGGCGCAAAACGTAAAATGTGAGGACAGTCGCAAGTGTGAGGACCGATCAAAACCCCCTTTTTCAGCTTTCTGGGTAGTCTCTATGTGAACCTGGCATGGCCAGGCCATGTGACTGGGTGGGCGTGGCCAACTCAATGTCACTCACGTCGAGGGGCGCTTCTCTTCGCCTGGCCTTTCGTGATCATGGGGATGCTGCAACGATTGTAAGTGTGAAAAATGGTCGTAAGTCACTTTTTTCAGTGCCATTGTAACTTTGAATGGTCACTAAATGAACTGTTGTAAGTCAAGGATTACCTGTAAAAAAAATACAAAAAGCTTCTTTGCTTGCAAAAAGCTGCCCTAAATACCAATCATTAGATTAAAAATACCTGCAAGCTGGAGTTACAAATCAGGCAGGGTGCCAGAGCACCTTGAGGAATTAAAATAGTTAAAATGCAATGATAACTATCAGCAGCCAACTCTTGCTCATAAAGTGAAACCCTTTAGCAGAGAGGTTATTTAAGTTCTCCAGAAAAAGCACACCCAGGAGAAGCAATCCTTAGATCCATTTGCACCACTTAAAGATACCAGCTGGTCTCACTCACCTCATAAGATATCCTAAGGAAATCATCCAGATTTAAGGAAAGATCACATGCCCCCCAGAAAGGCAGTAAAAAAATCAGTGCCATCCTGCCTCTTGGAAGTACACCCCAAAAGGACAGTGTCAAGAACCACTAAAGCACTGAAGGAAGACCTCCTCCCCAGATAGAAAAAGCACTTGAGATAAGCCTAACTAGAATGAAGCAAAGGAGTAAACACAGTAGCTGTTGCTTGTTAAACCAATTATCAGAACAAATAGACACAGGAACTAGCCAGATTTCTGAAGCTGCTTCTTTTCAGGAACAGAGATTAACATTTTCCCTTCCAAACAAAGCTGAATAGGGAAAATTATCCCATCAATAGACACAGTATTAAACATCATCAAGCACAGAATTAAACTTCACCAAAAACCAGTTTTAGACCAAAAGTCAGAAAGCGTATGTAAACTCATGTTTGAATGTCAATCTTTCTAGCTAGCCAAGAAGCCTTGCTGAATGTCACTCATCTTGGTTCCTTGTCATTAAAAGCTTCTTTCTGGCAGCTCTGTGCTGGAAAAACTCGAACAGGGGAGTATTTCCTCCCAACAGCAATGTAAAAAGCTTAAAACAACCCTTGCCCTCTAAGAAAGTCAAGCGAAGAAAAAAAAAGTACCAGCAACAAAAGAAAAAAAACAAAAGAAGATTTCTTCTAACAACCGATTCTCCAAACTGCTTAGAAAGTTAACAACCGCTTCTAGAGAACCTGTTAGAACTGGTAGAATCCCACCTCTGATTTATCTGTTTTGTAGCTAAATATACTTTATTACCTTTATTTATTTATTTTATTTATTTATTTAGCCAAACATGTACGAGATAACAGGTGTAAGTATAAACATGGACATGAGCACATGAAATGAGTACAAATAAATGGGGACAGTAGGACAGGGATGGTAGGCATGCTGGTGCGCTTATGCATGCCCCCTTACAGACCTCTTAGAAATGGTGTGAGGTCCACAGTAGACAGTTTGTTAAAGCTATGGGGGTTTGAGGAAGTAACAACGGAGTCAGGTAGAGCATTCCAGGCATTGACCACTCTATTGCTGAAGTCACATTTTCTGCAATCGAGTTTGGAGCGGTTTACCTTGAGTTTGTATCTATTGTATATTATTGTGGTTGAAGCTGAAGTAGTCGTTGACAGGTAGGACGTTGTAGCAGACAATTTTGTGTACTATGCTTAGGTCAGACAGTAGGCGGCGAAGTTGAAGGTTGTCAAAGCCCAAAATTTCAAGCCTGGTGGCATAAGGTATTCTATTGTGAGCAGAGGAGTGGAGTACTTTTCTTGTGAAATACCGCTAGACCCACTCGATTGTATTAATGTCCGATATACTGTGTGCATTCCAGGCAAACGAGCTGTATTCAAGAATTGGTCTGGCAAAGGTTTTGTATGCCCTAGTTAGCAATGCAATCTTACCGTATATTTAACAAGGGAGAGTACACCAAGTCTGCTTCACTTGTTTTAGATTCACAATTAAAAAAAACTATTGACGATTAAAAATGTCATCTGTGAAGACAGCTTGTAGAGCTTCTAATTATATGCATTAAAGTGAGGGTTTCTGATATTTAGAGAATTTCATGGATTCTTACTTATTTTGTGAACCACCTACCTAAACTGTCAAGTCTCAAGAATGTATTTTACTAATGAAATTCTTTTGGTAGCCTCTGTGGCCTTGTTCTCAAAGCAAACTAAGACATAATTAGCTACATTGTACTTTGGCTTAAAATGTTGGAATATAGTCCATGTTTTATGAATTAGTGAACCGTATGAACCCAGTCAATTCTGTTACGATTTTATTAAAGTCATGTTTAACAATCCATAGATTAGTGCACTCTGTGAATTCATTGTTAAATCAGGATCAGATCTCAGCATATATCTCAGAATTCCAGCCAGTTAAATGCATCAGAGTTCACAATACATTAGCAGTGAAAAAAAGTTTAGGGCATCTCTTTCTGATACAATCCTTTTGTCTGAATCATTGGGCTCCAGAGCATCCAGAAGTCAAAGTAATATTTTAAAGTGATGCCACATCAAGATAATATGAAGAGTAATTTGTAGGTACTGACAGCCCTAAAACCAAATTGGTGACTCTCAGATCACTTTCTTGATTACTTCTCTGAGTGTCATCTCCATTTGGAAAAAAAGTCTTATAATGATGTCAAAATGGAAACTTTTTCCCAGTCTTCATTTTGATATTCTTTTTTTCTCTCAGGTTTTGTTTACAAAAATAAATTACATGAGACATAAATTAGATTCACATATCACAAAGTTTAATTTGACATAATATGTTTTGGTGATTTGTCAACAATATCCCTCCTATTACTTGAATGCATTTTCTGTAATTATCCAGCCACCTCTGTGTCACTAATGGAGACTATGATGCCTCAGTAATGGCTGTTGCCATGAGATGACAGAAATGACCAGAAGGAAAACAATTTAAGCAAACATGGTGTATGCCAGAGGTCTTCAAACTTGGCAATTTTAAGACTTGTGGACTTCAACTCCCAGAATTCTCCAGCTATGCTGGCTGGAATTGAAGTCCACAAGTCTTAAAGTTACCAAGTTTGAGGACCCCTGGTGTATGCAGTGTGGGAACCAGATAATTGAGAGGTAGCACAAATATGTAGCAGGATAGGACTTACTGTGAACCACAGACATATTACGGTTCAAACTCACATTGGGTTTGGTTTGGTTGGACCTTCGATATTGATTTGCAGTTGAAAATCATTAAAGTGCATAATGCTGAGAAGAAGGTGAAGCGTAAGAAGAAAGCCTGGTCCATTCCACCATCTCCACTACTGTAAAGGATAAGGAAAGGGTTAAAGAGGCAATGAAAAGATCACCATTAATGAAAACAGCTATATGAAGACAGAGAAAAGGGCTCATCTGTGAAATAGAAAAAAATCCGTATACTTTGGATGGAATATCAAATACAAAAGAGGGAGCCAATTAGCCTTGTCCTCATTCAGACTAAGACTCACAGATTTCTCAATGCACTGAAGAAACAAGGAGGTATGCCAAACTGAAAACTACTCCACAAAAGTGGAGGTGAAGACCATGGCCAAGAACAAGGAACTAGTTATTATTCTGGTTCTTGGGAAGGCCTCTGAATAAGGAGAGGAAGGGAGATGGTCCATATGTCCTCTGGGTGGCTGCTCCTTTTGAGGAGATCATAGGACAGCAGGTTTTTTTTTGCAGTTTTGAGTGCCAGAAGACAACAGAATCAGCCATTCTGTTCACAACTAATTTGATAAGCAAGTTAGATTTAAAGGTGTTTTGAAGTTTTTCAAATGTAGTTCAGTTGATTAAAGGGTAAAAAAAATTGAGTATGGAAGGTAGAACTAAAATCTTAAGCCTAGTTGAGAACATATGATTTTTGACTTAGCAACTGCTTTACTTAACAACCGAGTTGGTAGTCCCAGATGTCATTAAATGAAGACTACCTCTATTTCATTCCGCCATATTTTTGTTTACTTATTTTTGTATAACATATTATACAAACACCACATGTTTGTTTTATTAGTTTGGATTAATAGTGCCATATAAGCCCAGTCACCCAGGGTCTCCTTTTAGTAGCTTGCCTTATGGATGTTAGTTGGCCCTTTTATGCTCAGTGATTATGACATTAAATTGTTAAATAGTTTACTGCTCTGACTCATATGCACAATTTATTTTAACATGGCTTTATTTTACAACTAATGGCAGTTTCTGAGATGATTCAAGAAATTACTTCTACCCATGAACGTGTCATTTTCTATGGAATATGTGGATGCACATGAATGCAAATGCTTGGAAGCATGCCACAATTGTAATTAAAGTTTCAAAGCACTCTCCTTTTTAAAAAATACACGTCAATGTGTGATTTCAGCTTCCATTCAAATAAATACACCTATATCTCATTTTTCCACAATCTCTTGGCTGCTAATATGTATGGATATATGTATGACACACTGTTCTCTGCACAACATTTGAGTAGCTCCCACTCTGCCCTCCACAAACAGTTGAAACAGCTAATGTGCATTTTCAACATTGTGTATTGCCATCTAAAAACATATTGGGCAGAAAACAGCAATCTCAGTATTTAATAGCCAGTTTCCTTTAACATATTGTCAGACAAAACTATAGCAGTGGGCAGAGATATTCTGCATTTTTCCTATTTATTCCTATTTGCTTTGATGAAAGAGATTTGGTTCTAAAACTTCTGTCAAAAGAGAAGAGAATGTTGGAGAAATTTAGTGGCTATAATAGCTCTTTCTAGAACTTAAGTGTTCACTGAAAAGTCAGTTTTATGAGTTAGTGCATATGTGAAAACTAGAAACATTTATTGAAATATTTCTCTCCCTTTGGTGCTACCATGATTTACTTATAAAGTCCACTAAACTCCAATTTGGAAATGTGGACTATTGTATTTTTTTTCTCACGATCCTAATTTAAAACTCTTTTTATGCTGCCAACTGGCTATTGTGCTCAAGTACTATTTTTCTTTTTTAAATGAATGCAGATTTTCTCATGTATATTTTATAGACTTTCTGAAATAGCTGAACAAGTACCTAGAATACAATTCACTATGTGCGATGAATATATTTTTTAAAACAGTACTAGATGTAGTCCCTTCCAACTGCTGAAGTTTTGAAGTATTGGTAGGTACTTTTAAATATTGTGATTGTTCTCTGGTGTGCAGCCTCATTTTTTATTTATGGATTTACCTGATTGTTGCTTTAAAATCTTGTACATTTCCTGGAATGCTTTTGAAAGTAAGTCAGTACAATGGGGCTTCAAACAAAGCAGAATAAAAAAAGAATAATACAAGAATCTTAATCTGAACACATTTTAGTTTGGGACTCTGATAGGACAGAGTGAGAACTGAGTCCTCACATCAATAAGAAATCTAATAAAGTAAAGGACACAAGAACAGTTTTTCCCCGAACGCCATCACTCTGCTAAACAAATAATTCCCTTACCACTGTCTAACTATTCACTATGGCTGCATTACTATTACTATTAGTCTTCTCATTGTTCCTATCACCCATCTCCTCCCACTTATAACTTGTTGCTTGTATCCTTATGATTTATATCAATATTGATTGTTTCCTGATTGCTTATTTATACCCTATGACAATCATGAAGTGTTGTACCTCATGATTCTTGACAAATGTATCTTTTCTTTTATGTACACTGAGAGCATATGCACCAAAGACAAATTCCTTGTGTGTCCAATCACACTTGGCCAATAAAGAATTCTATTCTATTCTATTCTATTCTATTCTATTCTATTCTATTCTATTCTATTCTATTCTATTCTATTCCCACTGCTTTCTTGCCCACTATGTGGGCAAATTCTATTTCTATTTCTAATTCTGTTTCTCTGTTTAGGTAAGGGAATATCTCAGAAACGACATTTTCTCCAAAACAAAGAAATTCAAAGTACTTATAGAGAAATAGTTCCAAAATCCATGCACAGATTTCGAAGACCTTTATATGCATGGTATTGCAATCTTGAGATTGAATTCAGGATTATTTAATATAGTTGTGTCCTTGAAAAAGCATCTCAAGTTTACAATACAATACAATACAATACAATACAATACAATACAATACAATACAATACAATACAATACAATACAATACAATACAATACAATACAAACTTAAATGTTTTTAGGAAAAAAATCTCTCTCTCTTTCTGTCTCTCCCCTCCCTCCCTCCCTCTCCTATTATATTCATATGACATCCATTTCCCAAGCACTCTGGATGACTCACAACTAAAAGGGGACCCAGTAATAACTAAGGCATTGGGGAGGAAAGATTGCAAGAATGACAGATTAGACAGGAATGAAACAAATGGTCCTCTCTCTTCTTCTCAAAGGCTGAAGTAAAGATCCAGCTTTTACTTTTTCAGCAACAGTAAGGTGGAGACCATTTGAATCTTGGGAAGAACTTCATTGGTGGGTTAGGGGATAGGAGTTTTTTTTATAACACAGAGCCTTCCCTAGAGAGAGGGGCCCAGATTAAAAAATATACAGTCCTAACCTAGATGTGAGGGGTTGGGGGGGGGGAAGTTCAGGAAAGCCACACACTAGAATTTCTCAGCATCTAATAAGTTAATGTTGTAAGGAATATCCTTCTGGGTTCAGTTCCAAGTGAGGAAAAGGACACTGGATTCATGGAAGTTGCTTGAAAAGGTTTTAATGGTGGGCAGGAGCACATGGCATGAACTCCTGAACAGAAAAGGTGGATCACATGCTTCCAGATGTGGGTGAAGAGAAAAAAAGGGAGGAAAATATGCTGAGTCTCCTGGTTTTATAACCTCTGTTGGGCCCCACCTCCTAGTTTCCTGTTCCTGTGCAGAAATGTATCCCATTGGCTGTCAGACTCCCAGGGGAATCCTGGGGCAACTCTTGTGGGCTGTCCTGAGTCCCAGGCTCAGCTGATGTAATCTTCCCAGTCCCATGTGGTGTAATGAAAGGGCTTTGGGCAATTCCTAATACGGCGTGTATTAGAAGTATATCTTTGTTATGTAGAATAGACTGGTCCAGGCACATTGACAAAGGTGGAGGGGAATGAGTGAGCTGGGCCCAGTCCTTAATGGCCCTTTGACAAAAGTGGGGGCTACTAAGAGTGAGTCTTGTCCTGTCTAAAAACATGTTTCCAGGGATATATATATAATAAAATTCTGCCTTTTTAATATTTCCTAGGATATTCCATTCTTCTGGGAGAGGGGTAGGTGCTAACTTCCTACATTAAAAGATTATAGTTTTAGTTTGGCAATTAGGTGTAAGCAAATAAAGGATTAGACTTGATTGGAATTCACTGTGTCATCCTCAGGTTTGGGCCTGACATACAGAGAAGGTAAACTTCAAGGACCTGGAAATCACTAACCCTATAAGATTGAATTGGCCAAGGCAGATACTAAGGGACACAGGTGGTCCTTCCTATGTCATGTAGAGCTTTCTTAGCAATCATCAGGATCTTGGGTCTGGAAGCAAACTGGCAACCAATGCATTTATTTGTAAGTAGGTTTGGTATCTATATATAGAGAGAGCATGCATAAAGTAAAATATTGATTTTCTTATTATTTATGCAGTTTTAAATGTGATGCGAAATCATGCACTTAATGCTAATCTTTTAGAAAATAGAAAAATAGTAGGGAAGGCATATGTTAAAGACAGAAATGCTTTTTAAAAAAACAATATGACAAATAGATTTTAAACAAGTAAAAAGGATAGAATATAAAAATTGGAAAGGAGCTTTGTGATAATCTAGTTCAATTCCTGTCTAGTGTGAGAATATCAATAGTAGCTTCACTACTATTGCTTCTCTGACAATTGGCTGTCCACCTTCAGTTGATACATCTTGTCAGGAGTGCTTCCGTTCAAAGTCCAGGAAAGAAAAAACACAACTCCATGATGATAGAGAAAAGTACTTTTACTAGACAAGAACTGATAGCGACAAAATAAAAGCAAGATCTGAGGCAAAAGGCGCCGCCCTGAGTCCTACGGGATTGGGCGGCCTATAAGAACGTTTATTAAATTAAATTAAATTAAATTAAATTAAATTAAATTAAATTAAATTAAATTAAATGGCATATAGAAATAATCCCAAATCCCTCCCCACATAACCCCCGGGCAAATCATCCAATCCCGGCACCCCAAGATGTCATGTGGGCACACGTCCAGGTGGAGCCTCCACATCTGGTCCGCCGAAGCCGTTGACCTTGAGCAGGCTGTAAATATGTCCAGGCAGCCTGGTCATATGTGATGAGAACTTTCCTCCCTAAACTCCTAATCAGACACATGAAGAGACATCTTCAGCACAGCTCCCCCACCAAATACCTAACTCCTAGGAGCTGAAGTGGTGCAGTGGTTAAATGCAGCCATTGCAGGCTGACTGCTAGTTCAACAATTCAGCTGTTCAAATCTCACTAGGCACAAGGTTGACTCAGCCTTCCATCCTTCCGAGGTCGGTAAAATGAGGACCCAGATTGTTGGGGGCAATATGCTGAACTCTGTAAACCGCTTAGAGAGGGCTGTAAAGCACTATGAAGCGGTATATAAGAAAAGTGCTAAGTGCTATTGCTCCCCCTGTTTCTATGGCAGCCGAAGCAAACAGGCAGCGTGGAGGCTGATACATCTCCAGCAAATGAAAATCCATCATCCCCAAAGTCACTCTGTTCCATTGTTAAACAGCTCTTATTCTTAGAATTTAAAAAAATGTCAATCTGAAACCCACTTCCTTGTCCTTTAAGCTCTCTCCCTCCCCTCCCCTTGTTCTATCTTTTGGGAAAAAATTGAGATTCTGCTGTATCTTTTGTATGAAATTCTTTAGGTACCTAAAGGAAACTATTGTGTGTCCCAGCAGTGGGTTGCTCCCGGTTTGGCCCGGTTTTGTGAATTGGTAGCTGCGGCAGCAGGCTCTGCCCACCCACCTGGGACACTTCTGCGCATGCACAGAAGTGTCTTGCACGCATGCAAGCATGTGTACGTGCGAACCAGTAGCAACGTGTTTTAGAACCCACTACTGGTGTGTCCCCAAAGTCTTCTGCTATGCCCAGTTGTTCTTTATAAGTATCTCCTCCAAGATACTTGGATATTGCTTATCATCTTGGTTGATCTTTTCTAAGCATACTCAAGTTTGTTAACATCCTTCCTAAAATCAAATACAGTATTCAGAACTGAATATACTTAACTACAAGTAATCCTTATTTAACAACAATAATTGGGACCAGAATTTCCATGGCTTGCTTGCTTGCTTGCTTGCTTGCTTGCTTGCTTGCGTATGTATGTATGTATGTATGTATGTATGTATGTATGTATGTATGTATAGTATGTATAGTATGTATGTATGTATGTATCATATGGCATCCGAAGGGGTCATGCAATTACTGATATACAAATTTAATTTAAATAAAGTGTCAACGTGTGTGTGTGTGTGTGTGTGTGTGTGTGTGTGTATAAGATATGTGGACAATAGGAGATAATATATTAAATTAAGATAAAACCATAATAAAATCACCAAATTATGTAGTCATAGAATTGCAATGGGATAGGTGTTATAATTTTATATCTAAGGAAACATATAACTGCTTCTGGTGTGGCTGCGGTGAAATCATCCCAGGTGCCTTGAAATTTCCTGAGGAGACATTCTTGAACTATATATGCTATATTTTGTTTCGGGGCACCACAGTTGTATTGAGAGCTCTTAGCCATTCCCCACTTAAAGAGCTTTGCCTTAGTTCTGGCATGGCCTGTATTGATTCTATTCCGGTGGCTCCATATTTTTTGGGCAACTGCATTCCTGGAAGTGGTTTTGTTGGATTTTCATGGCTAAGCAATGTGGTTGCAAAGTATAACATTGCAAGACTGCAGCTTTCAATTACCTGACAGCTTCTCCATTGACTTTGTTTGTGGCACGTCAGCAGGGAATGCCACAAATCATGTTCCCATGGCCATGAGAATGCTGTGACAACCAAGACTTTGAGAACTGATTGTAAGTACTATTTGTTCAGTGTCACTGTAAACTTGGATGATCGCTGAATGAGTACTTGTTAATAGAGGACCATCTGCAATGCAGAAGAGAGACCCTTGAATTTAATATTATACTTCTGTTGATGCAATCTGACTTATGAGTCAACAAGATAGCCAGCTTCTTCTCTCATGTATAGACTCCCCCTCTACATCTTATATTCATGTTTGTGATTTCCCCCCACGCCCGTATAAATGTAATAGTTCTCATTTATCCTATTAAAAATCATTTTGTTTGTTTCTGCCCGTTGTTCTACTTGTCAAGATCCACCTCCACAGTCCTCTGAAGTGTTTTCTATCTCCACTATTTCTATCCACAAATTTGATACACATGGTTTTTAATTCCTCATCCATGTACCCCTTATCAACCTGAATATTTGCCGAATATGTAGGGACCAGAATAGAGCTATGTAGGACAGCATGCCATAAGTCACTCAATTTTTCTGTCCAGTCTGACAAGAAGCCACTGATTTATACTTATTGGGAACAATTGTTCAACTATCTCCATCCATCCAAGAATAGCATAGTCCACTGCACATTTTGACATATCTCTGAGAGAATGTCATGCAGGCTTTGACAAATGCTTTGCTGAAGTACACTCTTTTCAATGCATTCTCATGGTCATCTAAACTGGCCTCTGTATTAAACACCACATGATTTATTCTTGATAAAATAAGGCTGGCTGTTGCCAAGCAATATCCTTTTTTTTCTAATATTCACAAATAGACTGCTTAATAATATGTTTCAACATTGTATCCAGAATCAACATAACATTAAGTTTATAGTTTATAGTTACTCAATCTTCTCTCCTGCCCACTCCTTTTTGAATATAGGAACCATATTTGCCATTCTCCACTCTTCTGATGCTATGACTGCCTTCCATGATTTCTTAAACATCATAGAAGGCTCTGAAATGACACCTGCAAGATCCTTCAAGGTTCTCAGACATAATTGGGTTGGTCCTGAACATTTAAACTTCACGAGAGCCTGGTGTTCCCTAGCAATCTCTTTAATTACCTTGGAAAAAGTAAAGAGGTTGCCTTTTTTCAATTTGTCAATGTTTTGATTAGGTCCATTCCAATTCACTTCCAGTTTCAGGAGAAGACTGAATTACATCAAGCGTTGAGGGCATCAACCCTTAGTACCCTACCATATTAACCTAGCAGCAGAATATGCTCCTTCCTTTTTCTACTATTTTTATTGACACAGACATACAGAGTAGCTATACCTGTACCTGTACTTGTACCTGTACCTATACCTATAGCTCAGTGGCGGGTTGCTATCTTACCAGTGTTGGTGCGCTGCGCGTGCATCTCCAAGTTTTGGGGGGCGTGCTTGCTACGCGCATGCGCCCCCTCGCACGGTTTTGCTTCTGCGCATGCACGGAAGCAAAATCGCACCGAAATCTTGTGAGGGGAAGCACGCGCGCTCAAGATTTTGGTGAAATTTTGCTTCTGCGCATGCGCGGAAGCAAAATCTCACCAAAATCTCACGCGCACGCCCCTCGCAAGTTTTCAGCGCGATTTTGCTTCTGCGCATGTGCAGAAGCAAAATCCCCCAAAAATTAACAAAAAAAATGGCAACGCGCGTGGTGGACCAGCAGAGAGGGCTCCGGAGTGGTCACGCGCAAATTGCGCAATCGGCCGCTCCCTACCGGAGCTGTGCACTGGGCAGCTCCGGCAGGAACCCACCTCTGCTATAGCTATAGCTATACCTTGCTTCCAGTGTTAAAGTATTCCCATTGACTTATAGATTTCTGTGCAGACGTCTCTGACTACTATTTCTTAATGTTTGTTTAAATTAGCTTTCATCCACTCTGAATAGCATCTAAACTATGTTCCAATCTCCTTTTCCATAGTATCTTGGCCCACAAGATTATATGGCAATATCCTTCCAAATTCCTCACTGTTTTTTTCTCTTTATCCAGCAGTGTACAATGGCAAGGTTCTAGGAGAGCTGATCTCTTTGCCTCTTCTTCAAACTTCTGGAAAGTGAAACTATCAGCAAGTGTACTGAAGGATTTGGGAACCTGTTAATCTGGGCAAAGTTGATTTTCCAACAGATATTTGGGTGGTTATAATCTCTCATTATTTCTATTCTCTCTTCCCTAAAAGTTCTGTAACATGGTATGGCTGAATTTCTGACTGGCGTAATGGTCCAAATCATGCTCCCTTCTGCCTAATAATAGTGTGACTTCTTGTTTCCTCTTCTCTGTATTCCTACTCAAATGCTCTCATATACTGTATGTAACTGGACTTTTACATTCAAATTCTGGATCTCAACATATGTGTGTACTTCTTTAACATATAATGTCACTCTACATCTCATTTGACTGAATTATTCCCCTTGAAGAAGTCATATTCTTCAACCTTTACATTGCATACATGACTTATTTTTCAACTGAACTTTTATTTCAGCCTGGTTCAATAATGCCTTCTAAGTCATATTTACCTTGCTGCATTTAGTTTTTCAGGTTTGTTTCCTGTATTCTTTGCATAGGTTATTCCTTCCAATATTCTGTGTCATTACTGGATATCTCCATATTGTGGATACACTTCCCTGTTCTGTCCTAGTATTGGTGTTCTATTTTCTGAGTTCTCTTCCCACACGATTTATGTTAAATCCCTTTAAAAGATGCAGTTCATTTGCATTTTTCCTTATTCTTGTCAGGTAGAGTCTATCTCTTGCCAGGAATCCTTTATCCTTGCAACTGTATTCTATTTCAACTCCATGGCTATACCATTTGTCCTTACATAGGTTACTAGGAAGAGATATTTGTCAGTTGGCTTAAAGAGCCTTGGGGATATTTTCCTCATTAGCAGTTGGAACTGTCTTGCAATGGAACAAAAATATTGCCTTGGTCTATAAGACAGGATCAGCAGCACTTATGTAATGGAATATAATTGCAATATAGCTATAGAAAGTATATTCCATTAGTTTGTTATTGGCCAAGAATGCCTGTCTTATTACATAAAATGTGGAAGATCCTGAATTATATATTAAAACTTTTACTATATATAACTAATGGAGACCGCTTGTTGACCATTAGGTGATCTGAACATCTGTTCTAGGTGATAGAAAGCAAATAAATGTAATTAATTTTTATGAAATAAAAAACCATATTTAAGAATATTTGAAGAGCAAAGAACTGGTCTGATACCTAATTAATTCCTCTGGATATATTCACCTACTGTTCTCAGTGTGGGATATAGAAATGCTAGGGACACATTTGTGTCAGCCTTTTTACTAAAACACTTTGCTGTTCATATTTTATTCAATTTTGTAGCAATCAGTATTTCAGTTTAAAAATATGAAACTCTTGCCATTTCTTCCTAATCAACAATATACCTTAAATTACAAACATGCATTAGAAAAGGGCAACAATTAATATCATGAGTAAGTATTAAATGGGGTGGTGGTAGACTTCATAGGAAAAAAAAATAGGATAGAAAACTATTTCGGTTTCACACTCCCTGTTTAAGCCTGTTGACAGTTTTAAAAGAATGTGATGAATTTGATATACAAAGAACCCTTCTGGCTAGAAAAGTTTACAACAGCTGTGGTATATGTATATTTGATCAGGCACACAGCTTTTTTCTCTATATATGTTTATGGGAACTGTCAAAAAGAAGATTGAATATAAATAAACACTGCAAAATTGGCATGTGGCACAATGGGTTATAGTTTGCATTTGCATTTTGTTTTGTAGAGACCAACGTCATATAGGCAGTCATTATTCCATTATATCAGAAACAAATTTCTTTTTTTCCTTCTTCCAATATTTAAGAGCAGCATATAGTGGAACATTTCTTTTTTGTGTGTATTGCTGAAGGAGAGAAGGAAAGCAAAAAGCTTACCTTTCTGTTCTCTTCAGATCCTTAGCCATCTTGCAACTCGCAGGGGACTCCAAATATTTGCTCTGGAACCATCTGTGCTCAGTCTCAATATGTTGCTCATGTCGAAATTAAAAAGGAGAATTTTGATGCTTAATTATCTGATTCTCACCACAGACCAAACAGATGTTGATTTCATTATATGTTCAGAAGCCATAACTGTTCTTTTTAATAGAAAAAATAATTTTGCAAGGCACAACTGAACCGATTTTGCAGAATATGGGCAGAAGTTAATCCTTTCCTCCTTAGTAGTGTTCACAATAACAATAATTCCCTTTAGTGATAATTAACATTAGGGGAAGAAAAAGACACTCCAATGTTATCAATAGGAATTTTTTCCTAATCTGGATTGCCTTTCTTAGATGGGGATTTTCACTGACTACAGCAAAAGAGGAAAAGACCAATTCCTGTCCAATTTAAATTAATTCTGCTCATGAATTATCATGAAAAACTTGAGTTCCAAAAATGGCAAATCTTTTTGGTATTTGCAAAAAGCATTAATTCATAGATTCTGAAATGCTCAGTAATAAAGCTTTGTGTTGTGTTGTGTTGTATTTATGTCATCTATCATCTACCATTTATCATTGATCTCTGCTTTCATCAGTAAAACTGTATACTTCTATGACTGTATAATCCTTTATACTCTGGCCAAAAATCAGTAAACGCCAGCCTCAATTTTTTCTGGACGAAGGGAAGATACTATGTTCTTGCTGCAATTAAGCTCTTTCTGGCCAAGTCGTTAGCACAGCTTCTTTACGGGAACCTATTCAAATCCTCAGCTTTGGGTTTCACACCATTGGAAACAGTCCAATCCAAATTTATTAGAGCAATTCTCCAGATGCCGCATTGTGTCTCAAATGCACTTCTGTGCCTGGAGACAGGATTGATAAAAGTCAAAGCAAGAATCTGTAGCATATTTTTCGGAGTATAAGACGCACCTTCCCCCCCCTAAAAGTGGGTGAAAATTAAGGTGCATCTTATAGACCAAATACTGGCATTTTTGGCCTCCCAAACCCTCCATGCGTCACGTTTTCACCCTTCCCGGCCCCCAGAAGCACTCTGTAGGCCAAAAATGGGTGTGTTTTGGCATAAATGGGCCCATTTTTGACAAAAACAGGTGCGGAGCACTGCAGCATGCTTTCTGGGGGCCAGGGAGGGCAAAAATGTGACGTGCTGTGGTGCCTACATACAGGTACTGAATGTAAAAGAGTTAAGTTGTTTTATAAAGTTAAAGTGTGGTTAAAAGGAATTGTATACACCAGTAAGTATGGAGCCAAACAGCTTTTAAATGTATGGTAAGTAGAAAGGGGGAGGTGTTTATCCCAGTTCTCCAGAAGCTTAATTTCTTTCCCCAAAGCTTTGCTCCATTAATCCTCCAAGACAAATTCTCCTCTTCACGGATCAAGGCTGTTGAGTCCAACCTTGCCAAACTAGGCTTCTCTCCAGCCTCAATACTGAAGTTGGACTACGACCAAGCAAAACAAACCTTGTGACAAAAGGTAGAGGACATTGACAGGCAAATGGACTTAGGGAAAGTTCCGTTGTTTCTGGCTCCAGATGCTATTAGATATGTTGTTACTCCTGACAGTTATCTTAGCCAGTTGGAGTCGGCAAACCACGAGAAAGCATTTTTTCTCACACGGTGCCATGTACTTCTATCGGCCAGCCTGTACAGCAAGTATAAAAGATACCATTGATTGAAAGACTCTGCTCCTTTGGTTTAGGAGAGTTGGAAACTGTTGGACCCATACTCCTTCGATGCTTTTTCTATAGAGATATTCAAAAAAAACCACATCCTCCCAATAATCGATAGCTATCATGGCCGTTCCGACACTGCTTATCTCCAGTGGCTGCTTAAGGATAAACAGACTGTGATTACAGCGCAAGTGGCTGAATTCTGTGCAGCATCACTGGGGATTAGTTGGAAACATGTGTTTAATCTACCATAGCTATTTTACATAACTAATGTAGCAAACCCTTTTGCATTACTATTTTATGCATTTTAGTATTTAATGACCATGGGCCTCAGAGTTTATTAATTGATATTATAGTATAGATAGGCCATGTGTAACTTACATTCTGGATGCCAAATTGTGATTTTAATATAGATTTTATCAGTTATTTATTATTTTATTCTATAATTTTTAACTGGATATTCATTGAGCGTTTTTATTTGTTCTGGTCTCTCGTCTTTGACTGTAATAAACTTGATTTGGTTTGATTTGAATCCTTTATACTTGTTTTCAATGTGACTGCTTGTTAGACTGCTGCTAATTTTCATAATATCTAGTCAATATCTTGTCATGTTTATTATTTCATTTCTTCAATTTCATATTTTCCAGCTGTCAAATAAATTAGAAGATTCATATTTGCTCAAAGATTTGTTTGCAATCACAGAGTGATATATACAGATAAGGCAATTCCATTGTACTAAACGAAAATCTATTAGTTTGGTACTTTAAGAGTCACCTTGATTCTTTATATGAAATTGCATTGTAGTAAATGAATGCCACTCTCTTCAGTCTTCTAACCAGGCAAGATTCAAAATATTTATTTCATACTGGATTTTATTTGTTAGTTTTTCCTCTAGTGTTCCAGTTTAAAGCTAGGCTATGATTCAGGAAGTTGCAAATTAGTGCCCTCCACGTATCTTTGAACTGCAAGGCCAGCACGTTAACCACTATTGCTGGGAAATGGTCAGCCAGGTAGCAAGGTAGGCCTGAAGCATAGAATTACCCTCCTAGCTACAAGAGATCAAGAACTGACTCCCCTTAAGCTCCATAGAATTTTATTTATCTGTTCCCAGAGGAGGCTGGCAGATGGGAAGATTCTTGTATAATAGACAGAATATACTAAAGTAGTGAACTTGAACATGTGGACCTGGTTACTTGTACCTGACAACTGCACACAATTGGATCTTTATATAGCTTTTTATACAAAAGTGAATTGCACACAGAGGAAACTATTTTATATATATACACACATACATACATACGCAGAGGAAATAATGTGGCAGGTTTTTATAAGCAAACTATTTATCATTACTTACTCTTTGATTCTAGCTCCATCTAAACAGCTACCAGTTCAATTAGTTACCGCATTTTTTGGAGTATAAGACGCACCTTAGTTTTTGGGGAGGGAAATAGGGGGGGGGGGAAATCTGCCTATCAGGTATTTATCTAGCGTCCTTAGTCTGGTCAGCCTCAGCACATTATTTTATCCCCTGGTTAGGACTGAAAAAAACCTTCTTCTGAGAGAGTAACAATGAAAGAGCCTGCAAGCCATAAGAACTGGGAAGATCGTTAGCACCTGGTTAGGGCTGGAAAAAAACTTATTCGGAGCAAGTAGAGCAATGAAAAAAAAACCTGCAAAGACTTAGGGCTGGAAAAACATTTTTTGGAGAGAGTAACAATGAAAAAGCCTGCAAGGTAAGAGCTGGGAAGATCGTTAGCATCTAGTTAGGGTTGGAAAAAAAGCTTCAAAAAAGCTACATTCAGAGTATAAGACGCACCCAAATTTTCAGCCTCTTTTAGGGAGGAAAATTATACTCCGATAAATATGGTAAGTGTCTTTAAGTAGTTATTCATACAGCAGTGTGCCTAAAGTTTGAGTGAGAAAAGTAAAACAATTATCAATTTAGCTTCAGCGTTGGAGAAGAAATACTTTGCTGACAATATCAGATTGGGTAATCATACTTGGGGAATATGTAGCAATGATAAAATTAACACTAGACATTCAGGACTGAAGTTCTGACAAAATTTAAACAATGGCTTCTTTATATATCATATGTCACATAACAAGACAAACAACAGATATTTAAAGTACAGTTTTTAATTTAAAGGTGGAAGTTCTGAGTTCCCAAATTTTTGGAGGACTTGCTCTTCCATTATCTTTGCATCTTCAGTGTTTTTAAAAGCTGCTGTTGAAACACTGTTTCTTATCTCTTCTAACTGTTCTCTGAAATTCTTTATCAAATCCCTATTTTTTTGTCATTAATGACTTTGTTGTCTCTTGTTTACAATTTCCAGAGTTTATTCTGAGATCAAGTCTGCTTCCTTCTATTTCCTCATCTTTGAGAGTCTCTTTTCACACTCCTACTTAATGAGTTCTTTAAGTTAATTCCAGTTTCTCTGGTTCTTTTTCAAAGTGGCTCAGGACTTGAAAGTGATTGCTGAAGTTCTCTTTGAAAACGGTGGCTATATTTAAGATCATTTGTGGAAACTGTTGGCTTTCTTCTTCTTAGTTCCACTTGGAACTTGCACGTGAGCAGTTCATGATCTGTCCAACAGTTAGCACCTGGTGATGTTTTTGATGTTATAATTGAACTCTTTCACACTCTTTTAGTAATAACGCAGGGAATTTGATTTCTATACACTTCATCTTGCGAGGTCAATGGGCGTTGTTTTGGATGCTTGAAAACAATGTTAACAATGAAGAACTAATCGGATTGGCTGCAATCATTAAGTTGTTATCCTGCTTTATTTTGGTTTTCCAACCCATAGAATCCAACTTAATAGTTCCAACTTTGCATTCCAATCACAAGCAGCACATCTCACTTGCATGTTCGTTGTTTTCAAATTGAACTTGGTCATAAAACTCATTAACTTATTCTTCTGCATTAATGCTTGAAGCACAGATTTTGATAATTATCCTGTGAAAGGGCTGGTCATGAAATTTAATTGATATTATTCATTTTATGATTGCATTGTAGCCAAGTATTTTTCTTGCTATATCTTCCTACCTATAAAAACAATGCCATTCTTTCTTTGTTTTTCATGTCCTGAGTAATAAACATAGAGATCAGACTGAAGGTATCTAATCCCAATCCATCTCAATTCCCTAATGCCTAATATGTCAATTTGTAATTGTCAACACGTTTTACTGTGTCCAGCTTTCCATGTTCATATTCTTACATTCCAGCAGGATTCTTGGTGGCATAGTGATTAAACTGCAGTATTGCAGGCTAACTCTGCCCACAGTCTGGAGTTCGATCCTGATGGGGCTTGAGGTTGACTCAGCCTTCCATATTTCCAAGGTCAGTAAAATGAGGACCCAGATTGTTAAGGGCAGTATGCTGACATTGAAAATCGCCCAGATAGTGCTGTAAAGCTCTATGGGGTGGTATATAAGCCTAAATACTATTGCTATTGCTAGCCCATTCTTCCATTGTATTTCTGTCAATTTCTTATCAATCGTTTTATAGTCTTTATCTATGTGGTTTTCTTGGTAAAATTCAAGAGTGGTTTGCCATTGCATTCTCCAGTACAGTATGAATTTGTTTATTTATTTATTTATTAAAATGTCTATGCTGCCCAACTCCCGAGGGACTCTGGGCAGCTAACAGCAGGTATATGATGCTTTTGCTGTTGTCACAAAAGTGACAACTTTTTTACATCCAGCATCTTCCTATACTGCTACTATCCTATATGCCATATTTTTCGCACTATAAGACGCACCTGACCATAAGACCCGCCTAGATTTAGAGGAGGAAAACAAGACCAAAAATATGAATATGGAGCACCATCTCACTGTGAATATGGAGCCCAAATATGAAGCAACAGTGTAGTGAGGGCAGGAGGCGGAGCCTGAGAGGACCACAGATAGGTGTCCCTCATGTGCCAGCTCTGCCTATTGATTCCTGCACTGCGGAAAAGAGACAGAAGAGGCAGGCAATGACAAAGACAGAAGAAGCGGGGTTCAGCACTGTAAACGGACCCTGCTGCCGCGGCCTGTATTTTTCACTCCATAAGACGCACAAACATTTCCACCCACTTTTTTGGGGGGGAAGTGTGTCTTATGGAGCGAAAAATACGGTAGGTCCCTGTTTGCTTTAGCTGGGATGACCTTTACACTTTTGCTGACCTTGTTAAATTTATTTAACAAATTTGTATAGCCATATGTACTGTATACTCTTAACAAATACTTTTAACAAACATATATTTAAATATATAACAATCAGTATATAAGAAACATATACTTAACAACTATATGGATGGGTGTCAAATAGATTTATACATATATAATTTTTGCCACCCATCTATATATTTTGTTAAATGTACAAATATATAACAACACACACCATACATAATAGAGCATTCAGTTTTGCTCAGGGTTGCGCTTCACACACGTGCGCCCACAGTAATAAAAAATAGATTCTTCGCATGCACAGAAGCAAAATCCAAGATGGCGGCACCCACGGAGACACCGAGAGAACTGGCTCCATGATGTCATCGTCGAACTACTAACGGTTCTAAAGAACCGGTTAGAACTGGTAGGAACCCACCTCTCTTGCAGGGAGAATCCTAAGGTTGCTTCCTCATAAAAGTTTTATAATGAACACCACCCATCCTCCTTTATAAACGCTATTTATTTATTTTTTTGGCAAAATAATCAAATATATTTTCTGTCTTGATAGCCTTTGATAAAAGTTTATCTGTTAGGTTCTTTGGAACAACCAAGACAAGTTGCTATTTATGAAATATTTGCATCAATATTTAAGAAATAAACATAGCATGTTATGCGGGAAGGCATGATTGATACTTCACAATGATCCAGATTGGGTTTCAGTTTTCACTTTTTTAAGCCATTAAAATACGTAATAATTCACACAAGACCAGTAAACTTCCTTGACTCCATCCAACTGCTAAGCTACACCCCTGCAGAAATTTTATTAAATTTGCACTATGTGAGTTCTGGTTGAATAATTTTAATGCTCTGATGATACAATTAACACTTAGTTTGCATTATTGTGTGATCTGCTCTCACTATTCTTTCAGAACTAGTTTCCGATGATTAAAAATAACTCATTTAATTTAATAAACAAAAAAAAATATGGAGGCGTAATCATGTCCTGGCAGATTAAGTACAATTTTCATAAGTTAACAGTCATGTTTAACCCATAATGGTTATATCTAATAGCGGCCTTTTCCTTCCTGATGCCTATAGTTGTGCTGGTGCTACCACTGGTACTACCACTCCTCCCAGAATTCTTAGTGAATCCAGTGGGAATTCTAAAATGAACTCTGGGAATTGAACATCTGCCCTTAACATAACTTATATGTCAACTTCAATGCACTTTAGTTAGGGATGCTTTTAAAGCCCTGCATTGTGACCAAGCATCGTTTGCCACCGTTCTACATAGAAGTGGGGAGGGGGAATGCAGTGAGCGTGAAAAGCTACAGATATCACATTCTTTGTTGCTTCTCCAAAGTCATCTCTTGTCCAGCACCTGCAAGGGACTGGGCAGAGAGGTTGTCACACTGGCAAAAGTTTAGTGGGCAACGTGACCCGGTTAGGGGTGGGGAACAAGGAGTGCCCGTTTCCTATTGAGAGGGAACTTGGGAGACAAGTTAGATTTGGGTTTCCCCATGCGTTGCCAACATGGTGTCTGCAATAAATTGGAACTTTGGTGAACTTTTTGCCTTGGACTCTGATTTCTGCTCGATTACTATTTGGAACCTTGACTCATTGATTGGCACGGAGAAATTTTTAGGACCACTTTCTCCAGGTGGAAGGACTCAGTACAGTCATCTCAGAGAAGCTAATGATACCCCACAGCCAGAAGATAACAGATACCCCAGCTAAGAGAAACTAAGGACACCCCATTGTCAGAAGCTGGGGCCAGAAGGCATTCCTTTTCTGTTATGACTCTTATATTCTGGGACATCCTTCTCCCAAAGATTCAGTTGTGTCTATATGGGCATTATTTAGGAGAGAGGGGTGGAGCTAAGCGGAGAGGTTGCAAACGAACTGCCCTCCGCTCTCGTTCATCGGCTCCCTGAAGAATTGCAAGGACCCGACCCAGCTTTTTCCATCTCTGTGCGGGCTGGAAGAAATTGGAAGACCTTAGGAGCACGCCAGTCCGTTTTTGGTCAAGGAAGACTTCTGGCCACGAGGACTAGGCAGATCGGGAGTTCCAGGCTCGGGAAGACGCCGGCGGTATTAAAATGGCGTCCGCGAAGCCGCAGAGCTCTTTTTGAATATTTTAACATCTAAAAAACTATTTTTTAAAAAAATAACATCGCGAAGGCTACTGGCCAGGACTGCAACAACCTAGGAAACCTAGGAAACAAGGACATTGGACAATACCGGGTATGTAAAGCAGACAGATCGGTACTGCTTCAGTGGGGATTTGAATTTGACTTCTCGGCCGGCAAAGTCTCGGGCTGGACTCGCCCAGCTGAGTGCTCTCAGCTGGGCTCTTTTTTCAACAAGCGTTGCCGCTGGTGTTTGTTATTCTTTTCGCTGCGGCTTGTTATTCTGCCCTTCTAGCCAAATGCCCTTTTAGACGAACGCCCAGCAATCCCCCGGGACTGCCAACACTGAACTGCTGTGGGCCAGGCCTTTTTTACGTCTTTGGCCTGAAACTTGAAGTGGGATGCAGGAAGGAAGGAGGTCGCCATTTTAGAGGCGACTGGAATGCCGTGGGAACATCGGCCGAGCACCGTGCCTTCTACAGCCTGGAAACGGGATTTGAACAATACTGCTATGCAGGCCAGCACCACTGAATCACCTGTGTTTATTATTGGGGCCGCACTGACGACTGGGCCCACCATCTGGACTGCTACAGTGGCCAGTTCCCCCTCCTCAGGCCCCCCTTATCTATGGGGG